>OZ010614.1:13494736-13562236 GCA_963932145.1 Acanthosepion lycidas
GGAATATTTTTGGCCGAGCCTACAGGCTCGGATATACCACGTTAATCCCGGCCTTGTGCCGCATGTAACCCTCGTGGGGGGGTGACTAAATATCACTACCAGTCGTTGATATCGAAGACTGAAGAATTACGGAACAGCTGCTGGTGGGATTGGCGATAAAGTCAGATTCACTAGAATGTCTGACTCGTGAGTGTTAATCTTTAACGCTGTTTCATTGAACAGATTACGTACTGCGCTGTATTCTATATTCATAGACTAGGGTGAACATGGTCAACAATATATGATAAAAATATGGTTTTTTGGAAATTAAAAAGCATGCTGTAAAAGTGTCTTTAAGATATTTCGAGATATCTCGTTTTTTTTTTAGAGTCGCCAGATCTTTCTTCTACAGAGATCGTAAGGTGCTCAAGACTGAAGATAAAAACTTATCATCAGCATTATAGCGCAAAAATAATTCCCAGTGCTCTGATATCATTGGGACATCTGAATTTTTCCAGAAGGTTCAGTAGACAATTGATGACTATCTCCGAGAATCCATGATGTCAAATGCGAAAGATTTCCATGTGGAAGAAGGAACAATCAAAAATGTCCGCGAAGACGTCAGATATAAATCTTATGAAGTCATATGCGATGAAGAAAGGTTAATTTATGCCAGAAAGAGAAGCAAAAAGAAAATCGCTTAATCTGAATGGCTTTTAAACAAACTTAAAAATCCAGCCGAAGTTGACGTGATTTGGTTTTTCTAAAACTTTGACCAAGATCAGAGATTTAATAGAAAAAAATGACAAATGCTTATGTGAAGACATTTCTGAAGTGCCCACAGTTACGGACACAAAGTTAACTGCAACTAACATGGCTTTTTAGGTTATAATCAATATAATCAATTTTTCCAGAAGGTCTTAGAGTTATTAGGTTGGTGCAAAAATAATGACGTAATAATGTCGTTTTTTGACGTCAAAAAAACGACATCATTACGTCATTATTTTTGCACCAACCTAATAACTCTGCTGCCGACAATGAATTTCTGGAAACTGATAGTTTATGCAATGGAAGGCGGTTATATGTTTCAGTAAGACTCTCAATGTTCAAGCAATGCAGGAATCGATGGCTGAGACATTACATAGCCACCTAACCACAGAGATCTCAATCCATTGGACTACTATGTGTCGGTCGTTACTTAGAGTGAGCCCAATGAACACATCCATAACACCAAAGATTGTTTGAAAGCCGCCATAGAGTAATGTCAAAGATGAACGACGTTCATTTAATTCGAGCAAGTAACCGATTTCGCTTCTACATAGAAGCAGTTACTGCAGGTGAAGGGGGCATTTTAAATAAAATTATTTAAAAAATAATATATTTTTATGCATATAACTTTTTTCAGTATTTACATTATGCGGACTATTGCCCTCATCTTTGTCCGCATACTGCAAATACTGTACATAATACCTCATCTCAGAAATATAGACATAACTTTTTTCAATAATAAAGTTTTTATCTCTAATTATATATCTGTATTTTTACATAAATCTGTCTTGAAATATCTTATGCACACACACACACACTATATATATATATATATATATATATATATATTTTCATGAATCATTCATACAAAAAACAAATATAGAGGTTAATGATTTAAATGGCGAGAATACATCGTCGCAAACAATCTAAATAAGATACATCAACCCCGAACCGAATGATATGATCTCTGTTTATAAATTCCAGTTGCATAAGGTCTTTTTAATTTTAAATTTAAATTTTTTTTTAAATTAAAAAGACCTTATGCAACTGGAATTTATAAACGGGGATTATATCATTCATATACAGGTTCGGGGTTGGTGTATCTTATTTAGATTGTTTGCGACGATGTATTCACGCCATTTAAATTATTAACCTCTATATTTGTTTTTTGTATGAATGATTCATGAATTTATAAATTATATTTGCACCTTTCAATTGAAATTAAAATAAATGATCCAAAGTGCACCTCACGTATAATAAGTGTGACATTACTGTAATTATTGAACAATATAGTTCATGCCATATTCACGGAAAATCTACCAGTAAAAAAGAATTCTCTTATTGCTATATTTGTACAAAAACGCAGAACCTTAAAATTTAAATTCAAACTCAGCGTTGCGACCGCACTTTCCAAAACAATAACACATTTCTCATAGCATTTTTTCGGATTACATTTCTATTTTCGTTGTCCTCTTAATACTGAGAAGTAAAAACAAGATCAAAATCTACTTCCATACCCGAGGATGTCTGTAGGAACAGACGAAAGTTTGTAAAAAATTAAAAAGACCTTATGCAACTGGAATTTGTAAACGGGGATCATATCATTCATATACAGGTTCGGGGTTGATGTATCTTATTTATATTGTTTGTGACGAAGTATTTTCGCCATTTAAATCATTAACCTCTATATTTGTTTTTTGTATGAATGATTCATGAATTTATAAATTATATTTGCACCTTTTAATTGAAATATTTATATATATATATATATATAATTTTTAATCATTTCGCTGAGTTAACCACCTGATGAGACCTTGGCAGTCGAAACTGCGGTAGTGTTCGAATCAGCGTTTTACTATTTTAGAATATATATATATATATATATATATATATATATATATATATATATGTTTTCAACAATAAAAAAAATATTAATAAATTAAAATCTTCAGACACACTGGGTTGTATATTAATATTCTTTCGATTTTATTATTATTTCAATTAGATTCTTCGAATAGTTTCGGCCAACATGGTCATCATCAGGAGAAAAAAATCCTGCTTGCTGGTAGCAGTGAACTACAGAAATGAATGTCTTGATGGAGAAAATGAATTTTTGTCTGTAGTTTTCATTTGTTTTTTTTATTTTTTTAACATGAATTTTGGTCAGACCTTATGCTGGTCAAATAATCTCTTTTAAGTTGTTAATAAGGGCTGGATGGATTCATGCTGCTCTGAATTCCCTTGGTCATTTTGATAGTTTTATTGGTTTCTGGAAATGGGATGTGTCTCTGTTAAGTGTGTGTGTTATTTGGTTCTTAGGGAGTGAGTGGGTATGATGTCTGTAAGTGTGTATATTCGTGTGTGTGTGTGTCTCTGTGTGTGTGTGTGTGTGTGTATAAGTTTGAGGCCTCAACACCTCCGTAAACCTGTCCGTCTTGTGTCAGTGAGAAATGTGGGTAGGTCCTGATTTGTGGGGTTATATATTAATACTATCTATATTGTTAAATTTGTGATTAAGCCCGTCTGGAGAGTGCATTTTTAAACGCCGTATCCACTTATTTTCATGGAACTCTAAAATCTTTCTAATGTTATCTGCTCTGAAATTTTCTATTCTCTCAATTATAGTGAATTTGGCATGGGTTTTAAAATCGTATTTTTCTAGACGGAAATGTTGTTTTACAGGTAATAATCTTTCATGGGGAGTTAACTTAATTCGATTGCTATAATTATTAATTCTGTAGTGAAAGGGTCATTCAGATTTTCCTACATATTGTTTTTGGCATAGTGTGCTTGAAAGTAGATTTAGTGACTGAGCGAGTGAATGAATTCGTGTGTCTAATGTCGTTACAGCATAAATACCTTTTATTGTTACATGGTTGGGAAAATATTGTTTTTGTTTTTGGTTTATTACGGATTACCTTGTCTCCTGAAATGTGGTTACTACCTATGATTTCTTTTAGGCTCTTACGTCTACGATATGCTAGAAGGCCGGGTTCCTCAAACAATTTTTTAAGTTTGGTTTGAGATTACTTGGGATAGTGGAGGCATATATATATATATATATATATATATATATATATATATATATATATATATAGTTAAGAGCAAATTTGCCACACTTAAGACGGCCAGCAAGCAGCCCGGCCTTCGGGCTGGGTTGCGGCCATGGCTACGTGTAGTTTGGACCATATCAGGACCTGGTAAGACAAGCCAAGACCAATTTGGACTAAAACTTGACTATGCTTTGACCAGCTTGGACATGTTATAACCAATCTTTGACCAGTGACCCTATGCGGAAACGCTCGGGTTTCCCACGAAATACGACCTTGTGTCACATCTTGACCTCGTGGAAGTCAAGTAAATACCACCACACTGATGAGCTGTGATACAGCAAAACAGTCTCTCTACGGATGACGATATTAGCTCTCGATAAAATAATTTAATCGATCGAGCACTGTAGGTAGTAAAGAGTGAATTTGTAAACAGTCACTATTACTGCTGATGATGGTAGACTCTTCAAACTGATTGAGTTCTCTTAGTTCCTGGTGCGTTTATGAAAAAAAATACGAAAATATTCGCCTTTCTCTCTTGAAATTTGATACCAAATCGGTCGGGTTTCGTTCCCAGCCTGAAGCGATCGGATGTTTAGCCACACTGATGAGCTGTGATTCTTCTTTTGCTTTTAAATTGGTCTTTGTGAGTCAGTAGGTCTTATCCATTCTTTGTTAACACAGCTGTGTTAAATACCTTTTGCATGATAAAATTCGTCTTTTCAAGAATTGAATCCTTGTCCTTAATGTACCACACACTTTCATTCGTTGCAAATGAAATTGTAATCGAAACTCTTATTTATCTTCATATCAATGCGAATGGAAGTTGTCTTCTCCCTGCTTGCGGAATAATTCTATAACTTAGGAGCCATCTGGGTAAATAACACTCTATATCATATTCCGCTGGAGAGAACGCTTTTTATCCAATTTTTACTGTTTTAACTATTCTCTCCGTAATTCCATTGGACTGTTGGTATTAAGTCGGTGTTTTGTATGGAATGTATGTGCACACTGGCAACGGAAAATTTTAGCGTCCACGTGAGGTTCGAATTCTCGCCGCCAAGTTGCTGTGGCCTGTTAGGGACTAGAAAGAAAAGAACACAGACAGAAAAAAGGCAGTTTGTACAAGTGTATTGAAATAACAGATATATACAAAGTAAGAGAGTTATTAGTCAGCAAATAGAACTGTCTTGTCCGAACAGTCAGTTTACATTGCGTGTGGACTGTCTGTATATTTAACAGTCCCCACTCACTAGGAATGCATGTGACACAAGGCCGAGTTTAACGTGGGTTTCTCCGAGCCTCTAGGCTCGGCCAAAAATATTCCCTTAGAACCCGCATAAGCGGGTTAGGGACCTGTCTACCTCCCCCGACGAAACTTTGACCTTCGGCAAAGATTCGTTCGGGTTCCTCTCTGCCAAAGCATAAGTCGCGCACAGTCAGAGACTGCATGTCGACCGTCTGCCGTAGTAAGTCTCACAGATTAGTATTTATGAAAGGAGGAGGAAAAGTTAATTTCCATGTAGGCAGGTCATTATAACATGTAGCCATTTCGTTTTAATCACACACATAAAGTTTCTTCACAAAACTCAGGTGCATTGTCGGAGACCAAGGTTTTTGGAACTCCATTTCTCGAAAAGAAACATCTGTTTCACAGTAGTTACTTTTCTACTCGCGGCCTTAATAACTTCAGGCCAACCTGAATACAAATCAACTAATATCAGAAATAGTCCTATATCCTTAATGTAGTCATGATCAATACCTACTCGTATCCACGTCTTGATTTCCTTTGGCCAAGTGTGATTTTCAGTTTGCTCGCATTTCTTTACTTCTGTACACTTTGGACATATTTTAACATACTCTTCCAAGCCTCTTGAATAGCCTGGCCACCATGCTTGCAAATTTAACCTCATTTGCGTTGCCAATATACCTCCATGTATATAATTGTGCACAGCTTAATTACGTCTTTTCTTAGAGACAGTGGGGGTACTATGATATCTCCATTAGACATAATTCCTTTTCTATTGTTAATTTGTGTCTTGGCTCTTTATAAGGGTCTTTCAACTATAGAGCAATTTTTTTCATGTACTTCTCTTTATTCCCCCCATTATTTCTATTCAACACGGGATTCTGTCCAGTTCCCAACCTAAGCCAATTTAAGGTAAATACGTCCGTTTCTATCCAGTGCAAAATCCTAACCTTACAATTTTCAGTTCCTTCAACATTTTTATTCTCGAATTTAACCGAGATAATGAATCGACTTGCGGAATACTATTTTCTTTGATATATGCTATGTCAAAGTCAAACAACATGAGCTTAATAGCCCATCTTAATATCCTGGCAGATGTGACCTTTGGTAACTCTCTTCTGGGGCTGACTATAAATTCCAAAGACATATAACCAGATATTAATAGAAATTTCCTTCCCAGCAAAAACATTTTTTATCTCTTTCCGTGCTCCACACAATCGCCAAGGCCTCCTTCTCAATATTCAAATAATTCGCCTCTGACGATGTTAGTTTTCTACATAAATATCTTACAGGGTGATCCTCCTGCCATCATATTGTATCTCTTGCACATTCACTGGCATCAGCAGTTAACGTCAATTCTTTCGCCAGGTCGAAGGTTTTAATAACTGGTCGTTTATAAGTGTTTTTTTTTTATTATTTCCGATCACCTGTCTTTTTGACAATTAAAACTCGTTGTTTTCTTTATTTCGTTAAACTGTTCAACAAGGTCACTTTAGCGAATTATATATCTATTATAGAAATTGGTTAATCCTAAAAAGATTCTAAATCTGTTTTATTTCTCAGTACAGTTATCACCCGGCCATTTGGATATTTGATATCCGAGGTACGATTTTTTTTCGCAATTAAACTCATTTGTCGCGATTGTCATAACATCGCTATCTAATTTTCTCAAAACTTGCTCCGTTTTACTTTTGAGTTCTTCTTTGCTGCAGACATGGCACGTTGTTTCAATGTTTGGCAAGAGGAATGCATCGGAATAGATCTAGGGATTCACGTCCACCTTATAATCGCCATGAATTCTCAAATCATCATTGGACTTGCGTATCGCCAAAGTGGGTTAAGCCCAATTGCTATGACTCTGGCCCAGTTTCATTTGTTTTCTCAAAACTTGCTCCGTTTTAATTTTGAGCTCTACTTTACTGCAGGCACTAATGCCAATGTCATCCTGATATACAATTATAATTTTAATCCCCTTTAAAACATTTTTGATGGCTTTTTAAAAATCTGACTTGACGTTTTTACTCCATCTTAGTAATCCAATAGGGGTGTTCATTCTGGTGACTTCTTGAAATTTGCTATTAATTTTTTATCTGCTTATATACTTTAGTAAAGTATTTCATACCAGCAAGCGCATGGCATGCTGTTTCAAGGTTTGTCCTCATCTTTATCGCCATATTTATCACAACGTTTCGGCCCTTCCCTATGTGTCTATATTTCTGAGATGAGGTATTATGTACACTATTAACATTATTCAGACTATTGTCCTCATCTTTGTCTCCATATTTATCACAACGTTTCGGCCGTTGTACGCTCCCGCCTTCTTCAGGTGGTATGAAAGTCTAACTGAACCATTTATTTCGCTCAAGGACACATGGCACAGTGTGTAAAGGCATTGGTTTGCTCCAGTGACAGGACCCAAAGAGTTGTAAGTTCAATACCTGTTTAAGGCTTCAGAGGGGAATTAACAGGAGATAACTGACAACTGATAATCATTAAACATGGCACGTGGAACTAGAACAGTTTACCTCAGTGAGCGAAATAAAGGGTTTAGTTCGACATTCCAACCACCTGGAAAAGTTTGTACAACGGCCGAAACGTTGTAATAAATATGGCGACAAAGCTAAGGACAATTATCCGAATAATGTAAATAGTGTACATAATATCTCAGAAATATAGACAGATACTGAAAGGCCGAAACGTTGTAATAAATATGGTGACAATGATGAGGACAATAATCCAAATAATGTAAATAGTGAAGATAATACCTCATCTCAGAAATATAGACAGATACTGAAAGGCCGAAACGTTGTAATAAATATGGCAACAAAGATGAGGACAATAGTCCAAATAATGTAAATAGTGTACATAATACCTCATCTCAGAAATATAGATAGATACTGAAAGGCCGGAAAGCTGTAATAAATATGGCGACAAAGATGAGGACAATAGTCCGAATAATGTAAATAGTGTACATAATACCTCATCTTAGAAATATAGACAGATACTGAAGGGGCGAAACGTTGTAATAATTATTGTGACAAAGATGAGGACAATAGTTCGAATAATGTATATAGTGTACATAATACCTCATCTCAAAAATATAGACAGATATAAGTGCCGAAACGTTGTAATAAATATGGCGACAAAGATGAGGACAATAGTCCGAATAATGGAAATAGTGAAGATAATACCTCATCTCAGAAATATAGACAGATACTGAAAGGCCGAAACGTTGTATTAAATATGGCGACAAAGATGAGGACAATAGTCCGAATAATGTAAATATTGTACATAATACCCCATCTCAGAAATATTGACAGATACTGAAGGGCCGAAACGTTGTAATAAATATGGCGACAAAGATGAGGACAATAGTCCGAATAATGTAAATAGTGTACATAATACCTCATCTTAGAAATATAGACAGATAATGAAGGGCGGAAACGTTGTGATAAATATGGCGACAAAGATGAGGACAATAGTCCGAATAATGTAGTGTACATAATACCTCATCTCAGAAATATGGACAGATACCGGAGGATCGATATTTTTCAGTTTTCCAACTCGCTTTTCGTATGTGCATTCCGTCTGGAAATGATTCCTCTTTTTACAATTAAGACATCATTTCCCATAGAACAGCCACATATTTTTATTGTTTTCATGTTCCATATTGCAATATCTGCATAGTAGTAAGCTTTTAGTAGCATTGTATATCTCAATGCGGTCTTTGGAGGCATTAGTTTTTTGAATCAATTCCAATTTTGTAAGAATTACGGACATGCTTCCAGCTTCAAATTATGAGCTTGAAGCCGCTTTAGAATTTTACGCTGATCCTTCTATTAATCGCTGGACATATTGCAGAATAGTTTTGTCCGGTGTCTGTCTACTTTAGAGAAATCTTTCCACAAAGACTAATTTTTTTTTGCTTTTAAGATTGCAACAATTTGTTCATATGCTAAATCTTCCAAAACATTGGGATAGATCATGAGGGAGATTTTTTTTTTATGCCTTCACAAGTCGATGAGACCAAAAACAAATCTGTAACTTTATTTTCTCCTCCCCTAGGTTTGGTGTCCTTTTTAATGTAGCCGAAGCTGCGAAAACACTAAGTCACGTTACCACATCGAGGGTTGGGATAAAAAGCAACAATAATAAGATGGAATGAAACTAGAAATAAATTATTTTACTACAGCGTTGAAATAAAAATGGATAATAAGAAGCGGTCTAACTAGTAAAATAATTGTATTATATAAGAGTGTACATGTATTTTTAAAATCTGTAATATAATAATGTGGAATAAAATCATTAATTAAATTTCCGAATTAATGAAATCATATTGTTATAATCAATTTTTTTTCACACTTAAAATTTAAAAAATTATAACACAGAATATAATTGAAACAAAAACTCTCTAGACAACACATACAAAAGCTGAACAGATATTGCTATTTAGACAAAAGATTGAAATTGCTGAAAACATGCAGCATATGAAATGCGAAGCCGATAAGAAAATGTTCTAATGTTAGAAGTTTCATGCTGTTAGAATATATATATATATATATATATATATATATATATATATATATATATATATATATATATATATAAGGTTTATATTTAATTTTTCTTTTGTTCGTACTAGTGATTTTATCCCGAACACAAATTGTGTAAAACTGTCCAAAAGTTGTGCATATCCATGCGCTTTCGGCTATTCTTTTACCCATTATCAAGGATGATTTTTATTTTTAATTGAACGCTAGCAGACTTTAGATCAATTAGGACTCATTTATCCGCACACGGAAACCTACCAAACTCTAACTTTAACTCTAACTACGAACACGGCCACAGTGTGCTGACAGTGTTTGGAAAATAAAACATTCATATATGTTTAGACAAAATCCTACACATTCCGGTAAAAGTAAAAAAATAAAATAAATCGCCCTTGGTAATCGAAAAAGAATAGCCGAAAGCGCTCGAATTTGGAGTACCTTTGGGCAGTTTTTACACACTTTGCGTCCACAAACGAAAACACTTGTAAGCACACAAGAAAAGTTAGCTAAAAATCTTCATTGCATTACCTTATCAGTTCTCTTTAACGAAACGTATAAAAAAGTGATTGTTGCCCATATATATTTGTTATTTTGTAAAAAGTATATATTTTACGCCCACAAATATTCAGCAAGTTAACTGAAAAGATTTAGGTGTTAGATTCTAGATTACATCATGCAGCATCTTTGAAAGGAAATTTTTAAATTTAAAGACGCTCAATAATAGATTAACTGAAATGTCCAGACATTTAGACCTTAGAAGACGTCATTTAGTATACTCGCAAAAGCAAAAAAGAAAAAGAAAAAAGAAGCAAAAGTTTCTTGGATGGCAATATTAGATGGAGGTTGTTATTATTCTGTTCCAAATGATGGATTCAGCTGTTTTCCTTTGAGTTTTCAACAAATTTATTGCCTGCGTTGGCTTGGGAAAGGTGAGATTGGTTAAAACCCGGGGCGTAGATTGATATTTTCAAAATATTCTACGGTGGCATTTCGTTTTTGATGAGTGTGGCATTTCTTAGATCCAAATTATGATCGAATTTATTTTTGTGTATGACTAGTGCATTTGTTAAATTGTTATTTATAAGATCTCTTTTGTGTTCATAGACACGTTTTTTTTTAAATTTCCTACTTGTTTCCCCAATGTATTGTGAAGAACAGTCTAGGCAATTTATTATATACGTATAGACTGTTCTTCACAATGCATCTAACACCTAAATCTTTTCAGTTAACTTGCTGAATATTTATGAGCGTCCTGGAGTTTGGACATTTTGAGTAACTGTCAAATATATACTAGTTGCAAAATAAAACTATCACATTTATCTAAAGTCCTTCGAATGTCGAAACGCATCAGCTAAAAACTAACTATAGTTTTCGTCTTGTCTTTTCATTCATTTTATCTCTTTTACAGATATACTGCATCTGAGAATATTTATATATACATATACATACGTGCATACATACATACCCCCCCCACACACATATATATATATATATATATATATATATCAATTTAAAATAAAATAGTATATTGTAAAAGGAGGCCGTAGACAGCCGCGTTTAAGAAGGTGCTATCAAATAAAGCGCTCAATACAAGATCCCCAAAATTTGAGTTGTAGAGCAAAATGTAATCAAAATTCAAGCTACCACACTACCCGGGTTTCAATCGTTAGGTGTCCTCAGGCAGGTAGGATGAAATACTTTAGTTGACACACCACCACCATTATTTACGAACACCTGATATTAGGGCGGAAGGGAAAAGGAGGAGGGAAAAGGCGAGAAAAAAAAGGACAAATTATTTTCATCCAGGTTCGTACATACACAACAAATATTTGCTAAGATGTCTGCACTTCGATGACACCTCCGATCTTTCATTTAGGAGTTAGTCCGTGTTTGTGTATGTGGCCATCGTCAACTTTTCCTCTTGACATAGCTTACACATGCAAATATTCTCAGATGCAGTTTATCTATCTATCTATCTATCTATCTATCTATCTATATATATATATATATATATATATATATATATATATTGCAATGAATCGTTCATACAAAAAGTACATTAGTGAAGTCAACGATATAAAATGGCGAAATCCCACAAACAAAATTTTAAAGGTGCATTAACCTACAAATCACTCGATGAATGCTATGGTCCTTGTTTTTAAAAAAATTATAAGCTGTATAAGGTCTTTTTTTAATATACAAGTACTTTCAACTGCACATTTATTCATCTTCAGGCATGGAAATTAGTAAAAAAGCGCACTCTCTTAAATTTTCAAAACAAATTCAACCTTAGCGTTGCGACTGCACGCTCCAAAAGTTTGTATACGTTAACAATAACTCATTAAAAAAAAAAACATATTTCGATTCGCATTTATTTTTTTCGTCTGGCATGATACCTGAATTTTACCGAAAGCAAAATAATTTCCATGTCTGAAGATGACTGAATGTACAGTTGAAAGTACTTTCTAAAAATAAGCAGACATAATGTTTGTAATTTATTTAATCAGACATGCCTAAAAGAGACTTAGCTGCCTAAATACGCACACACACACACAGAGCTCCCACCATATATATATATATATATATATATATAACTACATCTCTATCTATCTACCTATCTAAATAGCGATATACTAAGCGTAATTTGTATGCTGCGTAACATGCAAATTATAAATTGGATGTGCAAAAATAAAACTACAGCAATTTGAATATCGGGAAAATGTTTAACAGAGGACATAAAATGAGATATCGAAATCCGAAGGGGCATTGGGATAGAGAAAGATGCCTTTTAAAAGCTAAGCATGCTATTATGAAATAGGAATATATCGTTAGAAACAAAGGAAAACGTTTAGGACTGTTATGTAATATCGGTCCTTTTATAAGCCAGTGAATGCTAGAAAATCTCCTCGCACACGCAGAATTGAAGGAGCAGAAATGTGGTACTACAGAAGGATGCTGATAATACCATGGACTGAACATGTGAGTAACGACGCAGTTTTAGAGAAAATATAGAACAGAAAAAAACATATATGCTTAATATCAAGAAGTGATCATTGAAATGTGTAGGACACATGAGGAAAGAGAGCTAAGAAAATCTGATACTCACAGGACATATTGAAGGCAAGAGGGTCGGAGAAAAGCAGCACATAATGGATGTCAGGACGCGGATTAAGAAATATACCTAATGAACGAGCTTTATTAAGGACTACAAAGGACAGGAAAATGTGGAGGGTCATGAATTCCCATGTCCTGAAAGGATGCTGCACGTATAGGAAGAACACCGGTAATATATTTTGGACTTACCCATAATAGCGATGCCATTTAAAGTGAAACAATTAATTAAAGAATTTATGAAACCTGGTCTCACAAAGCATCGAAATCTGGATTTACAAAGCTATTAGGTTGGTGCAAAAATAATGTCGTTTTTTGATGTATATTTTAACGTCATGAAACAACAC
The DNA here is from genome assembly GCA_963932145.1 of Acanthosepion lycidas. Classification (NCBI taxonomy): domain Eukaryota; kingdom Metazoa; phylum Mollusca; class Cephalopoda; order Sepiida; family Sepiidae; genus Acanthosepion; species Acanthosepion lycidas. Next base: position 13,507,791 of record OZ010614.1, read on the forward strand.
TATTTTTGCACCAATCTAATATCAAACCTGATTTCACAAAGCTTTGAAATCTGGTCCTACAAAGCTTTGATATCTGGTTTTACAAAGCTTTGAAACTTGATTTCACAAAGCTTTCAAATCTGGTTTCACAAAGCTTTGATATCAGGTTTCACAAGTTTTGAAATCTGGTTTCACAAAACTTTGAAACCTGGTTTCTGAAAACTTTGAAATCTGTTTTTACAAAGCTTTGAAATCTGGTTTCACAAAGCCTTGATACCTGGTTTCACAAACCTTTGGAATCTGGTTTCACAAAACTTTGAAACTTGGTTTTACAAAGTTTTCAAACCTGGTTTCACAAAGCTTTGAAATCTGGCTTCACAAAGCTTTGAAAAGTCAACAATTTTCTGTCTACTCCAACGGACGAAACGTCAATATAGTTTTGTAAATATCAAACAATATGTAAACAATTTTAATTTATAAGCGTTATATATGACTCTCGTCTTCTTTATAGTATCATTAATATTTTTTTCTAATGTATGAGACGTAAACCTGTTATGTAGGAATAAAATGCCCCTGCCGACACTTGTGTTTGAACATAGATCTCCACTGAGCAAACACAGGCGATCCAATTATTGAAATAAATAGATCACGTGACCATACAGGAAACGCATAAGTAGGAAGTCGCGTGACGTCTAAATGATCACTATTTTTAGTCTATCTTCTATTACTATACGGACCGCTATTCTTTACTCTATTCACTATACTGTTTCTCTATTCGGATCACTATACGGGTTACTTATCGAGCGAGTATTATCGAGCAAGTACTATTAGCGCGAAATTATTCGAAGGCGTCTGACACCAGCATTGTTCAACGACGTTACTATAGTTGCAACCTGCGATTACAAAGTCTCTACTACAACGAGCATTACGAAAGTGACAAACGAGTATTCGTTGACATCACAAAAATATATTATTTTCTTTTATTTTTAAGCGTTTCACCCCAAGCAAGGCGAGAAGCTACTAGGACGCAAGGGGTTACAGAAGATTTGGAGCAAGATCAGATAGGAGTGATAGAGGAAAAGATGAGGAGAAGGATAGTGGATAGATCAAGGCAACTGGAGATGTCGATTGACATTACATTTGAATAGCTGGAGATTATAGCTATCAGGGAAACTGGAATAGGGAAGGGAGTTCCACGGGCGAGAGGTATGAGACATGAAGCTATTGGAATAGAAGAGACGGCTACATTTAGGAGTTTCGACGGTGAAAGGGTGAGAGCTGGATGCCAGCCTCGTAGGGCGCTTGAACTCATGAAATCTGGGAACCAGCGAATGCAGCTCCTCGGAGCAATTGCCATGAAAGTATTTGTAAAAAAGACAGAGAGAGGCGACGGCACGTCTGTGAGAGAGTGACTGTAGACGAGATGCCAGAACAGGGCCAATTATATTGCATATCTGTCTCTGGGGCCTATCAAGAACCCAGAGGCAAACAGAAGGGGCTCCAGATCATATATGGCAGCAATACTCCATGCAAGGGTGAATGGTTGATTTGTAGATCTGGAGGATCGATTCCGGGGAGAAAAATTTCCTGGCGCGGCACAGGGAGTCAACTTTCCTTGTGGTGGACAAAGCAATTGACTCAATGTATCAATTGACTCAATGTATATGGACAAAATTTCAATGTTAATTTAGTTTTAATTTATGTGTTATCTTACATCAGGCGAGCTGAAGCTAATACACTGTAGATTGCGCCTTCTCGTTCTAACGTTAATTAAGACACGTTTAAACGCACACAGAGATTTACCCAAGTCCATCCGCATTATCCAAGTATAATAGCCTCACCCACATGTGAAAAAAAGATTAAAGATAATGGAGGCAATAATAATAAAAGCCAAAACTCAATAACATTAACTATGAACACGGATACAACGTACTGACCATGTTTGGAAAATAAAGCATTCCTATAACTTCTGATACACAGACAAAACCCACACATCCGGTAAAAAAAAAAAAAAAAAAATCGTCCTTGATAATGGGTAAAAGAATAGCCGAAAGTGCTGGGATATGTAGAAGATATGGCCAGTGTTTACACACTTTGTATCCAGAAAATAAATCACTTGTACGAACACAAGAAAAATTAAATGTCAGTCGTTTTTAACGAAACTTTTATAAAAGAGATATTGCTGCGCAATATATATATATATATATATATATATATATATATATATATATATATATATATATATATTCATGACTCATTCATACAAAAAACAAATATATATATATAAATATGGTTCATGAATTTATAAATTATATTTGCACCTTTTAATTGAAATATATATATATATATATATATATATATATATATATATATATATATATATATATATATATAATGTATATAAATATATATTATGTAGCGTGTTGGAATCATATTTCTAAATAGATAATTATTTATATATATATATTTATAATTATTTATTTAGAAATATGATAAATAAATAATTATATATATATATATATATATATATATATATATACATATATATATATATATATATATACATATATATATATATATATATATATATACATATATATATATATATATATAATTATTTATTTAGAAATATGAATCCAACACGCTACATAAGAGTTCTCATGTTTCAAAACAAGAGCCGAAAACTTTTGTTTGGAAGTAAAGTCTGATGATCCGCAGTCCTTTTAAAAGGGCTGCGGTGAAATAATTTATTACATGGAACGTTAAAGTGGTCTGTTTTTATTTAAATTATTTGCTCTGGATTTATATTGAGCTCTCTGGATTTTATCCTTCTTAGGTTTACCTAGTTTTTCATAAACTATATATATATATATATATATATATATATATATATATTAAGACATTTTTATGTTTACACATTCTTTTTATAGATACAAATATTTAAGTAAATGCTCTGTTTTATAATAAACAGTATTAACAACATTTATCGGCCTGTGTGTCCTAGAAAGTGTCGTAGAAACGCTCCTCTTTGGCGAAATCGGTAAAAGCAGGCTATATGACGTTTCCGTATAGGATAGAGGTTCGATTCCTGTCGGAGGACGAATATTTTCTATGAAAATTTCTTGGACATTCGGGTTCTTAAATGTTATTAAAACTGCTTATTATAAAACAGAGCATTTACTTAAATATTTTTATCTATAAAAAAGAATGTATAAACATAAAAATGTCTTAAAATAATTGTCGGACTTTGTCCATTTCATACACACACATACACACACACACACACACACACACACATATATATATATATATATATATATATATATATATATATATATAAAATGTATATTTCAACAGAAACCTTTCTTTCAAACACGTTTCGTTGAATATGACAGACACAGAAAATTTAAATTTTTTTTATTAAGATTTCTAGTATATTTAAATTTTTCGGTCACTTCGTTAGCAATTTTCAAGGGGATTGTTGTTAAGTTTTGAACCACGTGAAAATGGCTAAGGAAGTGACAGGAAGTGGTTGGGAGAATAGACACTACGAACAATTTTTTTTTACGCCAGTTACATTGACTTTTAATAGGATTATTTTTTAGTGTTTTGTTTAGCAGCTTGCTTAATACATTATTCTTATTTTGGGATATATAATTATCTATGTTTTTTGTACAACTATAGCTTATCTTAATGTTATTTTTGTTGAAAAAACTTTTTCAGTGTTGGAGAATAAGCAAAGTGTTTGTGACCAAAGGTATTATATACAGAAACAATGATGTGAAATATTACTTTGGATCCACAGAGAACAGCTGGAAACCGAAATTTTACCACCACAAGATAACATCGAGCAATATCAAATACAAAAACTGCACATCACTTTCAAAGTATGCTTGGCGATTAAAAGCAACCATAAGAGCCCAATCATTAAATGGGAGACACACACACACATACACACACACACACATATATATATATATATATATATATATATATATATATATATATATATATATATATATATATATATCTTTTCACGCTTTAATGCCCGCAGGGCCATGCCATTATAACATAGAGAAAATAAAATCCATAATGGATAATTTTTTTCACGTTTTAATGAACGCTCAGTACATTGTCAACCGTTTTGCATTTAAAAGCATAATGAAAAACTTACGGTAATGGATAGCAACGCACATCTTTATATAAATACTTATACTAATGAACAACATATAGGTTTGTACTACTCGCACCCCTGAAGATGATCTTGGAAAAAGATCGGAGGTACTTGGGAAATGAAAATAAATTTTTTTTTACAGTTATAGCACATTTCTTTCATCGTTTAATATCAATACACGGAAAGTTATTCGTGAGTATGAACGGATTTTGTTAAGAGTTATCAGACATAATATCTGTAATTTATTCAATCAGACATGTCTAAAAGAGAATTTGCTGCCTAAATACACAAATATATATATATATATATATATATATATATATATATATATATATATATATATATAGAGAGAGAGAGAGAGAGAGAGAGAGAGAGTATGGATAGGAATCAAAAAAATGATAGGAAAACGAACAAGTAGGAATCAGATCTTAATCTACCATTATTAAAGCTTCGTTAGAGATCAAGATAGCAATATAAACATGATTAAAAACAAAGAGACGCCGAGTAATGTCATGTTGTTTTAGGCCATTTCTTATTGGTTAGATACGTGTCACGTGTATTAAAGTAACAGATACTATTTAAATATGAGTAGCAAAAATTCTCGAGGCTAAAATGTGTAAAAGTTAGTAAGATGCCGTAGCATGTTTTGATTCGAGACGCTGCAGGATATTTTGAAAAGTTTTTCATTAAAATATAACGCGTGCGTATTTTGTATATATATATATATATATATATATATATATATATATATATATATATATATATATATCGATTTTTATATATGTTCTGAAAAGAAAAGTTACATTCATGAATAATGAACCTGTAGAAAAATGGTGATGCAATGTAGTTTTTTAAACGTGTGCTAGTAATTGGTAACGTTGTTATAAATATATTTTCATAATATTTTCTCTTTAATGAGTTATATTTTTTTTATACGGATGGCATCGCCGAAATTAAAGTTGTCCTACGTTGTTGAGGTGCAATAAGAAAAGAATTTGAATGTTTTTCTAAACGCAGATCTCTTTTGTGTTCCTAGATGCATGTCTTTAGATCACTTGAAGTCTCCCCCAATGTACATGTTATTGTACTGTATACATTTTATTTGATAAACTCCAGCATTGGAATTGTTATATATATATATTAATTTAAAGAAAAACAGACCACTTTAAGGCTCCATTGTAATAATTTATTTCACCAGAGAATTTTATCCTTCTCTGGATCCTCAGACTTCACTTTCAAAAGGTGAAACGAAAAATGAAATGAAAATTTACACTTTTGACGGGCAGTATTAAGCTTATATAAGTTCACAAAGAGGGTGGTGAGGGATGGTGTGAGAGACATGGTCGAGTTTAGAGAGGGTAGGGAGAGTTTTAAAATTTCTTTTTATATTTCTTTTTATAATACTTAATATTGAGGAAGGAGGAGGTAAGGATCAGACATTGACATATTTAATCGGTCAACTCAATATATATATATATATATATATATATATATATATATATATATATATATATATAAAAGTGAACATAGAAGTCAACACTTAGAGGCTCTCTAAGTGTTGACTTCTATGTTCACTTTTATATTTACACACGCTCTATCTCTGATATTGAGCACTTTATTCCATAAATATAGCACACCTTAAGACTATATTTCTTTATATATATATATATATATATATATATATATATATATATATATATATATATATATATATGCGCAGTACTTAGTGGAAAGCGCTCAATATCAGTGATAGAGCTAACATATTTAGTTGTATGGATATGAGTTTGTGAACCTAGGTTTCACACTTTTGCGATCATCATCAGATCATCTGATGGTCGCAAAAGCGTCACAAAGTCATATCCATACAAGTGAATATATATATATATATATATATATATATATATATATATATATATATATGAATCCATCCAGTTCTTATCTTAAATAACTTAAAAGAGACTGATCAACGCAAGGTCTGACCAAAATTCATGTTAAAAAGTAAAAATAAAAACGAAAAAAACAAAAAACAAATGAAAACTACAGATGAAAGTTCATTTTCTCGATCAAGTCATTAATTTCTATAGTTCACTGCTACTAAAAAGCAGAATTTTCTTTCTCCTGATGATGGACATGTTGGCCGAAACTTGTCGAGGAATCTAACTAAAATAATAAAAACAAAACAATATTAATATACAGCCCAGTGTGTCTGAAGATTTTAATTTTTTGATATTTTTGATTTTTTAATATTTTTTATTGTTCAATATATATATATAAATATATATATATATATATATATATATATATATATATATATATATATATATATATATATAAGTAACGAAAATCTTGGTAATAAGATAATCCTAAGGAGGAAGAAATCCTGAGAGCACAATGTTAATTCAGAGCGAATAATTTAATTTAAAGAAAAACAGACCACTTTAAGGCTCCATTGTCATAATTTATTTCACCAGAGACTTTTATTTTTCCCTGGATCTTTAGACATCACTTTCAAAAGGTGAAACGAAAAATGAAATTAAAATTTAGACTTTTGACGTCTAGTATTAACTTTTCCTTTCCCTATATCATTTCCGTTGAGTTGACCGATTAAATAGGTCAACGTCTGATCCTTACTCCCTCCATCCTCAATATTAAGAAATATAAAAATAAATTTTAAAACTTTCCCCTCCCTCTCTAAACTCGACCATGTCTCCCACACCATCCCTCGCTACCTTCTCTGTCAACTTATATAAGCTTAATACGTCAAAAGTGTGAATCTTAATTTCATTTTTCGTTTCATTTATGAAAGTGATGTCTGAAGATCCAGGGAAAAATAAAAGTCTCTGGTGAAATAAATTATTACAATGGAGCCTGAAAGTGCCCTGTTTTTCTTTATATATATATATATATATATATATATATATATATATATATATATATATATATATATATATCGGATTCTGTTCATATATATATATATATATATATATATATATATATATATATATGGCATTGATGCCAAATGATATTGATGTAAATGCAAACCTACCCGGCCAGAGTGGGATTTGAACTCCGGTTTCTGATTTTGATTCCCGCGCCAATAACTTACCATCCGGATGTGGAAATAAAAATTCTTTGTTTACAGCTTGAGGATCTGAGATTAAATTAACTCTTTTAAAAAATGTCGCATTTCTACGCAGTCTGATAAGTATCATATTAGTGACATGTTTTTTTATTTCCAAAATTGGCGCGTTAGACTTTATTGATTTATAAAATTACGAATGCAAGAAAATAAAACATATTTTCAGCTTATAATTCGTTTTATTTATTAAAAAAGAAGATAAAAGATGCCAAAATTGTGCTGTTTAAGAAGCAGATATTGCGTCAGGTATAATCTTTCGAGACGTCAAAATCAACTAGTTGCCATTATCCTAGAAACGGATGGAATAAAATATGACACAAAAATTCGAAGAAACATGGTACTAGCGAAAGATGTCTTTCAGAAACTAAGCATAGTATTAAGAGATAGGAAAATACGGTTAGAAACATAGGAAAGAGCGTTGAACTGCTATGTAATGTCTAATCTCCTATATGGCAGCGGATGCTAGACAATTTCCCCATACGTTTCAGAAACTAAGCAAGTGGCACTAAGCAAGGGTGTAATGCGTAATGCTTATCTCACTAGAACAATTACGACTGTGTAGTGAGTTCGATCCTAACTAGGTGTCCCATACTTTCGGCCTTGTGCCACATCTAAGCTACGCTTGGAAAATCATTTCAGAGCACATCGAGGCAGTGTAATGGTTAACAACCCTTGTCTCCCTAGAGCAATTACAACTGAGTTGTGAGTTCGATCCTCACTGAGTGCCCCATACATTCGGCCTTGTGCCACATCAAAGCTACGCTTGGAAAATCATTTGAGAGCACATCGAGGCAGTGTAATGGTTAACAAACCTTGTCTCTCTAGAACAATTACGACTGAGTAGTGAGTTCGATCCTCACTGGGTGCCCCATACTTCGGCCTTGTGTCACATCTAAGCTACGCTTGGAAAATCATTTTACAGCATATCGAGGTAGTGTAATGGTTAACAACCCTTGTCTCTCTAGAACAATTACGACTGAATAGTGAGTTCGATCCTCACAGGGTTCCCCATACTTTCGGCCTTGTGCCACAACTAAACTACGCTTAGAAAATCACCATAAACTAAGCAAAGTATTTAGAGATAGGAACATGTGATTGGAAGCAATGAAAAAGAGGCTGAACTTCGATGTAATATCTAATTTCCAATATCGCAGTGAATGCTGAACAATCTCCTCCTGCAATTTATAAACTAAACCAAGTTTTTAGAGACGGGAAAACATCGCCAGAAACAAAGAAACGAGTGTTGACCAGCTAAGTAATACCTAATATCCTGTAGCAGTGAGTGTCGAACAATTTAATCACAGATAAAGAACAGATTTGAAGTGAAAAACATGTGGTTCTACATGTTGAGAAAACCAGAGCAAATTGGCAGGCAACTTTGACGCACTTTCAATCCTGGGTATGACGATAAACTACATCCGGCAGCAAGGCCTCTGATTGGGAGATTGGAGGTGTTCAGGTGCGTGGAATCACCTCCTAATTGCTGTTGTCCTCATTTGCAGGCCACTTTGACGTAATTTTTGTCCTGGGTATGACGATATACTACGTACGGTAGCAAGGCCTCTGATCAGAAGTTTGGATGTTTTGAGGAGCGTGGAACCACCTCTTAATTGTTTTTGTCCGCATTGGCGAAGTTTCAATCCTGGGTATGACGATAAACTACATCCGGGAGCAAGGCCTCTGGTTGGATGATTGGAGGTTTTGATGAGCGTAGTACCACCTCTTAATTGCTGTTGTTCTCAGATACACCCTGTCATGCACCAGTTAGGATCCCAACTACGGTCATTTAGTGAACCCCCAAACAAAATACTAGGAAAGTATAAAATTGCGTTTTTTATAGTAAAAATACCAGTAATACATTTTTACATAAAAAGGAACAACAGTACTTTTATTGTTAAATGGCCACTTTTAAAGTAAAATAACCAGCAATAAATTTTATCTGTAGCTGAAGACATGCAATTGCGTTCAAAATATATTTACTCGAAGCCATAAAACTGTATTCCAGTCATTTATATTACGATATTAAATAACCAATCGAGGTTCATAAGCTGCTAAACAAAATCAACCAATCAAATTGACTCAGCGTCGTTCGTTATGAAGAATATGTTGTGAAATTAACCAAGCTCAACAAATCGTTCTCGGATTTTATTTGAATCATCAATGACATCGTTCAGACCTTTTTAAATTTAAATGAAATCGTAATGATGTAACTTTAATTCAGGTTTGTTTTGCAGAACGCTTTCCTGACCAGACGTTGCTTTTTTTTTACCAAGTAATTTAATCAATTTTAAGAAGGATTTTTTTTTTCAATTTTCGTTAAACGAATTTATATCACTTCTGTAAGACTTTCTTCTTATATAAATACTAGCTGATGCCATCCGACGTGATAGTCTCGCCTTAGTCATTGAAACGGACATGGTCCCAAGGCGTTGATTCAATCGTGGAAACGCTGGTCATTGACTACAGTTTAGGATGATCTTCGCTAAGCTATGCTGCGCCAACTTCGCCCGAGAGTATTTCAGTCCCATGTGCAGATTTAGCCTGCATGCGCATGACGGTGGCTTCATTGGCGACAGTCGGACGTTCACATCAAACTAGACGGTGGCTTGATTCGCAACAATCGGTCGTTGGCGTCAACCTAGTCGGTGGCTTCATTCACGAAAATCGGTCGTTCGCGTCAAGCTAAACGGTGGCTTGATTCGCAACAATCGGTCGTTCGCGTCAACCTAGTCGGTGGCTAGATTCGTGACAATCGGTCGTTCGCGTCAAACTAGACGGTGGCTTGATTCGCAACAATCGGTCGTTGGCGTCAACCTAGTCGGTGGCTAGATTCGTGACAATCGGTCGTTCGCGTCAAGCTAGACGGTGGCTTGATTCGCAACAATCGGTCGTTGGCGTCAACCTAGTCGGTGGCTAGATTCGTGACAATCGGTCGTTCGCGTCAAACCAGACGGTGGCTTGATTCGCGACAATCGGTCGTTATCGTCAAACTGGACGGTGGGTTGATCCGCAATAATGGGTCGTTGGCGTCAAACTGGACGGTGGCTTGATTCGCAACACATGATAGTTCTATTTTCGAAGACCTGTTCCCATTTGGCAGGCCACTTTGACGCAGCTTCACTGTCGTTCGTTAGTAACATGTCATGAAATTAACAAAACCAAATAGTTCTCTGGTGTTATTTGAATCATCACCGACGTCGTCCCCACCTTTTTAAATTAAAATATAACTGTAATTATTTTGTAACCGTAATTCAAGTTTGTCTTGCCGAGCGCTATCCTGATCAGCTCACTTTTCCAAGCGATTTAATCAATTTCAAAAGATCTTTTTTTTTTCAATTTTCGCTAAACGAATTTATATTCTTTTCTTTCTATTCGCTGTTTGCGTTTTATTATTTCTCATTTCCTTCCCGTTCGTTTTCCAAAATTCAATAATTAAAACAGTTGACTGATTTTTTTATTCGCTGTTTCGATATTTACGCGTCTTCCGTTTTCCCGCCTGTTTTCGTTTCGCCAAACGTTTGCATTTTCCGTTTTGCCTTTACCGGTTAATGCTCACTTGATTCAGATCTCACTACCGCGAGCTGTAACTTCGTTTGTTTCTCGTTACGAAAATATCTTCATTAATAATTCTATTTACTTTACAAGCAATGCATTGGAGCTGGATGCATTGGAGCTTCATGATTAGCGCTATTTTTTTCGTCATTCGGTGAGAAATCAGCCACGCTGGAGTACATATACCTTTCATGATACCCGTTGCACGGCTACTACCGAACTGGACTCCATAATAATAGTAATATTATTATGAATATTAATTACTCTAGCGACATTATTATTATTATTATTATTATTATTATTATTATTATTATTATTATTATTATTATAAATTCTTTTTGACTTGCATTTGTTTTATGATACCATGCCGGGTCATGACCTATGACCTTGGACAAGCGAGGGATGTGATTTTTTTAATTTTTTTCTAATTAATTAAACAAAAGACAACTACTAACAAAAAGCAACTTAAATAGATAAAGCTTTTCGTAGGATATGGCGTGATAGAACTATTTTATGGTTTCCTGTACAGATGGTGTAAAAGGAATTCTGTTGAGTAACTGTTGAGTTCTTTTTCTGATCAGACCGAAAGCTCCAACCACATCAAGAACTATTGGTTCACAGGAGGAAGCTTTCAAAATAGAAAGGCGAACCTTCCTGACAAACACAAAGAATCAATATATATATATATATATATATATATATATATATATATATATATATATATATCTGTGTGTGTGTGTGTGTGTACACTGGGTGTAACAGAAAAAGTGTACAAATCATGCAAAACAGAAATTGTGCAATTGTTAAATTAAGCTTCGAACAGTTGTATCTTAGAAATGATTAAAGATATCTTACTGGAATTCTCCAAGGTTGTCATAACACTAATGGACTCTACTTTGAACTTTAGAAATATGTTTAGGTCTAAGTTGGAATGTTGATCCCTTTTCCTGTTGTGACCTCCTGATCCAGCTTTCCTCTCTACGGTTCCCTCTTTTTAAAATTTATTCGCCATTCTCTTGATGGTTCATGAATGGACTTTGAAGACGGAAGCCAGAACATGAAACGTTGGTACCATTAGTGAAGGCCTGAATGATCTTTTTCCTCTGACTATTGCTCAGTTTGGAACATAGTGAAACCGACACAAAACGATTTTAACCTGTTCTCTTTCTAGCTGAATAACTCAAAGGGTTTTTCAGTGATTCTTATGACAAATGGTGTCAGGGTTGCTAATGTTATTTGAAAACCTGGAAAAAAAGAAACTTAATTTGTTTAGTATTTTTTATTTTTTATTTATTTTTGAGAAATTAAAGATTTTTGGGGGATGATCAAATATTCCATGCTGTTACACGATTTGGAGAATTTTGCTGTTACACCAGGTTATATATATATATATATATATATATATATATATATATATATATATATGCTCCCGGGAAATCCAGTTGAGCTCTCTTGAGAACAGGTTAATTTGTAAAAACAAGTTAATCCCTTGCTAATTCTGGGGGTGGCTTCAAATATTTGAAATGTAGTGTATATAAATCCGGTTGAGCTCACTTAAGAAAAGTATAATTTTAAAAACAGATGCTCCTACTGCTATTAGTGCATTGCTCTTCAACTGAATTGATCTCTCCGGGCTACTGGCGTATTTCGTATAGAAAAAAAAACGTTAAAGTTTCCCTTTCTCTCTGCCGTGCGACGTCTAGCCACACTGAATAGTTGTGATACAGCGAAACAGTCTGTCTGTGGATATATATATATATATATATATATATATATATATATATATATATATATATATATATATATATATACAGTGATCCCTCGTTTATCGTGGTAGATTGGTTCCAAGACCAGACGCGATAAATGAATTTCCGCGAAGTATGGACGCCATATTTACAGTATTTATTTAACGTGTATCCGGACTTTAAAAACCCTCCCTGGACTGTTAACAACCCACCCATTACAGTACTCTATTAATAATAAGGACAACTGTTAAGCAATAACACTTTAGATTTAAAAAAAATAAAGATTGTTACTGTATTCAACACGAAAAAGAAGTTGAATTAGAATTTGAATTATGATGGTGATGAATTTGCTGCGCAGTAGAAATGATGATGATGAAACTAATGATGACTTCTACTGTGCAGCCGATAATTGTATTTTACGTCTCTTCGGACGGCGGTGCCATTTCTATTGGTATTTTAAGCGTGTTTTGTTGTTCCTAGACCAGGAAATAATATTTATTATTAATATTTTAATGGGTTTAATGAAAAATTTTAGGTGTTCATATATCGCGATTTTTCTAGAATTTTCCAGAAAATCCGCGATATATTTTCCATATATATATTTTAAAAATCCGCGAAGTCGAGGGATCACTGTATGTATATATATATATATATATATATATATATATATATATATATATATATATATATATATATATATATATATATATATATAGTCTCCATATATATTTAGATTTCTCCTAGTTCGCATTCAGTCCAAGTTATAAATTTTTTAAAGTGCACACGAAATCTATGGACACCATGTACATAGTGCAAGAGAGGTAGGCATATGTAATACAGAAATATCTGAAGATTATATATATATATATATATATATATATATATATATATATATTCTTTCTATAGATACAAATATTTTAGTAAATGCTTTATAATGAACAGTATTAACGACGTTTAATATTTGTATCTATAGAAAGAACTTTATTTGTATTTGCGATAGAAATAATTTGTAAATAAGATTAAAATGAAGTAAATCTATATTTTTTAAGGTTTTATTGAAATTTTATTTAAGTTTCTATATTTCCTCCATCATTAGCAATACAAAGGGTAATACGATTTTGCAGTTCACGGAAAACATTTGCCAACTGATTTACAGTAATGCCTGAAATCACATTAGTTATTTTAGCTATACTTAAAACTAGGTACATTAAAATTTATAATATTTTTTACAGATTATTTCTATCACAAATACAAATAAAGTTATACATTTGTTAAAGTGCACACGAACTTTATGGACACCATATATATATATATATATATATATATATATATAAATAATCTCCATGTATTTTTAGATTTATCCTAGTTCGCATCCAATCCACAGTCGGTGTTTTCCACTGCAGTCATTATTAGACGGTCTCATCTGTCAGCACCAGATTACCTTAGGTTTCCATCTAAACCAGTCAAAGCTTTTAGTGTCGACGTTTCAAGATACGAATATAAATAACTATAGTCACACAAGACAGAATCACTGGTATGTCAGTCCGCACACCGATTACATAAGCTTTTTATAAAAGACACCAAAACATATTTAGAAAACACAAAATGGAGGCAAAGTTTAACTCTTTTTTCCGCCAATCAAACGTACGTTCATTCCACTGACATTTTTTGTCATTTTGAGTAAGTTCATATCACGCAATAGATCGAAGTATGACGTCACAGAACCTCATCTTGAACTTACGATCTGCGTCTGCTATTCCGCGACTGTTATTGTCACATAGCAATCTTCTATGTCAAAATAAGAAAATATCATCTTTGACGGTGGATATCTTTGTTTCATGTTTGTATATCCACTCTGAGGATAGCTCATGTGAACCGAAATCTTAGGGCCAACTTAATGCAAAAATATCCAAATATTGGACAATTTTGGTCTTTATTTTCACCAGAAATTAAAGCAAACATTCTTCGAACATTAGAATGGCTCATGATTAGACATGGCAGTCATTCATATATATATATATATATATATATATATATATATATATATATATATATATATATATATAAATATAAATGGTAGTACTCGCTTGGAAAAACCTTGGGTATATCGGCTTGTAGTAGAACAAACCAGTACCGAAGGAAAAATGAGGAATAAAAAAAGAAAGAAAACAATCGTCTGGAACTCAGGTTCAGAGTCCAAAGAAAAAAACCCTCCAAAACGAGTAAATGCTCCATAGACGAAGTAGAGCAAAACCTAAGATAAACTTAAGGGGCCAGGCAAACTTACCTAGGTTTCACCTAAACGGATCGTCAGTGTAATATATATATATATATATATATATATATATATATATATATATATATATATGAATATGATGTGGATTTAGGCAGCAGTCATTCACAAATAAATGTATGATTTAGTACTATAGAAAGATTAATTCTAAGAATTTTGGACGAGCGCTTTCAGTTAATTGTATCAGCATTATCGTCACTCACGACGTTTATATTTGCAGAAAAGAATTGTCAGTATCGATTTTAGACTTTTATTTTAAGATTTATTTAGAATGTTCGATATTATGTTGCTTTTAAATTAGAATTACGTCACTTACGGACAGTGGTCGCTTACCAGAGAGTAAAGCGGACAATTTAGTTGTTGAGGCTCTTGAACGATATCCAGCTCAGTTATTGAACTGTTATTTGTATTTAAGAAGAAAGATTTAAAAAAAAAAGAATAATAGTTCTATTAAAAAAAATATATGTAGGGCTTTAAGACTAAAAATCATCGTCTGCAGTGAAGAGTCAGTTTACTGAAAAGAATTGAAATTTTACATGTAACACATTTAGAATTCTTTGTTGGGAGGGTCCAGTGCCTAGAATGGACTCAGCATCCCCAAGACATAATGAGAAACATCATGATTTCTTGGCCGGACATTTGGCCGACGGACATTAGCATTATTATAAGGTAGAATAGGACTAATAATTACCAATGAATTTCAATTAATTAAATTAATAAATCTAAATTTAAAGTTAAAAGTTTTCTTATTTCAATATTTGTTTATTGAAATTAGTATTTTAAAAAATATTTGAGTGTATTTGGGTAAAAAGTAGCACCTAATTATTTAAATTCGTATTTAACCATAAGATAAAATCTAGTTCATCCCTTTAAGACAATGATCATTAAAAGCGAAAATGAAAGATTTTTCATATCGTAAATGCTTAGGATTTTTGCTGTAGTAAAATGTGCTTTTTTCTCAAAATACTTATCATCTTTTGGTAGCATTTGAAGTAAAATATAATATATACAGAATAGATTTTTAAAAGACTGTTAAAAAAAAAGAAAATTATAAATGAATACAGTAAATAAATATAAATATATGTAGCACATTATGATAAAGAGTATGACATAGATGTAAGTACGCCATTACATTTCAGGTTAAATATCCATTCCTTTAAATGTCCGCCGGTCAAATAACTGCCGGTCAAATGTCCGAGTACCGGGCAAAGCGGACATATACCTGTATGACGTATTAATCCAATATGGCCGACGTCGCGAGGAAGCGACGATGTCACACTTGGTCACGAGGAGCGGCCATTTGCAATCGCCCCACTACGCATGTGTGACGCTACTTTTTTGAATACCATCGGAGCGTTTTTGAGAGAGGGACTTTTGGACAGTGGGGTTAATTTCTAGTGGTTTTCTGTGCATTAGGATCTTTCTGGATTTTGCGATTTGTTTTTTTTTTCTTCTTTTAAACTTAAGCTATCATATTAACTTTATAACACAAAACATATGAACCAACTACAATGCAATATTTATCATTTACCATTTTATAAATGACTATTAAAACATGAAAGATTATAAAAATTGAAAATTCGTGCATCTGACACCAAACGCAGATAAATAATACCCAATACTTTTTAAATAACTTCCCGAGGACAATTTTTTAACATTTTTCAAGTTTCATTTTTTGTTAATCAATTCACCCCAAGCAATGCAATAACAAGAAGACGCAAAGAAGTAGGGGTGGGGACTTGAGAAAGCGAAAAAGAAAGAAAAGAAGGTTCTACTATAGTATAATATCTATCATTCATTTTGTACTATAGTATAGTAACTACTATTCATTTTCTACGATGGTATACGTACCAACTGTTGGAAGTGTGAAATATGTTAGGGTTTAGGGTTAGGGGCTAGGGTGAGACTTAGGGTTAGGAGTTAGGGTTAGGATTAGATATTAGGGTTAGAGTTAAAGGCAGTGAACAGTGAACTGTTTTTTTTTTTTTTTTTTTTTTTAAGCATTTCACCCCAAGCAAGGCGGGAAGCCACTAGGACGCAAGTGGTTACAGAAAATTTAGAGCAAGATCAGATAGGAGTGATAGAAGAAAGGATAAGGGTAGTGGCTAGATCAAGGCAACTGGAGATGTCGATTCACATTACACTTGAATAGCTGGAGATTATAGCTCACAGGGAAACAGGAATAGGGAAGGGAGTTCCACAGGCGAGAGGTGCGAGACATGAAGCTATTGGAGTAGAAGAGACGGCTACATTTAGGAGTTTCGACAGTGAAGGGGTGAGAGCGGGATGCCAGCCTCCTATGGCGCTTGAACTCCTGAAATCTGGGAACCAGCGAATGCAGCTCCTCGGAGCAATTTCCATGAAAGTATTTGTAGAACACACAGAGTGAGGCGACAGCGCGTCTGTGAGAAAGTGACTGTAGACGAGACGCCAGAGCAGGGCCGTCTACGTTGCATATCCGCCTCTGGAGCCTATCAAGAACCCCGAGGCAAACAGAAGGGGCACCAGACCATATATGGCAGCAATACTCCATGCAAGGGCGAATTGTTTATTTGTAGATCTGGAGGATCGACTCCGGGGAGAAAAACTTCCTGGCGCGGCTCAGGGATATGTATAAAAAAATCATTAATAATCTTTTATACAATAAAATAAAATAAAATAAAATCAATAAAATAGTGATTTTAATGTTTGTAAACTGATTTGATGTCATTAAAAAAACAGTAAACAGGTCATCGTTTTTTCTGTGCCTTTCCCAGCAATAATGAATGCATTGTCATTTACGGTAGGTCGCAAATGAACTTTCCAGTACTGATGGTGGGTTGGGTTGATCGGGGTCCTCCATAACCTTTTATTTAAAAAGGTGCATAAAAACAAAGATGCGTATTCTCACCAGACTTATTCAACTTTTACTGTGAAGTGATTCTTAGAGAATGGAGGCAAAGTTTAACTCTTTTTTCCGCCAATCAAACGTACGTTCATTCCACTGACATTTTTTGTCATTTTGAGTAAGTTCATATCACGCAATAGATCGAAGTATGACGTCACAGAACCTCATCTTGAACTTACGATCTGCGTCTGCTATTCCGCGACTGTTATTGTCACATAGCAATCTTCTATGTCAAAATAAGAAAATATCATCTTTGACGGTGGATATCTTTGTTTCATGTTTGTATATCCACTCTGAGGATAGCTCATGTGAACCGAAATCTTAGGGCCAACTTAATGCAAAAATATCCAAATATTGGACAATTTTGGTCTTTATTTTCACCAGAAATTAAAGCAAACATTCTTCGAACATTAGAATGGCTCATGATTAGACATGACAGTCATTCATATATATATATATATATATATATATATATATATATATATATATATATATATATATATATATATATATATATATATATAAATATAAATGGTAGTACTCGCTTGGAAAAACCTTGGGTATATCGGCTTGTAGTAGAACAAACCAGTACCGAAGGAAAAATGAGGAATAAAAAAAGAAAGAAAACAATCGTCTGGAACTCAGGTTCAGAGTCCAAAGAAAAAAACCCTCCAAAACGAGTAAATGCTCCATAGACGAAGTAGAGCAAAACCTAAGATAAACTTAAGGGGCCAGGCAAACTTACCTAGGTTTCACCTAAACGGATCGTCAGTGTAATATATATATATATATATATATATATATATATATATATATATATATATATATGAATATGATGTGGATTTAGGCAGCAGTCATTCACAAATAAATGTATGATTTAGTACTATAGAAAGATTAATTCTAAGAATTTTGGACGAGCGCTTTCAGTTAATTGTATCAGCATTATCGTCACTCACGACGTTTATATTTGCAGAAAAGAATTGTCAGTATCGATTTTAGACTTTTATTTTAAGATTTATTTAGAATGTTCGATATTATGTTGCTTTTAAATTAGAATTACGTCACTTACGGACAGTGGTCGCTTACCATAGAGTAAAGCGGACAATTTGGTTGTTGAGGCTCTTGAACGATATCCAGCTCAGTTATTGAACTGTTATTTGTATTTAAGAAGAAAGATTTAAAAAAAAAAGAATAATAGTTCTATTAAAAAAAATATATGTAGGGCTTTAAGACTAAAAATCATCGTCTGCAGTGAAGAGTCAGTTTACTGAAAAGAATTGAAATTTTACATGTAACACATTTAGAATTCTTTGTTGGGAGGGTCCAGTGCCTAGAATGGACTCAGCATCCCCAAGACATAATGAGAAACATCATGATTTCTTGGCCGGACATTTGGCCGACGGACATTAGCATTATTATAAGGTAGAATAGGACTAATAATTACCAATGAATTTCAATTAATTAAATTAATAAATCTAAATTTAAAGTTAAAAGTTTTCTTATTTCAATATTTGTTTATTGAAATTAGTATTTTAAAAAATATTTGAGTGTATTTGGGTAAAAAGTAGCACCTAATTATTTAAATTCGTATTTAACCATAAGATAAAATCTAGTTCATCCCTTTAAGACAATGATCATTAAAAGCGAAAATGAAAGATTTTTCATATCGTAAATGCTTAGGATTTTTGCTGTAGTAAAATGTGCTTTTTTCTCAAAATACTTATCATCTTTTGGTAGCATTTGAAGTAAAATATAATATATACAGAATAGATTTTTAAAAGACTGTTAAAAAAAAAAGAAAATTATAAATGAATACAGTAAATAAATATAAATATATGTAGCACATTACGATAAAGAGTATGACATAGATGTAAGTACGCCATTACATTTCAGGTTAAATATCCATTCCTTTAAATGTCCGCCGGTCAAATATCCGCCGGTCAAATGTCCGAGTACCGGGCAAAGCGGACATATACCTGTATGACGTGTTAATCCAATATGGCCGACGTCGCGAGGAAGCGACGATGTCACACTTGGTCACGAGGAGCGGCCATTTGCAATCGCCCCACTACGCATGTGTGACGCTACTTTTTTGAATACCATCGGAGCGTTTTTGAGAGAGGGACTTTTGGACAGTGGGGTTAATTTCTAGTGGTTTTCTGTGCATTAGGATCTTTCTGGATTTTGCGATTTGTTTTTTTTTCTTCTTTTAAACTTAAGCTATCATATTAACTTTATAACACAAAACATATGAACCAACTACAATGCAATATTTATCATTTACCATTTTATAAATGACTATTAAAACATGAAAGATTATAAAAATTGAAAATTCGTGCATCTGACACCAAACGCAGATAAATAATACCCAATACTTTTTAAATAACTTCCCGAGGACAATTTTTTAACATTTTTCAAGTTTCATTTTTTGTTAATCAATTCACCCCAAGCAATGCAATAACAAGAAGACGCAAAGAAGTAGGGGTGGGGACTTGAGAAAGCGAAAAAGAAAGAAAAGAAGGTTCTACTATAGTATAATATCTATCATTCATTTTGTACTATAGTATAGTAACTACTATTCATTTTCTACGATGGTATACGTACCAACTGTTGGATGTGTGAAATATGTTAGGGTTTAGGGTTAGGGGCTAGGGTGAGACTTAGGGTTAGGAGTTAGGGTTAGAATTAGATATTAGGGTTAGAGTTAAAGGCAGTGAACAGTGAACTGTTTTTTTTTGTTTTTTTTTTTTAAGCATTTCACCCCAAGCAAGGCGGGAAGCCACTAGGACGCAAGTGGTTACAGAAAATTTAGAGCAAGATCAGATAGGAGTGATAGAAGAAAGGATAAGGGTAGTGGCTAGATCAAGGCAACTGGAGATGTCGATTGACATTACACTTGAATAGCTGGAGATTATAGCTCACAGGGAAACAGGAATAGGGAAGGGAGTTCCACAGGTGAGAGGTGCGAGACATGAAGCTATTGGAGTAGAAGAGACGGCTACATTTAGGAGTTTCGACAGTGAAGGGGTGAGAGCGGGATGCCAGCCTCCTATGGCGCTTGAACTCATGAAATCTGGGAACCAGCGAATGCAGCTCCACGGAGCAATTTCCATGAAAGTATTTGTAGAACACACAGAGTGAGGCGACAGCGCGTCTGTGAGAAAGTGACTGTAGACGAGACGCCAGAGCAGGGCCGTCTACGTTGCATATCCGCCTCTGGAGCCTATCAAGAACCCCGAGGCAAACAGAAGGGGCACCAGACCATATATGGCAGCAATACTCCATGCAAGGGCGAATTGTTTATTTGTAGATCTGGAGGATCGACTCCGGGGAGAAAAACTTCCTGGCGCGGCTCAGGGATATGTATAAAAAAATCATTAATAATCTTTTATACAATAAAATAAAATCAAATCAAATCAATAAAATAGTGATTTTAATGTTTGTAAACTGATTTGATGTCATTAAAAAAACAGTAAACAGGTCATCGTTTTTTCTGTGCCTTTCCCAGCAATAATGAATGCATTGTCATTTACGGTAGATATCATACTTTAGTAACACCGACAGACATTAGAAGGGACCGGAAACTGTAGAAGAGATCAGAAACCAAGTAATGAAATGAATTTCAGAGTTTTCGACGGAGACGTTAGATGTAAAGAGTTGAAATAGAAAGAACCAAAAACCCAATCCTAAACGGAGCGCAGGAGATAGACCTCTACTCCTGTTCAAAAGACCAGGGTGGAGTGTGAAGTGGACGATAGGCGAATCTATCTACTCCTATTGAAGTAATAAATAAATAAAAAATATTTCAGAGATTAAGCGGAGACGTTAGACGTATAGAGTTGAAATAGAATTTAGAATGAACCAGAAACCCAATCCTAAACAGAAAGCAGGGGATGAACTTCTACTCTTGTTAAAAAAAAAACGGGGAGGAGTATGAACCGGACGATTTGGTAAACTTGCACTAAAAAGGAGAAAAAATTGTCTTGGGATTTTTTTTTTGAGATCTGTATTCGAAGTTGGCAGGCCGGAGGCAAAGTAACAGATGAAATATAGAAAAAAATGTGTTAATGTTATTGAATCTTCTGTTATATTGATTAATTAGGAGGAGACACGGCGGAGTAATGGATAGCGGCTCGGATTGAGGAGTTGGGGAGCCGAGTTCGAATTCCATTCGAATCCATTACATTGACTTACGTGAATGCTCCCTCCCCCTGCTATAGGCAAATAGTAGGATGGCAACTGGTCTACCACAAAAAGATGGCAACCTACTGCGGGAAAAAATCTGCCTCGTCAGTCATGTATCGAAAGATACATGATCACCTAAGAGTTTATCACGCATAGCACGTAAGTGATTGAAATTCACTTACGTGCTAATACCCTTGGGAAAGGTATGAATCCTCTTCTTCTCCCTCAGTTAAGGGTAAATAGCAGAACAGATCGGGTTCTATAGCCTTGGATGGCAACTGGTCTTCCGCAGAAAGAAATGGCAACCTACTGCAGGAAAAAAATCTGCCACGTCAGTCATGTATCTAAAGATATATGATCGCCTAAGCGTGTATCGCACATGACACATAACTGACTGACTGATTGATTAATCGTTTTTTTTTACGGTTTATCAACCTTTTCAAGCAGAAAATTGTTTTAGGCTGTAATATTTATTTTTTTTTGAGATAATGATTTATTGATTAAAGTCCTACTAATTAACCCATAGATGGGGAGTTAAATTCATACCTTTTCCTGAGTTTGACTGCGAGTAAGGGAATATAACGAACCTGACAGGAACTAGAACTCATGCACCTAACCGTTATCCATTACATCACCCGCACATCCATGCTGACAGTACTTGATATTCCTAAGCGGTCAACCGTCTAGGTACTGGCCAAAATCGACGTTGCTTAACTTCGGAGATCGGTTTTCTGTGTAGGGCCACAAAATCCGCTTTATGCAGGCGTTATTTGAAAACCTGTCTGGCACTTTTAGCTGCGTTCACTCGTACAGAAAATGTTAAGTAATATCTATCTATCTATCTATCTATCTATCTATCTATGGAGAAATACAGTTTTAAAGTGTGCTATATTTATGGGATAAAGTGCTCAATATCAGAGATAGAGCGTATGTAAATATAAAAGTGAACACTCAGAGGCGACAGGCTGTTCCATGCTAGACGCAATCGTCAGGCCGTCATATAATAATCGTCATTTATATATATATATATATATATACATATAATCGTCATATACATATATATATAATAATCGTCATATATATATATATATATATATATATATATATATATATATATATATATATATATATCTTGTTTCGCCCCTTTAATCACCCCACTCCCACAAGTCCACACAAAAGACATATATAGGTATCTATATAACTAATGGATTTATTTTTAATCCGCCATTTTTATTATTTCAAAAGATATTTTTAGGGGCTACTCCTGTTCGAAATAGAAGCCCTGTTTTATTTTATTTAACCAGTGTGTATTACATTTCCCGGTCGAGAAATCATAATAAAGAGAATGTCATATCCGGCGGGATTCAATCCTGCCGTCTGCTTTGTAGGAGGCACCACGGTTTGATCCGACGAACGTTAGACCTCTCGGCTACAGAGCCCACCACCCACTTCAAAGGACGAAGCACATTTTCTCCATTAAGATTTATCGAGGGCGCAGACAGATAAACGTAATACACACTGTTTAAAAATAAAAACGGGGCGTCTATTTCTAACACGGGTAACCACTAAAATTAGCGTTTTATGTAATATTTATCTATATAAACTATTTCGGGGGGAAACAACTATGACAAAGTGGAAAAAGTTTTTGTGTGACGCGTTTTGTTCTTTAGGAGTTCGTCGGACTAAATTGATGTTTACGTATAGGGAAAATGAGTTAATCATATATATATATATATATATATATATATATATATATATATATATATATATATATATTTCCAAATGAGGGAAAGAACAGATGGAGTAAAATTCCACTGTTGGTAGCATTTACTTTGAAAAAAAGTGCTCAATACAAAGTAGAGCAATATATTATTATTATTGTTATTATAAGAGATTATAACAAAAACGTTTTGAGATCATTAGAGAAAAGCTTTCATGTTTCAATACTATTATTGGACTTCTTCAGGAGATGGTAAGTAAGTGGTGATTTAATCGATCCCGCAAACGTCAATGATGACATGTCTATGTCCCGGTTTAGCGTGACATGAAAAATTAACTCACCCACCTCCGCCCTCTGGACTTACTTTTCTATTTAGCGTTTATCTAACATTCAATTGGTTCATCAAGACACACCCACAAATCTGTTTTTCTTTCTGACCTTATGCACGACACTTTCACTTTCGGAAAAGAGGTAAAACTCTGGCTTTTTTTTTTTAATTTCCTTTAAAACCATTTAATCACCAGTTACTTACCATCGCCTGAAGAAGTACAATGATAGTATTGAAACATGAAGGCTTTTGTTTAGCAATTTCAAAATGTTTTTATTATAATCTCTTACAATAAAATATGATAATAATAAATTATATATATATATATATATATACATATATATATATATATATATATATATATATATATATATATGTATATATATATATGTATATATATATATGTATATATATATATATATATATATATATATATATATATATATATATATATATCTTATGAGAGATTATTAGAAAAACGTGTGGAAAGCGTAGAAATTAATGTTTCAACATTATGATTGTACTTCTTCAGGCGATGGGAATAAATGATCACCAGTTACTTTCAACATGGATTTATTATAATCTCTTATAATAATAATAATAATAATAATAATAATAATAATAATAATATATACAATTATTATATAATGATAATAATAATAATAATATATATATATATATATATATATATATATATATATATATAT
The DNA here is from genome assembly GCA_963932145.1 of Acanthosepion lycidas. Lineage (NCBI taxonomy): Eukaryota > Metazoa > Mollusca > Cephalopoda > Sepiida > Sepiidae > Acanthosepion > Acanthosepion lycidas. The sequence goes on from OZ010614.1 coordinate 13,532,500, forward strand.
ATATATATATAAGCATTATTTTTAAAGAAAAATATGATTCAATCACGACACAACATCCTTAAAATGCTAAAAATCACTTGATAATGCAACAAAGCACAGTATTGTAGATTTAATTTTTATAATTAATCTAGAATTCGTGTTTTCCGTTTTGAAACATAGGATGTTCTGTATCGCAATGGAATCATATTTAAAAAAAAAATAATTCTAATATTAAGCTCTACCGATCGTATTGGGCACTGTTCTTAAAAATAAAAATAAAAGATAAAAACTATGAATTATAAATATCACGATATATATATATATATATATATATATATATATATATATATATATATATATATATATATATATATATATATATTGTAGTAAATAAAAAGGAAGAACAGTACGATATGTAATTCGGTGTTCTTATTGATATTTTTATTTTTACAAAACAGTGCTCAAAAAATAAGAAAATAAAAAAAAATAATTTTTCAAATAAGTTATTTCAAAATTCGCTTGAAGATGAAACAGAACTAATGCTTTGAATTTAATATAATTCAATTTGAAGTTTTTGTTTTCTGTTTTTGAAACATGGTAATTCCTGTGTAGCGATGAAACAATACTTTTAAATCAATTAATTTATAATATATATATATATATATATATATATATATATATATATATATATATGCTTTCCTAAAGGATGAAACGCGTGTCACAGGATAAACTTTTTCCCCTTTGTTATAATTCCCCTCCACCCCACTAAAATTCTTCTTGATACATAAAACATTATGAAAAAATTTTCTCGGAGGTAACCTGTAGGAAGACAATATTTATAAATGTAAAAGACAATAGGAAAACTGTACTAGTTGCCAACGTGTTTCGTCCAATGTGGACTTTTTCAAGACATAACGAAATGAATTTATTAAACGAAGTAACTAATAATAACAAAACAAAATGTCCTTAATCTACGCCCAGGATATTTTGCGTATTTCACCGTCCTTAACAGAATTACTTCTCTCCCAAACAAACGCACGGAACAGTATCCAGAAATAAAAAGAAAATGGTTCAACACAGCAATAATAACGATATCTCCACACGTGACAGTAATTGACGTAATTTTCAGTTAACAGTATGGAAATAGCGTGCTCTAAATTCTTCCATTTGCTAAGGACATTTTGTTTTTGTTATTATTAGTTACTTTGTTTAAATAAATTCATTTTTGTTTTTTGCCCTGAGAAAGTCCACATCGGACAAAAGGCGCCGGCAACTATTACAGTTTTCCTATTGTCATTTATATATATATATATATATATATATATATATATATATATATATATATAGTGTATTAGGGCAGCAGATCATTATTTAAACATATATTCTTTAATCATTAGCAACTGGAAGAATTTAGAGAACGTTATTTTCATACTGTTAACTGAAAATTACGTGAATTACTGTCACGTATGGAGATATTGTTTTTATTGTTGTGTTGACGGATTAAACAATTTTCTTTTGATTTCTTGATACTGTTCGGTACGTGTGTTTGGGAGAGAAGTAATTCTGTTAAGAAAGGTGAAATAGGGAAAAAAACCTGGGTGTAGATTACGGACATTTTGTTTTGCTAAGGACATTTTGTTTTTTTATTATTAGTTATTTGTTTAATAAATTCATTTCGTTTTTACCTTAAGAAAGTCCCATTGGACGATACGCGTCGACAACTATTACAGTCTTTTCTATTGTCTTTTACATTTATAAATAAAACATTATATATCATTTTCCTATCTAAACTAACTAACCTATTCTACTGAAAGTATGTCTCCGGCCGTTCATCACGAAGAATCTCGAAGAGAAGAGATGTCATATATTTTAGGAAGATAGACACAAAATTGATCCTCGTCAAGATTATTAGCTTCAAATAATGTTGAGTTAAATGCATTAAAGTTATTATTTTTTATAGAAGCTAACTTCGATTATCGGGGTTCAATTCCCTGTCTGCGCGCATCACATTAACCTTCTTTCTCTGTCTTCATCGTCATTTATCGGAAACATACTATGAATACAACTAAAGTAAAATCTATTTGTCAAGAACATAAACATCTCTATTTTCAATACAAAAATCCCAGATTGAATATATTTCTTTTTAACTTATAAAAAAGCTTATAAAAATGACCTTATTAAAAAAGATTATTTAATATATCTTCATTTTTAAAAAAATCATTAAAAAGAAACTTATTAAAAAACTCTCATTATCAAAAAGTTGTTAAAGAAAATCTTATTAAAAATATTAATAAAACCTCATTAAAAAAACTTATTAAAATATAACCTTATCATAAAAGACCTTATTTAAAAAAACAAATTGAAAACAACATTATGAAAAATAACTTTATTAAAGCACGTTGTTAAAAGAAACCTTATTTAACAAAAAACCTATTAAAAAACTTATTAACAAAAGCCTTAATAAAAGCCTTATTAAAAAAACTTATTAAAAAATTAATAAAGATTGTTAATGAAAACTTTATTAAAACCTTATTAAAAACCTTATTAAATTATAACCTTATTATAAAAGACCTTATTTTAAAATGAACTCATTAAAACCAACCATATTAAAACCTTGTTAAAAAAAACTTATTAAACAAAAACCTTATTAAAAAGAACCTTATTAAAAAACTTATTAAAAATGTTAATGAAAACCTTATTAAAAAACCTTATTAAAAAACTTATTCAAAACATAGCCTTATTAAAAAAAGACCTTATTAAAAAAAAAATTAATTAAAAAAAACTTATTAAAAATCCTTATGAAAAAGTTGTTAAAAGAAAGCTTATTAAACAAAAAACCTTATTAACAAAACCTTATTAACAAAACGTTGATAAAATCTTATTAAAAACATTAAAAACTCATTAAAAATATTATTTAAAACATCTTAGGGAAACCCCTTATTAAAAAAATTGTTATTAAGAAAAAGCTTATTAAAAATCGTTATTAAAAAAGTTGTTAAAACTGAACCTTATTAAAAAAAACATTAAAAAACTTATTAAAAAACAGATAAAAGCTCATTAAAAACGCCTTATTAAAAACTCTTAAAAACTTTACGATAAAGCACATTACGATAAAGGGCATGCATGTAAGTACGCCACTACATTTTCGGCTAAATGTTCATTCGGTTAAATGTCTGTCGGCCAAATGTCCGAGTACCTTTAAACGTAACTTTACGTTGTCGATCTACGGTGGTGAGAACTTAACACATGACCAGAAATAAGTAATAAACTTTAACTGATAATTTTAATCATGTCTACTTTGCCACATTTAAATCAGCTTTGGGTTAAACAGCACCGAACAAGGCTCTTTAGCATTGGCTGGTAATAGGTCCAGGTGGAGGACAACTCTGAATTCTAAACCGTGGAGCAGGCGAGATAAAATCGCAGTGTTATTTATTCTAAGAACGTCTGGCAATTGAAAGAGATTTCAGCAAATTATAGAAAGTGACATAAGAATGTATGATTTGCAAGAATATAAAATTAAAAAAAAAATACAAGTTCGGTGTCTGCCTAGTTGCTAAGGTAGGATAACTTGATTGCATCACTGAAGACAAAAATCGAATCGCTGACTGATCATTCCATTTCCTAGTCGAAATAAATGTCACATCTTACTGATATTCGATTCGGTATTTGTGGTGGATACTTTATTTGTAAACTAGCCGAATTACCCGCTCCTTGTTGCGCGTCACACATTTCTTTTTGTAAGAAAATGATTGATTTTTAATCATTGTTAAAAATTGTGATGAAGAATGATGTATTTCATTATTACTCAATGATCTTGCCGGTGTGACCTCCATCTTCTGGCTTTCTCCTTCTATATTTTGGATAGGAGTCATTCCCTTGTTCAAATTTAAATTTAAATCAAAGGAAAAAAATCAGTGGGGGCGCAAAAACAGTTTGATATCTGTTTGATGCAATACTTGATTGAATAAATTGATGAGCAAGACTTCTACATTGATATGACAGTTGAATTGTTGCAACAAATATGTATTGTAAAACACTACCCACTGATTGGTGATTTCTTGCTTAGCTTGACATCCATATTGTCTCATTTTGATCTTGCCGATGTGATCTCCATCTTCTGGCTTTCTCCTATATTTTGGATAGGAGTAATTCCTTTGTTCAAATTTAAATTTAAATCAAAGGGAAACAAATTTTCAGTGGGGTCTTTGTACCCCTGGGTACTCCCTTTGATCAAAATGATAATATACTACCCACAATGCACCACTGACCCGTATATATAAATATCCGAGAAAAATAACAACACTCGTGGCCTGACGGTTGCGTCTAGCATGAAACAGACTGTCGCCTCTAAGTATTGACTCCAATGTTCACTTTTATATATATATATATATATATATATATATATATATATATATATATATATATATATACTAGTCAAAAAGTAATAGTGGCTGACTATACTTCATCTAATAGCAAATGAAATTTAAAGAAATCTTAGTAAAAAATAAAACATAATGGTTGACAATACTTCATCTGATAACAAATGAAGATGAAATTAAATCCTAGTTAAAAATTAATAATAATAGATAATAACTTATAACAAATAGAGATTAAAATAAAACCTAGTCTAATATTAATAATAATAGGTAACAATACTTCATCTAATAAAAAATGAGAGCTGAAAACAGTAATGGATAGATTTGCCAGATTTTTTTCATCATATAAGAAAAGAAGTACTTTTGTCATTCCTCATAAGAATTGTGTCTGCAAGGTGCAGAGTTTAAATTTTCTCCTAATCCGTTCCGTTCTTTTTCGAATTGATGACTTCTCTTCCTCCATCCCCTACTACATAATAAATATCAGGGTAGTTTGACCTCTCTAAGTTCAGGTTACAGCTAGTCTAGTGGAAGGAGTATTCTGAATTCAAAACCGTAGAGAAGAGAACGGGAAACAATTCCACTATCTTCTTCAAGACGTCATGTGAATTCATAGAAATGAAAACGAGTTTAACCCATATCCTGAATAGACGTGTCATTAAAAATGATTATGTTCTTGACAAATATAACATTTTGTTACATTGGAGCGGTTTTTTAAAAAATTCTGTCTTTCAAAATGCAAAGAATGCTTTCCACATAACCTAATCTCTTTCTTTTTATCTATAAAATATTCACGATAAAAGCAATCTACGCATACCGATGCTTTGAAATCAGCGTAAACGAAAACGAGGCAATTCTACGTGTGCGAAACAGGTGAAAGCTTTTCATTGGCTAACACGGCAGTGACGTAAAAGCAAACAGCAGTTCAATACAGTGAAAAAAAAAATGCAAAAGGTTACAAACCCTGTCTTCACCGCACTGAGGTTTCGTTGTAATGATGGCAAGTAAAGAAAGAAATTGTTAATGATTTGATTATTAATATTGTCATTATCATTATTATTTTTTTTTATTATTAAGAAATTTTGATCAAGCAATTTTATACACTATAGAAATAGAATTATTTCGCTGAAACACACTGATTGTTACTACGATATATATAGTGAGGCAAAAGTCGCGGACCATAGGGTTAATTGATAGATCGAAAAGGTCTTGTTGAGTGGCCAGCAAGGTTATCAGACCTCACAGCCTTGTGTTTTTTTTTTCTGTGGGGCCATTTCAAGTCAGTTGTTTATCAGACATGCCCAAGAAATATTGAGTAACTTAAAGAAAGAAAGAATTAAATATGAATGCAGTAAAATGACAGAGGAAACTCTCCAATGTGTTAATGAATCCTGCAGGTACAGAATTGAAATGTGCTTTTGAAAAAGAAGGAGGACATTTTGAACAGCACATATAACAATTAAACAACTAGTAAACAAAATTTAATGTGTAATTATAATTTTAAGTAATTATCTCTATGGTGCGCGACTATTTTTGTGGGCGGAGAGGAGGAAGGAAAATCATTTTTATCAATTTGTTAAATAAACGCATTATATACATTTAATTATAAATTTGTTGGACAAGTTAGTCGATATCCAACGCAAAAAATTCCATATTAATAATCACATAAGGAGAAGGCTTATAGTTAACACCAGGAAGAAGTAGCTGAAGCTTCTGAAGACACATAATGAGGAAGGAGGGCCTGGAGAATCTGATACTCACAGGTCGAATAGCGGGAAAGAGAGTCAACGGAAAGCAACGCATGACATACCTGGCAGGCTTAAGCAAGTGGATGACAGAACGTGGTCTGTGGGAGGAAGCAGAGGGAAGGAACTTGTTGAGAGCTGCAAGGTTTGAGAGAGAGGTGGAGAGCCATGATCGCCTATGTTCTGAAAGGACATGGCACGTAAAAAGAAAGATGGGGAAATTTCGCATAAAACCCCCATTAGCGAGAGTGCATCAATTAAGTCGTTGCAATCTCAATACTTAGCTAAAGATTTCACCACTGGAAATATGGGATTGATATTCCCTACTTAATCAAGTGCATTGACAAGGGAGTAAATGATCCGGAAAAATATAAGTTGTGTAAAATAAAAAAAAAAGCCTTTTAATCACAAGGATACGAATTTATGGGCTCATCTTCATATCTATCTATATAAATGTAAAAATGAATTTTGGCTCAATAGTGAGTGGCGACAGTTTGTTTCATGCTTGACCGAAATCTTCAGGCCATATGTGTTGGATTGTAGCGCGACTATTTATATATGTTAGTCAGTGGGGCATTATGGGTAATAAACTCACGTATTTCCGGTTTATTGTGTTTTCATAAGTTATTGGATCAGCGGGAACAGTTGTATTGTCTATTGTTCTAATGGTTATTGAATAGAAATTATGATGTGTGAGAATGTGGACAGGTAGGGTTCTATAGTCTTGGATGACAACTGGTCTTGGAGAAGGGGAACTCTGAATTCAAAACCTGCGGTGGGTCGTTTGGGGACCTTGTGGCACACAGTGCACCAAGTCTCTGTATTTGGCCCTTCAAAAAGAGTTGGTTGGCTCTACACAAAGCCTTCAGCACTATAGACAAATCACATGTGCAGCTTGTCTGGCAGTCAGTTCCTGGCAACTGAGTTGCTTGACCCTCACCAGTCGAAAAATCGACGAGAGAGTCCATCATATATATATATATATATATATATATATATATATATATATATATATATATATATATGTGTGTGTGCGTGTATGTGTGTGTATGATATAGAAGCTCTGAAAATTGCAGCAACTGCATAAAACTCCGAGTCATGCTCTAGTCGTTGGGTATTATGTATATTCACTAATATATATATATATATATATATATATATATATATATATATATATATATATATATATATATATATATATCGGATTGGTGTATACGGAATAAATTCCAATAACCAAAAAATACTATTCTTAAAAGAGTAGAGAAAAGCAAATATAATTCATTCGAAAATTATAACATAAATATGTTATAAAATCACTTCAACACTTCTGGTGTCCTATCAAGTGACCAGAAGCATTGAAACAATATGACTATTTTTGTAGTGATTTTATAACATATTTATGTTATAATTTTCGAATAAATTATGTATATATATATATATATATATATATATATATATATATATATATGTGAAAATATTGTAGAAAATAGGAAAGAAACTGGTTTCGTAAATAATCCAAAGTTCCTTAGTATTTTTGTAATTATTTTAAAAAAATAGTGCTCGATACGAAAGTAGAGCATAAATATAATTATTTATTTAAAAATATGATTCCAACTCGCTACATAAGAGGTCTCATGTTTCAAAACAAGAGCCGAAAACTTCAAAATAATATTTGAATTAACTTGAGTTAAAGTAGGCTCTGTTCCATCTTCAAGCGAAAAAATCCCAAAAAATTCCAAAATCCCAAAAAAATTCCAAAATCCCCAAAAAATTCCAAAATCCCAAAAAATTTCGCTTGAAGATGGAACAGAGCCTACTTTAACTCAAGTTAATTCAAATATTATTTTGAAGTTTTCGGCTCTTGCTTTGAAACATGAGACCTCTTATGTAGCGAGTTGGAATCATATTTTTAAATAAATAATTCTATATATATATATATATATATATATATATATATATATATATATATATATATATGACGAGGCATGTTAGAGTAATGGCTGGCCGATTAAAATAAGAAATCGGAGCGAAGACATCAAAATACAGTCGAGTTCATTTACAAGTCCTATTTAGGGAAAGGTATGAATTTTTTCTATTCATGCATGAGTAAAATAGAAAAGAAGCTTAGACCCTATAGCCTTGGGTTATCAAGAAACAATTTATTTTAGAATTCGATTAGTTTTGTCTGTCCTACCACAAAATTGTGTTTGTGCCTTAAAACCCCTGGGGTTGGCTTGTAGCGTCATCTCTTGCCTTCTGTTCTACAGACAGTCAAAATGTTTACGAACTTTTTCAATTAAGAATGTTATTTTTCCAGGAAAAAAAAAATTATTTCTGTTTTTCATGGATTTTATTTTTATTATTTTTAAATTTACCTTTTGAATTTATCTTTTTTAAGTTCATTTTGTAGCACTCTGTCTCGCTTCCGGTTGTTACAAAGAAATACAAATTTCAACAGGCTATCGACCGGTGGGAAATATCCAGCTATCACATCCAAAACAAATGTTATTAATGTATCACTATCATCAAAAAATGAAGTATTGTATATATGTATGTTTTTTACTTAATAATAGGCTTTATGTAAATAGAAAGAAATCTAGCACATTGATCAAAACAACGATGATTAATTTAAATCGTTGGAATTGGGATTCGAGAAGTCTGTAATGTTGATAATGCACAGGAAGAACAAGTATCAATTGAAGGAACTGAACTACACAACGAGTAAATCGCCACGATATTCAGCCCAGTATAAATACCGTGAAATTTAAAGCTGATTCGATTAAATATATAGGTATATCATACTAAATATGTAAGTATATCATACGTTCATATATATAAAGTATATCATACTATTATATCATATACTATAGAGCTTGCGAAAGTAATTTTTTGATGGATAAAAAAGAAGTTTGATGGTATATTTACACTATTTACATTGTTCGAACTGTCATCCTCATCTTTGTTGCCAGATGTGAGTTTGTGAACCTGGGTTTTACGCTTTTGCGAGGGCCAAACTATTAGGCTGGTGCAAAAATAATGTCGTTTTTTGACGTTCAACTTCAAAAGAAAAACGACATTATTTTTGCACCAACCTAATACAAGCAATTGTTGCTAAAGCAGCAATACACAGACAGATCAACATATGTTCCTAATATGACCCGGAAAAGGGATATATTTGTTCGAAGTAGCAAAGTGGTTTTGGACTACTGTCACCGAGTAGTAATCTAGCAGGTAACCGTAATGGACTGGTCCTCGTCGTAGTGGTAGGCAATAGGCGCTCCTGTACCTCCACATCAGTCTGTATTTATGGCTGACACCAGCTAATCATATTACTGTGAGGAGGAACCGAGGTGTATGCATATTCATTACATCAGTTCCCTATATATTCCACCAAATGATCCCATCAATAAAAACGAGCTAAACAAATTTGCTGTATATCTACACAAACCCTTCATACTACTGGGGGATTTAAACAGCTATAATATCCTATTTACATTATTCGGACTATTGTCATCATCTTTGTTGCCATATTTATCACAACGTTTCAGCCGTTGTACGCTCCGGCCATCTTCTTCAGGTGATTGGAATGTCGAACTGAACCATTTATTATCCACGTGACATGTTTAATGGATGTCAGTTATCAGTTATCTCCTGTTAATTCCCCTATCCAAGTTCTCCACTACCTTAACTGGGTATTGAACTCACACTCTTTGGGTCTTGTCACTGGATCTAACTAACGCCTTTATCCACTGTGCCATGTGTGATATATTTACTAAGATAGGATTCAATATTGTTTCAATTTACCGTTAATGGAACCAAATTAAAGCCACCAGAACCTACTGGTAGGAAAGCACGCAGACGTCATGTCGGAAATAGTGTGCAATCGACAATGATTTAAAGAGCTTGATTTACAGAATATAACCAAATGAGAAACTGTCCAGAAAATGGTTAAAAAAGGAAATTAAAAAAAAAAAAAGAAAAAAAAGGAAAAAATACTTCCACGTGCCATGCCTCTTCCGGCTGTCTCAGTTATTTCACTTTAATTCAACTCTCCAAGGACACATGGCCAACTGGATAAAGACGTTGGTTAGATCCAGTGATTAGACCCAAAGAGTTGTGACTTCAGTATCAGAACTTGGAAAGTTGAGTTAAATGGAAATAGCTGAGACATCAGGAAGAGGCATGGCACGTGGAACTAGAACAATCTACCCCGGTGGACGAAATAAAGGATTCAGTTCGAAATTCAAATCACATGAAGAAAGCCGGAGGATACAACGGCCGACCGAAACGTTGTGAATATTGCAATGAAAACGAGGATAACAGTTCGAATAATGTAAATAATGCAAGTAATCATAGTGCCTCATCTCAGAGATCAAATCACCTGAAGAAGGGTGGAGCGTACAACGGCCGAATATGGCAATGAAGATGAGGATAACAGTTCGAATAATGTAAATAATGCAAGTAATCATAATACCTTATCTCAGAGATCCAATCACCTGAAGAAGGCCAATGCGTACAACGACCGAAACGTTGTGAATATGGCAATGTAGATGAGGATAACAGTTCGAATAATGTAAATAATGCAAGCAATCATAATACCTCATCCCAGAGATCCAATCACCTGAAGAAGGCCAATGCGTACAACGACCGAAACGTTGTGAATATGGCAATGTAGATGAGGATAACAGTCCGAATAATGTAAATAATGCAAGCAATCATAATACCTCATCTCAGAGATCCAACCACCTGAAGAAGGCTGGAGCGTACAACGGCCGAATATGGCAATGCAGATGAGGATAATAGTTCGAATAATGTAAATAATGCAAGTAATCATAATACCTCATCTCAGAGATATAGACAGATATGGAAAAAAATGTATTTCTTTTTTTACTTTTACATTTGAAAATCTTTTTGAAATTTCTCATTGTATGATTTTATCCCAGGTGTCTTTGGATTCTGTATTTGTACGACTCGCGTGTTTTGTCCATTAAATAATATTCTCGCTTTTTTCGGAGATTTTATGTTGAAGCTATTGTGTCTTCCATTTATCGTGTAGAATCCTTTTTTCTCCGTAAACTCGTCGTTTAATAAGTCTGGTGGAAATCGCTTTCGGTCTGTACATCTGAACAGGGAAGACAGATGGTTTGAAACCCGTGCAAACTGCTGATGGAGCATTTACGACCGAATCCATTGGTGTACCATCACGGGATGATACGATTTAGTAAAAAAATTTTGTGATGGAGCGTAATCTTTATTACTATTAATTACAGGCGGACTATTGGACTTATTTGAAGACAGAAATCAACTAGATAGTATGGTTTAGTTTGGTTTGGTCTGTTTTACGTCATATCAACCTGAATGGGTCATTTAATGCCGATAAGATTTTCTCTTCAAAAATGTATTGCTAGCAATATTTTTTTCAAAAATACTTTGCTGGAATTTTTTTTTTTATCAGAAACTCATTGCTTGTACTAATCTTTTACAAAAATGTATTGTTGGTATTAAAACCTATTTTTACACTTTCATAGTGTTTTGACCCCAATTTGGGGGTTAACAATTTACCCATAGCTGGAAACCTAACAGTTGCTACCACCTCAGGTCAAGGTACACTTGGGAACACCAACAATTAAGAGGTAGTTCCACGCTCCTCGAAACCTCCTGATTAGAGGTCTTGCTATCTAATGTAGTTTATGGTCGTACCCAGGATAGACCATCTAGTATAGAAGATGGAATTTATTTACTTCAAATACTAGAAAACCAGAAATATTTCTGGTCTTATGTCGATCATATTGACTCAAGTGCTAAACAGGACTTTGTTGACTCAAGTATAAAACAGAATCTACGCCTTCATAGAGGACGCTAATATAAAACGGCATGTACATCAATCTGTTTTGAGTCCAGTGTAAAACCGCACCTACGCTTACTTGATTGATTCTAATGTAAAGCGGGATGTATTTCTACCTTTTTTTTGACTCGGATAGAGGAATCAGAGAGCCGATTTCGAATTCCATTCGAATGTATTACATTCACTTATGTAAGGTATGAGCCCACTTCTTTGCACCCCAAATAAATATCAGGAGAGACCGGGTTCTATAGCCTTGGACGGCAACTGGTCTACCGCAGAAAGAAATGGCAATCTACTGCGGGAAAAAATCTGCCTCGTCAGTCGTGTATGTTATGTTCCATGCGTGTATCCGGCATGGCACATAATTGTCAGTAAAACTGAATATACACCTACCTATTTAACTCTCATGTAATACGGGATCTATATCTATCTTTTTTTTTTTTTTTTACTTTAGTGCAAAACTGAATCCACGGCCATCTTTTTAACTCTATTGTAAATCAGGATGTATACTGACCTTTTTTTTTGACTCGAGTGAAAAAACGAATCTACGCTTACGTATTTCATTCCAATCGTCTCCACGTAATTCGGGATGTATATCAAACTTTTCCGAATCTACACCTATTTGAATTTAATGAAAACGGGATGTATATCGACCTTTTTTGCTCTTAGTGTAAAGCCAATTCTACACCTATTTGAATCTAACGAAAACCGGATGTATATTCTACATAAGGATGCTGGGAACACCATGGACCGGATATCTGAGCAACGATGAAGTTTTGAAGGAAATGGAAACAAAAAATGACTTATCAGAAAGAGATAGTTGAAATTTGTTAGGAGCATAATGAGAAAATAGTGCCAATAAGGTTTAGGAGAGACAAAATATATTAAGAGCTACAAATGACAGGAAATTGTGGAGAGCCATGATCGCCAATGCCCTGAATAAACATGGTACATAGAAGAAGAAGAAGGAGCTTGTTTAAATGGTTGGCAGAAGAGGCTTTAGTAGAGAAAAAAGACAAAAGTTATTAAGAGCTACAAAGGAGAGGAAATTGTGGAGAGCCATAATCGCTAATGTTCTGAGGGGACATAGCACATAGATGAAGAACGAGCTCCTGTAAATTGATTATAGAACAGGGTTTACAAGAGATAACAAAAAGACAAAAGTTATCAAGAGTTACAAAAGAGAGGAAATTGTGGAGAGCCATGATCGTCTTGAAGGGACACGGCACATAGAGTCAAAGGTAAAAAAAAGAATTTTCTACTGCTAATTATTGAGATGCGAAGTAAAAGTTCTTTGTGTTGAAAAATAAGCTATTCAGGACCCTTCCTAAAGTGGACAATTGTAGAAGTCTGAATCTATGAAAAAAAGAAAAACTGATATACAGGCGTAAAGATTTAAATAAAAGCTTCAAGAAAGACGAACAGAAGAATCGAAAAACACTGAAGAATATGTCGAATGGACAGTCACGGAATTTGCGAGACAGATCTTTGAGGCAAACAACCTGAGTTTTATTAAAACCAGAATCTGTTAGGACAAATGCCAAAGAACAAATATAAGTAAAAGAAAAATTTCCAGACAAGCGTTGAAAAAGTCCTAAGCAAATTATGAATGGCAGACTAAAAGTACGACAGAGGCAAGATTGCACAAAGGGCACGTGAAAAGTAAAAAATATTGCCTCATGTATAACAGAATAAAGACGAAATAACGGACCCCCAACCACAAAAAAAAAAAAAAAAACGATCTTTTTCAAGAAGTGGGTATGATATTTAGTGTTGTGCTCAAAATAACTGAAACACTTTGAAACATGCCTCAAATAAGAGAGAGCCTCCCCAAATAAGTGAGACATGCTCCAAATCAGAGATACTCCCCCAAATAAGGGAGACACGTCCCAAATAAAAGAGACATGTCCCAAATATGACAGACACTCGCTAAATGTTGTAGCATATCTACGGACAATAAAAGGTATGTCCCCATTCACATAGATACAATAGTAAATGCTGTATGTTGGTTTGCAGTTGGAGATTCGTCTCCAGCTGTGCTGGTCAAACTCTCTGTCTCTGGGTAGAGAGAATCCCCAGTCGAGGCTATGTCGAAGAGCTGAGTCTCTTCTCGCGAAACAGCTACCCGATCCCGTTTTATACGGGACCTACGGGGATTTTTGGCCGAGCTTACGGGCTCGGATAACCAACACTACATTCGACCTTGTGCAACATTTGACCGTGTGGGGCGGTTGGTAGATATCCTGCAGTTGGAGATTCATTGTAGAATTCACTTGATTCACTTCTAGCAGTTGACTACTACTTCTCCGCGACGCTGGCGAAGCTTATATGTGTTGTTCTTGTCCTAAGTATTATCGTTCATTACCAACCTTCGTTTGATTATTCTATTCAGTAACCTTCCCTAGGTTACAATTCTAAATAAGGACATGCACCTGAAGGGAGACACTATATAGCAGGTTCATATCTGCGTGGTTTATTCAAACTTGTCACTATATTTTTTTCAATCATTTCAACCCAGACATAGTAAAAATGTCACTAAAACATTACTAAGTGTAAGGGAATATAATAAAAGAAGAGGAATTAAGAAGACAGAATATAACGATTGTTATATTAAATTTAAATTTTTGAAGATCAAAGTTAATTGAAAATCAAGAATCCGCAAGAGCGATCCACAAGCGAGAAGTGCGAAAGAAACTTTTAGCATAGAAATTACGATTACATCTAGCCATTTCAACTGTAAAATGATGAGACCTTACAGCCAATCAAGTACTGCGTTTAAATTCATAAAGTCTAGGTAACACAGAGGAAAGGTAATCAGAACGTTAATCACGAAAATATTTACAGAAAAGGCAAATGGAAGCTACGTTATGGGGGTGGAGAAAGAAACTGAAGTCGAAATGCCAGGTCAGGACCAATAATATTGCAGATTCTTATCATTTTATTAAGAATCACTAAATGCATAGCAGAAGCAGCAGACCATATGTGGCAACATTATCCAATGCATAGACGTTTGGTAGACTTATAAACGTGTAAGATAGATTCTGGCGAGGAAAAATTGTCTAGTACGACACAGTGAACCAATTTCCCTACTTACAGACCGAGCAACTGATTCAATATAATCTTTCCACTACATATCAGAGGAAAACGATAGTTCAATGAAGTGCAATGGGTCACTCTAATAGAGGTTAACATCAGCCATGCTGGATGAAGGTTTTGGTTTGGTTTGTTTTGTTTTACGGCATATCAACCTTAATGGGTCATTTAATACCGACAACTTTTTTTTCCCTGGTAATATTTTTGATTTGTCAAAAATCCATTTCTGGTAATATTTTTTTCTCAAAAATATTACCAGCTATACGTTTTTGAAAAAATAATATTACCAGCTATATATTTTTGAGAAAAAATATTAACAGAATCAATCAAGCTAAACCTTTCTTCTTGCTGTCCTTCACTACGTTCTGCAGCTGTTCTTGTAGTTTCTTTTCTGCATCTGTTATCAACATTGTATCATCTGCCTATATTATATCGTTAATATTGTGGCCGCCAAAAATGAATCCTGTTAGGGCTTTTAATTCTTTCAGAATTGTCTCACTGTATAGGTTGAATAAGTCCGGTGAGACGACACATCCTTTTGTTGTAGCATACCTACGGACGATAATGGGTATGTCCCCATTCAAATGTATAGCTGGTAATATTATTTTTTCAAAAACGTATAACTGGTAATATTATTTTTTTTTCAAAAACGTACAGCTGGCAACATTATTTTTTCAAAAACGTATTATCAGAGGCCTTGCTGTTGGGCGTAATTTATCGTCTTACTCAGGACGCGGGTGTAGTTTATCGTCATACCCAGGACGCGAATGTAATCTGAATGTTAACTATTTTCCCATAGCTGGGACCCTAACAGGTGCTACCACCCCGGGTCAGGGTGAACCTGCGAACACCAGCAATTAAGAGGCGGTTCTACGCTCATCAAAACCTCCCGATCAGAGGCCTTGCTTTTTGGACATAGTTTATCGTTTTAACCAGGACGCGGAAGTAGTTTATCGTCATACCTAGGACGCGGATGTAGTTTATCGTCTTACCCAAGACGCGGACGTAGTTTATCGTCATACCCAGGACGCGGATGTAGTTTATCGTCATACCCAGGACACGGATGTAGTTTATTTTCTCATCCAGGACATGGATGTAGTTTATCCTCTTACCCAGGACGCGGAAGTAGTTTATAGTCATACCCAGGACGCCGATATAGTTTATCGTCTTACCCAGGAGGCGGAAGTAGTTTATCGTCATACCCAGGATGCGGATATAGTTTATCGTCTTACCCAGGACGCGAAAAGTAGTTTATCGTTATACCCAGGACGCGGATATAGTTTATCGCCTTACCCAGTACGCGGATGTAGTTTATCGTCATACCCAGGACGCGGATGTAGTTTATCCTCTTACACAGGACGCGGATATAGTTTATCGTCATACCCAGGACGCGGATGTAGTTTATCCTCTTACCCAGGAAGAGGATGTAGTTTATCGTCATACCCAGGATGCGGAAGTAGTTTATCGTCATACCCAGGATGCGGAAGTAGTTTATCGTCATACCCAGGAAGCGGATGTTGTTTATCGTCATACCCAGGCCGCTGGATGAAGGTAAAAAGTTTTCTTTTAGATGATTAAACGGCAGAGGTTTCGTTTTGGAGCCGAGAAGGTACCATACTGTGTACATTTGGCTGTGTCGCATGCATTTGGACTACACATCCGAGATTATGATTGATATATTTTATTTCATATATTTGTGACGTAGTCTCACATTATTGGTTGGCAACTCCCCCACTCAGTGACAATAATGACGACGATAATAATTATGATCTGAACATTGTAATTGAAACTTGATTAACAAATTACAGTTGCTAAATTTAACTTGCCTAGCTGCGCCTACAAACAAAGTCGGTCCATTCGAATTAATAACAATTGACAAATTGCCTGGCTGAAAGCCATGTTTTGCTTCAGAAACGTCTGCCTCCATTTCTTCAGCGAGGAATTAGCTAGCTGCCTGATTTCAAAATCGGAATGCCAAATCCAGTCTTGGAGATGGATTCAAATCCCAAACGCTTTCGCCGGAAGAATACGTTCGCGCTATGACTGCTTCATCGAGCACGCTCAAGCGAGCCGACAAAGAAAATTAAATAGGCATTACACATAGCACGTCGATGGTACTCCATATAAACGCAATCGACATTTATTGAAATTACATTTATGGCAGAGCGCATGTGATGGAAAGCTTAGCCAACTGAGTTGTAGGCTGCCTCAAGCTTATATTTGTATCCAACCTAAAGTAAGCTTACTAAATAACGATGAAATACCTTTACTTTAAAGTTTATTTCATCTACTGACTATATATACCTATATATATATATATCTGTAACGGAGTTGAAATACTTCGAATCAACCCGTAAAGTTTTTACTTTACAAATGTGTTTGGTTTGGTTTGTTTTGTTTTACGGCATATCAACCTCAATGGGCTATGTAATGTCGACAAAATTTTTATTGTTGGTAATATTTTGTTTTATCAAAAATCTAATTCTGGTAATAGTTTTCCTTTAAAAATGTATGCCTGGTAATAATATTTTCTTTTTCCTTTTTCTTTTTTTTAAAAAAAAATGTATTGCTGGTAATAGTTTTTTTGCTTCAAAATTTATTGCTGGTAATAATTCTTTTACAAAGTAATTCTGATATTAAAACCTATTTTTATACTTTCATAGTGTTTTACCGCAGTTTCGGGGTTAACTATTTTCCCATAGCGGGGCCCTAATAGGTGTTACCACCCCGGATCAGGGTGGACCTGGGAGCACCCGCAATTACGATGTGGTTCGACGCTCCTGATCAGAGGCCTTGCTGTTGGACAGAGTTTATCATCTTACCAATGACGCTGCTTTTAAACTTCAATCTTCCATTAATCTCTCACGTACATTCATATCTGCTCAAAGCGTATCCAAATGTTAACAAATGACGTCACACGTTATGAAGTCCGACAATTATTTTAAGACATTTTTATGTTTATACATTCTTTTTATAGATACAAATATCTAAGTAAATGCTGTTTTATAATAAACAGTATTAACAACATTTACCGGCCTGAATATCTGAGAAATTTTCATAGAAAATATGCGTCCTCTGACAGGAATCGAACTTGTATCCTATACGGAACTGTCATATAGCCTGACGTGCTTTTACCGATTTCGCCACAGAAGAGAGTTCGGTTAGTAAGGTCGATTTTACTGTTTTTAAACTACAATTTTCCATGATTCTCTCACGTACATTCATATCTGCTCGATGAGTATCCAAATGTAAGCAAATGACGCCACACATTATGAAATCGACAAAATCCGACAATTATTTTAAGATCATAAAAAAGAATGTATGAACATAAAAATGTCTTAAAACTGTGAAGTGTATTAAAAGGTTGTGAATTTAGAGAATTTTAGAAAGATGTTGAGTTACAGTTTGTTACTCACAATGTTACGTTAAGTGTTTCTGTTGTAGATGTCCGTAGATATCCGTACGTACCTGTGTGTGTGTGTGTGTGATGACATTTCGTAGCGTTTTCCCCTAAGAGACAAACGCGATCTTTCCACTGAGCTACATTGCTGTTGGTCGGAGGAGACAAGTAAGAGGAAAGGTGATGTGTCCGAGTATTTATAATTAATGTGAATCATGGGATAGGCTCGAGAACACATAACAAGATATTGGCAAATTTTAGTAAATTGACTTTAAAAACAACGGCGTATATTTTTCACATATATTAGCCAATCAGAAGTCGGAATTTCGGTCGAAGCTTCTTAGCTTTTAGTTTGCACAAATTGAATTGAAATATTTTACAGTCAATAGAATTCAATGTCTCAAAGTAATATTATAATTAGGTAGAAGTTGAATACTAAATATCTATAGATATATCCGTCCTGGGTATGACAATGAACTACATCCGGCAGTAGGGCCTCTGATCGGGAGATTGGAGGTTGTGAGAGAATGGAGGCAACTCTTGATTACCGTTGTTCCTAGGTCTACCTCGACACGGGGCGGCAGCACTTATTAGGGCCCAAGGTATGGTCAAATACTGAACCCCCAAACTGAGGTTAAAACATTATGAAAAAATAAAAATACATGGTGTTACTTTAGTCTGATAACTATCGTAGTATGATATCCACTATTCATTTTCTCTTATGGTATGATATTTGCTAACTGTTGGAAGTATGAAATATATCAGAGTTAAGGGTTAGGGTTAAGGGTTAGGGTTGGGAGTTAGGGTTAAGGGTTAGGGTTGGGAGTTAGGTTTAAGAGTTAGGATTGGGAGTTAGGGTTAGGGTTGGGAGTTAAGGTTAGGGTTCAGGGTTAGGGTTGGGAGTTAGGGTTAGGGTTGGGAGTTAGGGTTAGGGTTAAGGGTTAGGGTTGGGAGTTAGGGTTAGGGTTAAGGGTTAGGTTTAAAGGTTAGGGTTGGGAGTTACGGTTAGGGTTAAGGGTTAGGGTTGCGAGTTACGGTTAGGGTTAAAGGTTAGGGTTGGGAGTTAGGGTTAGAGTAAAGGGTTAAAGGTTAGGGTTGGGAATTAGGGTTAGGGTTGGGAGTTAGGGTTAGGGTCAAGGGTTAGCGTAAAGTGTTAGGGTTAAGAATTAGGGTTGGGAGTTAGGGTTAGGGTTGGGAGTTAGGGTTATGGTTGGGAGTTAGGGTAAGGGTTAAGGGTTAGAGTTAAAGGTTAGTGTTGGGAGTTAGGGTTAGGGTAAAGGGTTAGGGTTAAAGTTAGGGTTGGGAGTTACGGTTAAGGTTGGGAGTTAGGGTTAGGTTTAAGGGTTAGGGTTGGGAGTTATGGTTAGGGTAATGGGTTAGGGTTAAGGGTTAGGGTTGGGAATTAGGGTTAGGATTAAAGGTTAGGGTTGGGAATTAGGGTTAGGGCTAAGGGTTAGGGTTGGGAGTTAGATTTAGGGTTGGTAGTTAGGGTTAGGTTTAAGGGCTAGGGTTGGGAGTTAGGGTTAGGGTAAAGGGTTAGTGTAGGGGTTAATGTTAGGGTTGGTTGTTAGGGCTAGAGTTAAGAGTTAGTGTTGGGAGTTAGGTTTAGGGTTGATAGTTAGGGTTAGGTTTAAGGGTTAGGGTAGGGGTTAAGGTTAGGGTTGAAAGCAGTGAACAGTGAATTGGTTTTGTATTAAAAATCATTAACAATTTTTTATATAAAAAAATAAAAACATAATCAAATAGTGATCTTAATGTTTGTAAACTGATTTAATGTCATTTAAAAAAAGAAAAAAAAAACATTAAACAGGTCACCGTTTTTCCTGAGTATTTTCCAGCAACAATGAGTGCATCGTCTTTTACTGTCGGTCACAAATGCCTCGATAGATATTGTACTATTGTAGCACCAAATACATTTTCATAGTAAAAATTTACCAGCAATATAAATTTTCATCGAAGTAAAAATTAGCAGCCTTAAATTTTAAAATTAAAATAAATGAATTACCAAATTCCCAAGAAAATTTAATTTCAGCATTAACCCATTACCTGCCATGAGCCCCATTTGGGGATCTGTTAAAATCAAACTCACTACATGTTATTCCTTGTATTTACATTGAATTGCTTACATACATTGCATTTTCAGAGATACACTTTACAACACTTAGCCTTTAAAGTTTTTATTATTATTAGCCGTAAGAAGACCCTTTCTGTCGTAATTTTACATTTCACGAGTAGAAAAATAATGACTATTTTGAAAAGTATTTTTTGATTATTTCTAATCAATATTATTTTTTGATGTTTTATACAAATATATATTTGATGTCCTAGTTTCTATAAAAAAGACAATGGTAGCTACTGAAAGGAATAAATAAACTCCTAAGATACTCGTCTCGGCCAAAAATTGGCATAAAATTTGGCAGTTAATGGGTTCAATGACCCATAAGGAGTTGATAGGTCGTTAAGCAAAGCAAAGCAAATCTATATATATATAGATATATCTATATACCACTCCCATTTCAAGTAGAATTACATTTTATTCAATTTCATATATATATATAAAGGGTTTTCCAATGACTTGGATCGATTTTAAATCTGAATTAAGTTTAATAAGTTTAAATAAGTTTAAGCGTCCTTTCCGTGGTTTGATTGTTAATCTTTCCATGGTTGAAATTGCCAAGAACTTAAGTTGTTAAACATAAAAGTAAAAATTCCTTGGACGCGTAAACTTAATTTACATTTAAAATCAGTCCAAGTTATTAAACACCCTAATATATATATATATATATATATATATATATATATATATATATATATATATATATACTGTCGGATCTATATCCATATATTTGCTTATATATATATATATATATGTACATATATATATATATATATATGTACATATATATATATATGTACATATATATATATATATATATATATATATATATATATATATATATATTTATAAAATCGGTCGAAGTTATTGGAACACTCTTGATATATATATATATATATATATACTCGAAGCGTATCTTAACGTAAACAAATGACGTTTAAATACAATATGAATGGACTAAGTTTGACAAATATTTTAATATATTTATTGTTTATACGTTATTTTTATAGATACAAATATTTAAGTAAATGCTCTATATATAATAAGCAGTATTAACATTTACCGAACTGAAGCAGAAATTTTAAATTTAATTTTAAAAGCAGTAATTCGACCTTGCTAACCAGGCACTTCCTCTGTAGCTAAATGGCATAGCCCGTCAGGTTATATGACGGTTGCATGTAGGATACAAGTTCGATTCCTTTTCGGAGGACACATTTTTTCTATGAAATTTCTCGGATATTCATGCCGGTAAATTCAGTCTGCCCTATTATTTACCTATAGCTGGATATTCTGACTTCAGAGGTTTCTTTATCCTAGACTGTTTGACAAACAAGGCAAAAGAGCCTAGTTTTGTCTACTAGTTACCGACAGTTGGAGATTTTGAACTCAGAATTCACCTTCTTCAAGTCAGTTTGCTATCCAAGGCTACAGGATGAGAAAAGATAGATTCAAGGGTATTTTCACGGAAGTGAATGAAATAAACTCGACTAGAATTCGAACTCGGCTCTCCAATTCCTCAACACGATCCTCCATCGATTACTCCACTGCGTAAAGCCCATTATTAAGAAAGAAACAAAGTAAAAACAAATATATACAATATTCCATTTGTTGAGGATAGCGTTACATTCATAATATAATTTATTTTGGATGTGAGAGCTGGATATTTCCCACCGGTCGATAGCCTGTTGAAATTTGTTTTTCTTTGTCAGAATCGATAGTGAATCAGATACGAAATGAGCTCCAAAAACGAATTTAAAAAAAAAATAAATTAAAAAAAAAGTAAATTTAAAAAAAAAAAAAAAAAAATAGAATTTACGAAAAAACAAAAAGCAGAAATATTTTTTTCCCCTTTAAAAATAACATTCTTAATTGAAAGACCTCGTAAACATTTTGACTGCCTGCCCAGGAGATGACGACACGAGTCAAGCTCTGCGCATTCAGGTAACAAAAACAATTTCAGCATATGACAGACGAAACGAATCGAGAAAAACAAGTCGAAACTGAAGGAAAAAAGTAAAATCGCGAAAGAAATTGTTTCCCTTCGTTTTTCTTTTTTTAAATTAGTATTTCAGCTGAATATTTTGGCAAGATCCAACTCAACCAACATCAGGCGGGTACTTTGGTCATCTATCTATCTATCTATCTAAAGGTCAGCTTCTATCTATCTATCTATCTATCTATCTATCTATATATCTATCTATCTATCGTATTCTGTTCATTATCTATCGGTCTGTCTCTCTGTCTATTTACGTAAAGTTTTTTTCTATCTGTCTGTCTCTCTGTCTATTTACGTAAAGTTTTTTTCTATCTATCTATCTATCTATCTATCTATCTATCTATCTATCTATCTATCTATCTATCCCAGTCCGCTAATTATCTGTTTTAATCTCTTCATAATCATCTCTCTGTCTCTTGATGCAAAAGAGTTTCCATTACATTTTTGGGTCATTTTTTTTCTCCCTGTATTTTCAAAGCCTTATTATCCAATCATTAAACTATATTAATCTCCATGATCTTACGACATCTTTCAGCTCAACTGCGTATTCTGTTATAAAAGAACGACACGTTTTTGATTCACTGAATCGCTGGATCCTCAGAGGTTGTCTCTATCTCCAATTTGTTGAAATCGCTGACCATAAAAAAAAAATGTGTTGACCGTCAGGTGAATGCCTGGAGAAAATTGCATTCGCAGAAGAACGTTCTGTTGTCTACTGCGTCGGGTTTGTAATATGAGGACTAGCGCTTCCAGACACAAAAAAATTACGAGAAATATTTTTTTTCTTCAAATACGTAATTCAAACTAGCCAATTGCTCACTATAGCTTTGACGGTTAACCAGAGCTTCAACAATCTTCCTACAATTTATTCTCTGTGAATTCCGTGAAAAAAGCAGAGAGGTTTTAGAATTGTGTTTAGTTTGATATGTTGAACGGTTGAACGCTTGTCTTTTTTCTCGTTTTGAATTTTTGTAATAAATATTTACGTCGAATAAACATCTATTACTATAGGACTGGTAATAAACCTGACAAACCAAGCTTCCGAAATATTTAAATCTAATACACGCCTAATAGGATTCACTTGAACAGGAGTAGAGGTCTATCTCTTGTTTCCCGTTTAGGATTAGGTTTCCGGTTCCGGGTTCCCGGTCCTTTCAACTCTCTACTTCTGACATCTCCACCTGAAATCTGAAATCATTACTATTTTACTATCCGTAATCATTACTATTTTTCCTCTCCCAATAGGAGAAGACAGGTTTGCCTATCGTCCAGTTCTTACCCCTCCCTAGTCTTTTCAACAGGAGTAGAGGTTTATCTCTTATTTCCTGTTTTGTATTTGGTTTCCGGTTCCTTCTAAAGTCCTCTTTAACTCCATACTCCTAACGTCTCCAACTGAACTTTGAAAGACACTTCTAAGATTTCTCTAGCATTTTACAAATAATGCCGGTAATAACCTTTACGCGAATCTAGCATTTTAGGTTTGTACTATGATGAAATCTTTAACCTTGGTGCCCGCAAAAAATACGGCGTGTCAAAAAGAGGGTTTTTCCTTTGACACCGCTATTATTTTAACTACCTTCACTCCTTTGGCAATGCATATTGTCTTAAAATTGTCTATACTTTGTTTGGAAGCTGATTTTTCTCCTCCGTATTTTTGTCGATGGCCAAATAGACAAGAATATGGAGGAGCAAAATCATATTTAAAACAAAAAACAGACTGTACAAATTGTTTGTAATCTCCATTCTGCTATATGGATGTGAAACATGGACACTGTTGGCAGAAACAGAGAGAAGGTTCCAAGCGTTTGAGAAACAAATGCCTGAGAAAACTTCTTGGCATTTTCTATTGGGAATAAAAAAACCAATGAGTTTGTGTGGAAAAAAGTTGAAAGATTTGTGGACTACAGGAACCTCTTCTCGCCATTGTGAAACGGAGGAAAATGGCGTGGTTTGGACACATTACAAGGCACGACAGCCTATGCAAGGCCATCATACAAGGCACCGTTGAAGGTGGACGTAGGAAAGGACGCCAACTTAAACACTGGTTGGACAAAATCAAACAATGGACAGTCATGGCTGTATCAAAACTACTGATGGCTGTCGTTAATAGACCGTTGTGGAAAAGAGTTAGTGTGACTTCTGCATTCGGATCCGTCCTACGATTACAAAAGTCAAGGAGATGATTTTGATGTTGATGATAATTGTTTTAAAAAACGATGAAATTAAATTGCGATAAAAATCTAAACATCCGATGACAGTAAATTTCTACATTTTTTTGTTCTTAAGAATTTATAACAAATATATTAAATATTGTTTATTTCCAAGACTAATTTTATATTTACAACATCCTATTAGGTTGGTGCAAAAATAATGACGTAATAATGTCGTTTTGTAACGTATTTTTTAACGTCAAAAAACGACATTATTACGTCATTATTTTTGCACCAACCTAATGATACAATTAAAACTAATGCAATGTAATATTTATCATTTTCCAATTTCTAAAGAAATAAATATGAAAACAATATTTTATTCATAAATTTATAAACATTTACTAAATTATTAAAATATATGAATCAACAATAAGGAAATCCTTATTATTTACTATTTTAAGAAGTTCAAATTGACTGGCAATGTTTTGCCAACCATTTCAATAAATAATCTAATGAATAAATAATGTTTTATATTTTCGTTGTAACTTCTTAACAAAAAAATATGTGTAAATTCGCTTTCATGTGTTTAGATTTTATTAAAATTTGAAAAATTTCAAAAAAATGTTGCCAGATTTTGAACTGATAAACTGTTAAAATTAAACTTTTTCTTATCCATAACTCGATTATAAGCATCTGTGCTCAAATTTGACTAAATCCTCAGTGACTTCATTACTCACAACCCCCTCAAAAGAAAAGAAAAACATAAAATTCAAGAAAAACAGTTACAAAATACATTATTTTATCCTGTATTCAAGAATTCCACTAGTCTAGTTACATTGAAATGTTGGCAAACTTGGACCAACTTGAAACAGAGTGTCAAATGGACATTTTTTCACTTGACACCATTATTATTTTAACTACCTACACTCCTCGGAAATGTTTATTGTTTTAAAAAGTGATGAATAAAATTGTAATAAAATCTAAACATATGATGAAAGTGAATTTATATATATTTTTTTTTAAGAATTTGCAACAAAAATATTAAACACTACATAATTATTAGATTGTTTATTTACAAGACTAATTTTATATTTACAACATTCTAAAACCTAATACAATTAGAACTAATGCAATTTTTTTTATTTACCAATTTATAAAAAAATAAATATGGAAACAATATTTATTCTAAATTTATAAATATTTACTAAATTATTAAAATATTTCCATCAACTCTAAGGAAATCTTTATTATTTACCATTTTATAAAGTTTAAATCAATTGGCAATTAGCTGATCTTTTGCCAACCATTCCAATAAAAATCAAAAACACTATTTATTTATTAGATTGCTTATTTGCAAGAGAAATTATATATTTACAATATTCTAAAAAAATAATACGTTTGAATTAAAAAATATTGCAATGCAATATTTATCATTTACCAAATTATATACAAATAAATAGCAAACATTTTTTTTTATTCATAATTTATAAACATTTAAATTGTTAAAATATGGAAACCAACTATAAGGACATCTTTATTATTTAACATTTTAAAAAGTTTGAATCAGTTGGCAATTAGCCGATATTTTGCCAACCATTCCAATAAATAATCTGATAAATAAATAGTATTTATTGTTTTTGTAGTAAATTCTCAAGGAGAAAGAAAATGTATAAATTCATTTTCATCTTTAGTTTTTAATAATGTCAATCGCTATCTACTGTCCAACGGATGCATCTCTTTTCTTTCTGCTCATCATTGTTTTTTCTTTTTCACCCAATATAACCATTTGTGTTTTAGTGGCTTTTCGGCCTTTCTTAGGGTGATATCGATAAAAAAAAAAACAAAAACATGGTAGTCCTGACATAGCTCCAGGCATATTGGATAAACATGTTTGAAACGAACATATATATATATATATATACATATATATATATATATATAAGTGAACATAGAAGTCAACACTTAGAGGCGACAGTCTGTTTCATGCTAGATGCAATCGTCAGGCCACGAGTGCTGTTATTTTTCTCGGCTATTTATATATATATATATATATATATATATATATTATATATATATATTTATATATACATATATATATATATATATATATATTTATTTATTAAAGACATTTTTTATGTTTAACGTTCTTTTTATAGATACAAGTATTTAAGTAAATGCTCTGTTTATAATAAACAGTATTAAATAACATTTACCGGCCTGAATGTCCGAGAAATTTTCATAGAAAATATTCGTTCTTTGACAGGATTCGAACCTGCATCCTATACGGAACCGCCATTTTACCGGGCGTGCCTAACCGATTCGGCCACAAAGGAGCGTTCGGTTGGCAAGGTCTAATTTAATGCTTATAAACTTCAATCTTCCATGAATCTCGTACATTCATAACTGCTCATGGCGTATCAAATGTAAACAAATGACGTCATACATTAAGAAATGGACAAAGTCCGACAATTTATTTATTAAAGACATTTTTTATGTTTAACGTTCTTTTTATAGATACAAGTATTTAAGTAAATGCTCTGTTTATAATAAACAGTATTAAATAACATTTACCGGCCTGAATGCCCGAGAAATTTTCATAGAAAATATTCGTCCTTTGACAGGATTCGAACCTGCATCCTATACGAAACCGCCATTTAGCCGGGCGTGCCTAACCGATTCGGCCACAAAGGAGCGTTCGACTGGGAAAGACGAATTTTATAAGCAGTAAATTCGACCTTGCCAACCGAACGCTTGTCGGACTTTGTCCATTTCTTCATATATATATATATATATATATATATATATATATATATATATATATATATATATATATATATATATATATATATATATATATATATATATATATATATATATACTGTCAGTTATTAGTTATCTCCTGTTAATTCCCTACTCCAAGTTATCCACTGCCTTAACCGGGTATTGAACTCACACTGTTTGGGTCCTATCACTGGATCTAACTAACGTCTTTATCCACTGTGTCATGTGTCCTTGATATTATTTCTGTTCTTGATTCTTCCGCTCCATGTAACTCCTTGTATCTTAGTGGCTTTACTGCCTTACATGGAGTGAGGTGATACCGATTTAAAAAAAAAAATTGATGGCAGGACAGTTCCTCTTGGCCCGCGGCTCTTATAAATCTGAGCCACACTAAAAAAAAAATAAAAAAAAAATAATGAAGGTGCTTTTTTAAACAAGTTTTGAGAGTTATCATTTATTAAGTAAGTAAGTAAGGTTGTGTATCTGTGTCTTTTCTATCAATACTTTCATAGTAATTGTTCAGATGAGCTCTTCGCTATGGTAGATAGACTTTACGAATTTAAGCGCAGTATTAGGCTGGCGTCGAGATCTCATCAATTTACAATTGAGCAGGCTAGATTTAGCCGTAAGTTCTCTGCTACCAGTTTCTTCTCTCCCACTTGTGGAACTCTCTTATGGATCCATACATTCCTGCCAACTTTGAACTGCAGAAATTTAAATGCAATGCCAATCGCTATCCACTGTCCTCCTGATTACTCTTTCCCCTTTCTGTTCATCGTTATTAATGATTCTGTTCCTAATTCTTCCACACACTGTAACCCCCTGTGTCTTAGTGACTTTACTGCCTTGCTTGTGGAACTCCTCTCCGGCTCTATGCTTTCCAGCCATCTTTGATCTTCAAAAATTTAAATGCAATGTCAATCGATATCTACTGACCTCCTGATTACTCTTTTCTCTTTCTACTCATCATTATTAATGTTTCTGTTGCTAATTATTCCACACCCTGTAACACTTTGTTTCTTAGAGGCTTTGTGACACCGATGAAAAAAAACAACATAAATAGATAGATGTTTGAGTTAAGCTGGCTAGATGTAGCTGTAGACTCTATGCTAACAGTTTCTTTTCTCTCACTTTTCACTTGTGGAACTCCCTTCCGCCTCCATGCTTTCCGGCTAACTCTAAACTGCAGAAATTTAAATGCAATGTCAATCGCTATCTACTGTCCTCCTGATTACTCTTTTCTCTTCACACTCATTATTAATGTTTTTGTTCCAAATTCTTTTAAATCCTTTGTGTCTTAGTGGCTTTAATGCCTTGCATAGGGTGATACCGATTAAAAAAGAAGTAGATAGTGTCATGGGAACTTACCCATAATAATAATGGACTATTCCTGACATTATAAATACTGCGCCTCTCAAGAGGTATGAGGAGATTGTAAGACGACGAGAGATAATTGAGAGCATATTGTAAGGACATTGGAATAGTGATACTTGTCGAGACAACATAGTTCACTCTAACCAAATCTGATAGTCATTACTAATACTTCTACTTCTTGGTATTATATTTCTGTTATAACATATCTTTGTATTCCATACCTGTGTTCGTGTTATTCTTTCATTGGTTCTGACCTTGGACCATCACCGTGCTACAAGGAACTTGGACCATAACAGATAGATAGATAGATAGATAGATAGATAGATAGATAGATAGATAGATAATTTTTTTTCTTCCACAACCTGTAACCCTTTGTTTCTAAGTGGCTTTACTACCTTGCATGGAGTGATACCTAAATTTGTTCCTACATAATAAAATATCTTTTTTTTATTCTGACAACGCAGGGTCACGGACAAAAGGGCAAAACTCTTTCAAAATTGTCGCATGACGAAGACGAAGTGGATATAACGATGGATACTACGTACTTGGATAGGAAATGAAAGATATTATGCAAGATAAAAAAAAATATTCCATATGACGTCGATGAGAAACATTATGAACATTTATCGACATATCGAAATCTCGTGAGTGAACGTTATATAGCGAGATTTCACTTGGGGCTTTAAAAAGCGTACGAAACATTCAAAATGAATGGATTGCAAGAATATAAGCTTATATGTACAACACACACACACACACACACACACACACACACATATATATATATATATATATATATATATATATGATAAGATAAAGAAACAAATAGGAAACGTTTATCAATCTCACATGTTTGACTAATAAACGTTTCATATT
>OZ010614.1:13567236-13569736 GCA_963932145.1 Acanthosepion lycidas
TCCTGTCACTGGATCTAACCAACGCCTTTATCCACTGTGTCATGTGTCATCAAGAACACATGATACGTGGAACTAGAATAGTTTACCCCAGCGAGCGAAAGGGTTCAGTTCGACATTCTAACTACCTGAAGAAAGCCGAAGCGTACATCGGCCGAAACGTTGTGATAAATATGGCAACAAAGATGAGGATATAATAATGTAAATAATAGACATAATACCTCATCTCAGAAATATAGACAGATACTGAAGGGCCGAAACGTTTTAATAAATATGGCGACAAAGATGAGGACAATATTCCAAATAATGTAAATAGTGTACATAATACCTCATCTCAGAAATATAGACAGATACTGAAGGGCCGAAACGTTTTAATAAATATGGCGACAAAGATGAGGACAATATTTAGAATAATGTAAATAGTGTACATAATACCTCATCTCAGAAATATAGACAGATACTGAAGGGCCGAAACGTTTTAATAAATATGGCGACAAAGATGAGGACAATATTTCGAATAATGTAAATAGTGTACATAATACGTCATCTCAGAAATATAGACAGATACTGAAGGGCCGAAACGTTTTAATAAATATGGCGACAAAGATGAGGACAATATTCCCAATAATGTAAATAAAAGACATAATACCTCATCTCAGAAATATAGACAGATACTGAAGGGCCGAAACGTTTTAATAAATATGGCGACAAAGATGAGGACAATATTCCCAATAATGTAAATAAAAGACATAATACCTCATCTCAGAAATATAGACAGATACTGAAGGGCCGAAACGTTTTAATAAATATGGCGACAAAGATGAGGACAATATTCCCAATAATGTAAATAAAAGACATAATACCTCATCTCAGAAATATAGACAGATACTGAAGGGCCGAAACGTTTTAATAAATATGGCGACAAAGATGAGGACAATATTCCCAATAATGTAAATAAAAGACATAATACCTCATCTCAGAAATATAGACAGATACTGAAGGGCCGAAACGTTTTAATAAATATGGCGACAAAGATGAGGACAATATTCCCAATAATGTAAATAAAAGACATAATACCTCATCTCAGAAATATAGACAGATACTGAAGGGCCGAAACGTTTTAATAAATATGGCGACAAAGATGAGGACAATATTCCCAATAATGTAAGTAGTGTACATAATACTTCATCTCAGAAATATAGACAGATACTGAAGGGCCGAAACGGTTTAATAAATATGGCGACAAAGATGAGGACAATAATCCGAATAATGTAAATAGTGTACATAATACCTCATCTCAGAAATATAGACAGATACTGAAAGGCCAACACGTTGAAATAAATATGGCGACAAAGATGAGGACAATATTCCGAATAATTTAAATAGTGTACATAATACTACATCTCAGAAATATAGACAGATACTGAAGGGCCGAAACGTTTTAATAAATATGGTGACAAAGATGAGGACAATATTCCGAATAATGTAAATAGTGTACAAAATACCGCATCTGAGAAATATAGACAGATACTGAAGGGCCGAAACGTTTTAATAAATATGGCGACAAAGATGAGGACAATATTTCGAATAATGTAAATAGTGTACATAATACCTCATCTCAGAAATATAAACATATACTGAAGGGCCGAAACGTTTTAATAAATATGGCGACAAAGATGAGGACAATATTCCCAATAATGTAAGTAGTGTATATAATACCTCATCTCAGAAATATAGACAGATACTGAAGAGCCGAAACGTTTTAATAAATATGGCGACAAAGATGAGGACAATATTCCGAATAATGTAAATAGTTTACATAATACCTCATTTCAGAAATATAGACAGATACTGAAGGGTCAAAACGTTTTAATAAATATGGTGACAAAGATGAGGACAATAATCCGAATAATGTAAATAGTGTACATAATACCTCATCTCAGAAATATAGACAGATACTGAAAGGCCAACACGTTGAAATAAATATGGCGACAAAGATGAGGACAATATTCCGAATAATTTAAATAGTGTACATAATACTACATCTCAGAAATATAGACAGATACTGAAGGGCCGAAACGTTTTAATAAATATGGTGACAAAGATGAGGACAATAATCCGAATAATGTAAATAGTGTACGTAATACCTCACCTCAGAAATATAGACAGATACTGAATGGCCGAAACGTTTTAATAAATATGGCGACAAAGATGAGGACAATATTCCGAATAATGTAAATAGTGTACATAATACCTCATCTCAGAAATATAGACAGATACTGAAGGGCCGAAACGTTTTAATAAATATGGCGACAAAGATGAGGACAATATTCCCAATAATGTATGTAGTGTACATAATACGTCATCTCAGAAATATAGACAGATACTGAAGGGCCGAAACGTTTTAATAAATATGGCGACAAAGATGAGGACAATATTTCCAATAATGTAAATAGTGTACATAATACCTCATCTCAGAAATATAGACAGATACTGAAGGGCC
>OZ010614.1:13574736-13709736 GCA_963932145.1 Acanthosepion lycidas
CGTTGACTTATAGAGTTCGCCTTAAGAATATTTAGAAAGGTCCTTTAAATTAAAAAGTTTTTAAAACTATAACGATATTTTTATTTCTCTTTATAAACACATATAATATTCACCCTGATAAATTCCTCAGGGGCTGAAACGCGTTGGTAAAGAAAAGTTTTTCTTTTCTCATCATTCATACTGTCTTTTTAGAGATATATGTTTTTTATATCTGAATTTATAAACAAACACATACAAAAACACTCATATATATATATATATATATATATATATATATATATATATATATATATGGACATTCGTATTCGATGATACTCGTCTATCACGGCGGCTAGCCAATCCCTATTGCAGACGATCGCTCAGGCACATTTGAGGCCACATGTGGTTTATACTATATATATATATATATATATATATATATAGTTATACTCGTTTGGAAAACATCGTCCAGAATCCAAGCTCACTCATAGTCCAAAGAAAAAAAAACTCCAAAACGATTAAAGCAAAAGTAACTAAGCAAAGTGCTCAATACACTAAGCAGAGCAAATCTAACTATATATATATATATATATATATATATATATATATATATATATATATATATATATATATATACCGGGTGTAACAGCAAACTTGTCTAAATTATGTAATGGCAAAATTGTACATTTATTAGATTAAGCTTTGAACCGTTGCATCTTAGTAATGATTAAAGATATCTTTCTGGAATTCGCCGAGGTTTTTTATAACAATATTGGACGCTACTTCGAGCAATAAGAATGTATAATTACTCTCCACGCTTAACAGATAAATCGTGATGAAATCGATAATAAACGGATATACCATCTTCATCATCAATTAATCATTGCTTAGCTCATGAAAGATTACAATTAAGTTCAAATATATATATATATATATATATATATATATATATATATATATATATATATATATATGTGTGTGTGTGTGTGTGTGTGTGTATTAATCCAGAATGATTTTCAAATTTATTCAAGATGATCTTCGCCCTATCTAAACTTTTAAATTTCTGTCCGGGAGTAACAAGTTGCCTCACACGTTTCACATCCGATTTCATTTTCAAGTCTTTTCACTGTCATAGCTGAAACTCCTCTTCCACGTGCGAAACGTCTTATAAATTGAGTTGGATTTTTTCTAATTGATCTGTTTAGCTCTACGTTGAAATGATGATCCCTCTTCCAGCGGTTAGGTTTTTTTATATATTGTCCGAATATTTTATATGTCTGTGCGCTTTCGGCTCTATTTTAGCTATTCTCAAGGATGATTTCATTTTTATTTTTAATTGAATGTATGGTTCGTTTCCTATATGTTATAAGAATGTTTTATTTTCAGATCACGATCAGAACATTGTGGCCGTGTTCATAGTTGATATTCTTGAGTGTTGGCTTCTTAGTCTTTTTTAGACGATGAGGCTATTATATTTGTATTATCAATTAGTATGAGCTTTTAATGAGACACAATATATATATATATATATATATATATATATATATATATATATATATATATATATATATGAGTCTAAAAAGAATGAAAAACCTGTATATATATGTGTGTGTGTGTGTAACCATGAGTGTGTGACCATGAGTGTGTGACCATGCGTGTGTGTGTAACCATGTGTGTGTGACCATGTATGTGTGTGACCATGTGTGTGTGTGTGTGTGTAACCATGAGTGTGTGACCATGTGTGTGTGACCATGTGTGTGTGTGTGTGTGTGTGTGTGTGTATGACACACATATTGGGACTCGGCTCTTCCATTACCAATTCCGAGCCGTTATTCATTATATCATCCATACATCGAAGCTTGCAGCTCCTAGTATTTCAAATCGGTCACCTGTCGAGATACTAACCTGGTAGTATCTTGATAGTATATATATACACACACATACATATACATATATATGTATGTATTACGCGAAGCAGTTATGTCTTAGATTATTATATTCTCTTCCTTTTCTTCTTCACCATTCTCTATCTTTTTCTTCTTCATTTTTCTCTATCTTCTTCTTCTTCTTCTTCTTCTTCTTCTTCTTCTTCTTCATTCTCTATCTTCTTATTGCTCTTCTTCTCTTTATGTCCTACACAATTCTCTATATTCTTCTTCTTCTTCACTTTCTTTTTCTTCTTCACCATTCTCTATCTTCTTCTTTACTATTCATTCTTCTTCTTCTTCCTCGTTTGCTTCGCTTTCTTTTTCAACATTATCTATCTTCTTCTTGCTCCTCTTCTTTTCTTTGTTTTTCTTCTACACCATTCTCTCTCTTATTTTCCTTCCCTATCTTCTTCACCATTCTCTTTCAATAGAGAATTTCATTATTCATATTGAGAATGGAATTTAACCTCTTTTTTCTTCAATTTTTCTTTTTCACTTTCAAAGGCAAAACATAATGTAGCTGAAATAATCATGGTGTTAAAAATTATTTCTTCTTCTTCTTCCTCATCTTCTTCTTCTTCTTCCTCATCTTCTTCCTCTTCTACTTCTTCTACTTCTTCTTCTTCTTCCTCATCTTCATCATCATCATCATCATCATCATCATCATCATCATCATCTTCTTCTTCTTCTTCCTCATCTACTTCTTCTTCTTCTACTTCTTCTTCTTCCTCATCATCATCATCATCATCTTCTTCTTCTTCTTCTTCCTCATCTTCATCATCATCATCATCATCATCATCATCTTCTTCTTCTTCTTCCTCATCTACTTCTTCTTCTTCTACTTCTTCTTCTACTTCTTCTTCTTCTTCCTCATCTTCATCATCATCATCATCATCATCATCTTCTTCTTCTTCCTCATCTACTTCTTCTTCTTCTTCTTCCTCATCTTCCTCATCATCATCATCATCATCATCATCTTCTTCTTCTTCTTCTTCTTCCTCATCTACTTCTTCTTCTTCATCTTCTTCTTCTTCCTCATCATCATCATCATCATCATCATCATCTACTTCTTCTTCTTCTTCCTCATCTTCTTCTTCTTCTTCTTCTACTTCTTCTTCTACTTCTTCTTCTTCTTCTACTTCTTCTTCTTCTTCTTCTTCCTCATCTACTTCTTCTTCTTCATCTTCTTCTTCTTCCTCATCATCATCATCATCATCATCTTCTTCTTCTTCTTCTTCCTCATCTTCTTCTTCTTCTTCTTCCTCATCTACTTCTTCTTCTTCTTCCTCATCTTCCTCATCATCATCATCATCATCATCATCTTCTTCTTCTTCTTCTTCCTCATCTACTTCTTCTTCTTCATCTTCTTCTTCTTCATCATCATCATCATCATCATCATCTTCTTCTTCTTCTTCCTCATCTTCTTCTTCTTCTTCTTCTACTTCTTCTTCTACTTCTTCTTCTTCTTCTACTTCTTCTTCTTCTTCTTCCTCATCTTCATCATCATCATCATCATCTTCTTCTTCTTCTTCCTCATCTACTTCTTCTTCTTCTACTTCTTCTACTTCTTCTTCTTCTTCTTCTACTTCTTCTTCTTCCTCATCTTCATCATCATCATCATCATCATCATCATCATCTTCTTCTTCTTCTTCCTCATCTACTTTTTCTTCTTCTTCTTCTTCTTCTTCTTCTTCTTCATCTTCTTCTTCTTCCTCATCTTCATCTTCATCATCATCATCATCATCATCATCTTCTTCTTCTTCTTCTTCTTCCTCATCTTCTTCTTCTTCTACTTCTTCTTCTACTTCTTCTTCTTCTTCTTCTACTTCTTCCTCATCATCATCATCATCATCATCATCATCATCATCTTCTTCTTCTTCCTCATCTACTTCTTCTTCTTCTACTTCTTCTTCTTGATCTTCTTCTTCTTCTTCCTCATCTTCTTCTTCATCATCATCATCATCTTCTTCTTCTTCCTCATCTACTTCTTCTCCTTCTACTTCTTCTTCTACTTCTTCATCTTCTTCTTCCTCATCTTTTTCTTCTTCTTCTTCTTCTTTAACAAGAAAAAAATCTAGTCTAACAACGTAGTAATCGTAATGGTTTCTGGCCAGCCATTCGTTCTCATTATTATTATTATTATTTTATTATCATTATTCTTTTCATTATTGTTATTATTCTTTTTAATATGATTATTATTATTTTATTATTATTGTTATTATTCTTTTACCTTATATCGTAAAATGACTTCATGTTTTGCTGTACTTACTATTATTAGAAGTTCTTGTTACAGGTGAGTTTTTTGAATCTACATAAATTGGAAATGGGACGTTCCGGCGTAGCCCATTTGAAGTCGCTGATTCGGTGTAGCCCATTTGGCGTCGCTGATTCGGCGCAGCCCATTTGACGTCGCTGATTCGGCGTAGCCCATTTGACCAAGCTGATTCGGCGTAGCCCATTTGATCAAGCTGATTCGGCGTAGCCCATTTGGCCAAGCTGATTCGGCTTAGCCGATTCAACATAGGAAATTTTAGTGACAGAGACGATTAGGCGTTAGATTACTACTTCGTCGTTATAGTCAAATTTGCTCTCTCTCTCTTGTTTAATAGTCAAATTAGTACTTTGTTATTATCTACTCGAATAGTCAAATTTAAGTAAAAGAGTAATTGGAGGAATTTTTATATTTAAGTGAAGAAACAATTTCTAAGATTATGTAGCTTTACTAAGTTTATATATATATATATATATATATATATATATATATATATATTAACATACAACGAGTGTTAGCACGTGCGATACCCTGTCTTCAACATATCACGGTTTCGGTGGCTATGGCGGGACCGCCACCCCTGGCGCCACCAGCAGCTTTTGCCACCAGGTAGGGTATGAAGATAAGCTAACTAATTGTTCCTTTAAGTATAATCTATCTGCAATAAAAGTTTCTTGAACGCGTTTGCCGTTATTAACGCGTTCGTAAAAGTCGTTATAGACAACCACGCAAATATCTCACTTGCCCATGTTAGGTCGTGATGCTGCGTGCATTTTATTTGCTTGTTATATATATATATATATATATATATATATATATATACAATATTTTTAATTTAAGTTTTTAATTTGCATTATTCCATTAGTGTTCTAATACGATCGTTAATTCCCTAAATGAATAAAAAATATTGAAAGTTGAGTGTTTTCAACGCTTTTATAATTTTTTTGGGGTTGGAGTGGCCTCTGATCAAAGACAGTGACGTTGAAACAGTCTGACGCCTCATCGACTGTGCTGAATGGTCAAATTATTTCTTCTGACACCGAATCAACCTCGCCAAACGGGCTACGCCGAAACGTACGAAACTCAAAGAAATGTCAGTGCAAGGGAGATCAGTCAAAACGTCAGAATTTTTCAAATATTACATAGATTGATTAGAGACAAACATTATTATTATTAGTAGTAGTATCATGTTAAGTATATTGTACATAATAATATGAGGCTGGTGCAAAAATAACGACGGTTTTTATTTTTGCACCAACGTAGAAGTAAATATTATTGTTTTTGTTGTTGTATATAGAGATTTTAATAAGAACTGACAAATGTAATAAAGACTATAATAACGAATAGTAAGTAATAAGGAGAAGAAAAAACATGTCGATGATAATGATGTCGGTGGTGATGGAAGAGTTGTGAAGTTTGAAAAGACTGGGTTTCCAATAAATTGAATAAACCTATGTAACATGGAAGGTAAATGCTGACGAAAACACAAGTCGGAAGCGGAACAGCCCAAAATTCGAATCGGAAGAAAACGAAATGACTTCAAATGGCGAAAATTGAATGAGATTATGGAAAATTGAAATAGGCCTTACAAAAGGCAAACATGAGTGACGTCAAGAATGAGATTGCTGAATAAAAAAAAGGAAAACCATAATTTGAAATACAAGATGGGCGAAAAAGAAAAAAAAATATAATGAAAGAAAACGAAAGGAAGAAATGCTGTGAAGAAGAAAAAAAATAGAAGCAAACAAATTAGCAGAAAGAAAAATGAAGAAGAAAAATAAAGAAAGATATATAACAATATAAAAGAAGAAGAAAAAAAAAAGAGAAAGAAGAAAAGAAAAAAATTAAATGAAATAAAAAGGAAGGAACAAAAATACGTTAAAAGTAACAAGAGAATGAAGCGATAAAGAATTATGAAGAAAAGAATGAAAAGACCAAAGAAGAAAAAGAAAGTAAAGAAAAGAAAGAAAAAAAGAAAGAAAGTGTGTTAAGAAAACAAAAAAGGTAGAGAAAATAAAGAGAGAAAAGGTGGAAGAAAAATCGAAGAAAGAAGACGACTGAAAAAGAAAGAAAGAAAAATAAAAAAGAAAGGAAAATTTTAAAAAGAATTAAAAGACTGTCACAGACTAATGAAAAAGAAAAGTGCCAAAAATAAAAACGTAAGAATGAATAAATGAAAAAAAGTTGAAAGAAGGAAAGAAATAAAATGAAGAAGAAAAACGAAGTATAGAGAAGAGAAAAGAAGAGAAATGAAGAAAGAAAGAGTTTTAAGAAGAAAAAAAGGTAAAGAAAATAAAGAGAAAGCCAGTTGAAGAAAAAAATGAAGGAAGCAGGCGATTAAAAAAGTAAAAAAAAAAGAAAAGAAAAATGACAGAAAAATTTAAAAATAATTAAAACAAAAAAGAAAAGAAAGAATAAATGAAGAAAAATTAAGTTTAGCGAATATGAAAGAAAGAAAAAAAGAAAGAAAGAAAGAAAGATAGAAAATGACATTGAGAAAGAAAGAAAGAAAGAAAGAAAGAAAGGAAATGACATTGAGAAAGAAAGAAAGAAAGAAAGAAAGAATGGAAAAACTAAAGGGAGGTGAGAAAGAAACAATGAAAAGTAAATGAGGTAAGAAAGAAAGAAAGAAAGAGAAATGAAGAGGGTTAAGAAAACAGAGAAGATATAAAAAGAAAGAAACAAAGGAAAAAATGATAAAAGAAAGAAATTCAAATGGAAAGGAAGAATGTTTTGCTTTCTATCGGTCGACATTTAAGCTAGCTCCAATGGGGGTGGGGGTGCTCTTGACTGGGCCTTCGGTTTGTCCAAGAGTTTGAGAATCTCTAACTCTTTTCATATTCTCAGCATTGGAAGCTCTCCTGGCTGCGATTTGATCTGGGTTCTCATTTGCACGGGACTTTCTTTTCCTCGCTGCAGCCGTGGCTCTTTTGATTGCAATCTAATTTTCAGTTGGTGGAGATTTCTTTTGCAAAGTCATACTGCGGCTATATGTGAAAGGCAACAATAAACTACAGAAGAACAAAAAATTAATGGTTGCATTTAAGTATTGCATTAATATTTAAGCTTATCTTTTAAAAGTTAAATGCCACCACTTAATTTATTGACAATTTGATGTACGTAAGTCCTTACTTTGCCATACAAATAATTATTTTTTCATTTCATGGGTGAATTTCGATGGATTTCACAATTAATTTCGATTATTCCCAAATTTATTTCCAATTTATAAAAATTGTTATCGTACAAAAAATGCGTTGCAAAAATGCGCCGAAAACAATCGCAGTGATGAAAATTGGGAATCTAAAATTTTTGAAACATGAGCTATTGAAAGTTAGAGAGTTGTGTCCCTTTAATTGAAAAAGTGTGACACAGGGACACACGGACATTCGTATTCATTATATAGATTAAACCATCGTTGGGGGTGGAAAAAAGAGTTGGATTTATACCTTCCCCGGGGGTATATGCTTAATGGAATTGAACTCAGCTCTTCGATTAACAATGCCCAGCCATTATCCAGTACACCATCTGCACATCAACGCTTACAGCAGCTGATATTTCCAAGCGTTCGCTCATACATACATACATATATACATACATACATACATATATATATATGTATATATATATATATATATAAACCGATATATATATATATATATATATATATATATATATATATATATATATATATATATATATATTTAATGAAATATATATATATAAATATATATATATATATATATATATATATATATATATATATATATATAAACCGATATATATATATATATATATATATAAACCGATATATATATATATATATATATATATATATTGTGTGTGTGTATTTAGGCAGCATTTTTTCATTGATGCATGTTTCATTAAATAATATAGACAAGTGTTGTCTATTTATTTTATGTAAATTCTTTTCATTTGATAAGCTTAATAACATTATCATTCAACGAAGAAAGAAACAGTAAAACAAAATAAACTATATCAAAAACGCATCAATGATACCTGATCTACAAACTGATTTCTTACAAAGAATACATATTCTATTCATACGAACCTATTCTAAAAATGTTGTCGGCATTAAATAACCCATTGAGGTTGATATGCCGTAAAACAAAATAAACCAAACCAATCTAAACCAAAGAATATATATTCTATTCATACGAACCTATCCTAAAAATCTTGTTGGCATTAAATAACCCATTGAGGTTGATATGCCGTAAAACAAATTAACCCAAATCAATCTAAACCAAAGAATACATATTCTATTCATACAAATCTAAACTAAACCTCTTGTCGGCATTAAATAACCCATTGAGGTGTTGATGTACCGTAAAACAAAACAAATGAAACCGTTAAACTCTGGCGTATTAGCGGATTTATTGCCTTGTTTGCAGTGAAAGAGAAAAAGCAAATAATCGAAGCAAACGAAATTGACAGACGACAGTACAAGCGACATTTTCTGAAATCCGCCAAGATGTGAAGCTGCTACGCAAGAGAAAACGATTATTGCATCATTGACCTGGCCACTGACCGTAATTGCTATGCGGATCCATGAACGGAGAGGCACGATTGTTGACTGATTCGACGGTAACACGGTGAATGAACTAGCACGCTACTGCACGTCCTCGTAAGACAATCACGGCGATTGACTTCCGTCTTCTCGGTAATGTTTGAATTGACAACAATGTCGCAAACGAGGCAAAGGTCTACTCGTAACGAAGCGTCAACCTGATGATCGGATGAAATACATCTACGTATATACAGAAGCAAACAAGCATATATTTCAGAGACATGTGCTTTCAGTGATTATATATATATATATATATATATATATATATATATATATATGTGTGTGTGTGGGTGTGTGCGTGTGTGTGTGTGTGCATATATATATATATATATATATAAACAAAAATATATTAAATAAATGTCGGACTTAATCCATTTCAGCATATATATATATATATATATATATATATATATATATATATATATGCATGTATGTATATATATAAAATATATATATATATATATGCATGTATGTATATATATATATGCATGTATGTATATATTATATATATATATATATATATATGCATGTATGTATATATATATATGCATTTATGTATATATATATATATATATATATATATATATGCATATATATATATATATATATATACATATAAACGTATAAACAAAAATATATTAAATAAATGCGGACTTTATCCATTTCATTATATACATATATATATACATATATATATATATATATATATATATATATATATATATATATATATATTTAGATATATATATTTAGATAGATAGATAGGTAGATGGATATCAGTAAAAGATGTACGTAGAAAGATTTTGTAGTTTCATGCACAGCGCAATCATCGATGTAATATCGTTAAATATATATATATATATATATATATATATATATATATATATATATATGTGTGTGTGTGTGTATGTGTGTGTATGTGTGTGCGTGTGTGTTGTGTGTGTGTGTGTGCATGAAATATATATATATATATATATATATATATATATATATATATATATCCCTTACCGTTAGCCCGACTTGGAGTTTCATGCCCCCCCCCACATATATATATATATATATATATATACATATATTATATTTCATGCAGACACATACAAACACACGCACAAACACATATGTATATATATATATTTAAGGATATTACATCGAAAACATGTGAAAATCGCTATACAATTACAGTCCTGTTTCGATGCGCATCAAATGCATCTCATCAGGTGACTCTAAATTACTGGCGAGTGAACGATTTTATTTAGATTTAAAAGCAAAATACAACCACTTTTTACGAAAAAAAAAGTGTGGCGGTTTTAAGGTTTGTAGTCCCAACCAACCGAATATGACCTACTTTTCATTTAAACTAAGTGAATAAGCAAAAATTAAGAAATTATTTTATATAAAAATTTAACTTACAATCGCTTGACGAAATGCATTGATATGCATCGAAATACGACTGCACTTGTGTAGCGATTTTGATATGTTTTTCTATTATGATCCTAAAATAAATAATATTGCTCTATCTATCTATCTATCTATCTATCTATCTATCTATCTATCTATCTATCTATCTATCTATCTATCTCGGTCTGTTCATATCTATCTATCTATCTCGGTCTGTTCATATCTATCTATCTATCTATCTATCTATCTATCTATCTATCTATCTATCTATCTATCTATCTATCTAAATGTGATCATATCTACCTCAATGTGATCATATCTATCTATCTATCTATCTATCTATCTATCTATCTATCTCAATGTGATCATATCTATCTATCTATCTATCTATCTATCTATCTATCTCAATGTGATCATATCTATCTATCTATCTATCTCAATGTGATCATATCTATCTATCTATCTATCTATCTATCTATCTATCTATCTCAATGTGATCATATCTACCTCAATGTGATCATATCTATCTATCTATCTATCTATCTATCTATCTATCTCAATGTGATCATATCTATCTATCTATCTATCTATCTATCTATCTATCTATCTATCTATCTCAGTGTGATCATATCTATCTATCTATCTATCTATCTATCTATCTATCTATCTATCTATCTATCTATCTATCTATCTATCCCAGTCTTTGTTCATATCTATCTATCTATCTATCTATCTATCTATC
This sequence comes from Acanthosepion lycidas, assembly GCA_963932145.1. Lineage (NCBI taxonomy): Eukaryota > Metazoa > Mollusca > Cephalopoda > Sepiida > Sepiidae > Acanthosepion > Acanthosepion lycidas. The sequence continues at coordinate 13,585,641 of OZ010614.1, forward strand.
TATCTATCTATCTATCTATCTATCTATCTATCTATCTCAATGTGATCATATCTATCTATCTATCTATCTATCTATCTATCTATCTATCTATCTATCTATCTCAGTGTGATCATATCTATCTATCTATCTATCTATCTATCTATCTATCTATCTATCTATCTATCTATCTATCTATCCCAGTCTTTGTTCATATCTATCTATCTATCTATCTATCTATCTATCTATCTATCTATCTATCTATCTATCTGAATAATAAAATTCAACATCAATTGCATTGATCGAATTTCATTTCTTATGCATTAAAATATCTCATTTAGTTTTTACGTTGACTTATAGAGTTCGCCTTAAGAATATTTAGAAAGGTACTTAAATTTAAAATTTTTTAAAACTATAACGATATTTTTTTTTCTCTTTATAAACACATATAATATTCACCCTGATAAAGTCCTCAGGGGCTGAAACGCGTTGGTAAAGAAAAGTTTTTCTTTTGTCTTCATTCATACTGTCTTTTTAGAGATATATGTTTTTTTTATATCTGAATTTATAAACAAACTCATACACAAACACTCATATATATATATATATATATATATATATATATATATATATATATATATATATATATATATATATATATATATATATATATATATATGTATGTATGTATGTTGTCTGGTTGTACAGTAATAATGATCGAATTTCAAATTCGAAAGCGCGCTTACCTGAAAATTTGCTATATCAAAATAGTTTCTTAATCTGGGTCTTTATTGATCTATCGATTTTTAGATTTATCTGTTCATTATACAGAGCTGTCTAATTCAACCTTACCTTAGCTGCTAGTCTGCGATCAAATCGAACAAAGCCAATAAATTCTTCAAGTTCTTCAATCCAAACATCCTGTTCCTTCTTCTTTTTCTTGCTTTTTTCGCCCCTTTCATTTCCTTAGATCTTGCCTTCTTCTCAACTTCATTTTCATTCCTTCTTTCTTCTACTGCACCCATTTTTTCTTCTTTGCTCGGCTTTTTCAATCATTCATTTAACCATTTTGTTTTTCATCTTTCTTTTTTCCCCCTCTATTCGTGGGTATCTCGGCGTGCTGCAATGTTTAGCAAACTCGTCTCGATAGATTAATAACAACTGGGTAGAGAGTTCGATCCTCACTGGGTGCCCCACACTTTCGGCCTTGCGCTAAATCCAAACGACAGTTAGAAAACTACTTCGACCTGATGTAATAGCAAGCCAGTTTCATAAGATCAATTACAATTGGGTTCAGAGTTCGAGCCTCGCTTTCGGCCTTGAGCCACATCTAGGCAACAATTAGAAAATCATATTTTCCTTCTTTCCTTTGTAATTTCTTTTCTTTTTCACGACTGTTTCTTCTTTGTTTTCCTTTCTATTTCTTCGTTTTCACACCCATGTTTACTTTTTCATTTTTCTTCTTTTTCTTCTGGTTTTGGTCTTTGTCTTCATTTGTTTGGCATATATTTTCATCTTCGTTGTCTTCTTCGCTTTCTTCTTCGTCTCCAATTTGACATATTATTTCATCTTTATCTTCTTCTTTGTCGCCTTTCTTCTATTTCGAATATTTTCTTTCTTATTCATCTTCTTTTTTTTCGTCTTCTTCTGTTTGGCATATATTTTCTTCTTGTTCGTCGTTTTCTTTTTTCGTTTTCTTCTTTTCTTCTCCTTCATTTTCTTCCTCGTCGTTATCGTCTTCTACTGTTTGTGATATTTTTTTCTTTTTCTTCTTCGTCGCCCCCTTTCTCCTTCTTCTTCTTCTTCTTCTTCTTCTTCTTCTGTTTGGCATATATTTTTTCTTTTTCTTCTTCTTCTTCTTAGCATATTTTTCTTCCTAATATTATTCGCCTTCTGTTTGGCAATTTTTCTTCTTCCTCCTCTTCGTCGTTTTCTTCTTGATATTTTTTTCTTTGTCTTCCTCTTCTATTTGCTTCTTCTTCTTCTTCTTCTTCTTCTTCTTCTTCTTCTTCTTCCGCTTAGCACATTTTTCTTCCTAATATTATTCGTCTTCTGTTTGGCATATTTTTCTTCTTCCTCCTCTTCGTTTTCTTCTTCTTGATATTTTTTTCTTTGTCTTCCTCTTCTATTTGGTTCTTCTTCTTCTTCTTGTACCCTGAAGAATACGATCTGATAACTTCTTTTTAGAGATGCTGTCTTCTAAATGGTTCCATTTCTCCCTTGGGCTTCTCTTGCTTCTAAACCATTTACCAGGATCACAGTAAACGACCCCAGGGTTCAAGTACTGATTGCTATACCTTCACCTAACCATTTGACAATGTCTTTGAGTTCTCGGGCACGATCCAGGCATTTCTTCCGAATTTCGTTTTCTTTCATTCTTAATTTATTACCTGATGGAACTATAACATTCACGATCTTAAAGATATCTTTGTTTACCATGACACGATTTGACCTGGGTTGGCCGATCTCGTAGATCTGGTAATATTTTTGTTAATATTTTTTTTCTCAAAAATGTACAGCTGGTAATATTATTTTTTCAAAAACGTGTTGCTGGTAATATTTTTTTTTCTTAATTATTTACAAAGTATTTCTGGTATTAAAACCTATTTTTACACTTTTATAATGCTTTTTACCTCAGTTTCGGGGTTAACTATTTGCTCATAACTGGGACCCTAACAGGTGCTACCACTCCAGGTCAGGGTGGACCTGGGAACACCAGCAATTAAGAGGAGGTTCCATGTTCCTCAAAACCTCCTGATCAGAGGCCTTGCTGTTGGACGTAGTTTATCGTCTTACCCTGGACGCGGATGTAGGAGATGCTTCAATTCAATTTGGTAGAAGATAAAGGGTAATGGACCCCCCCACCGCCAAATCGGTTCGCTAACCAATGATTATGGAGTCATAATCTCTTTAAAGTGATTCTTAAACTCGTGTACCCATGCCGTTAAAACTGACAGCAAGAAGGAATGGATTATAAGTAATATTAATTATAATGTAAGTAATTTTCGTTTAATCCAAATACAATTTGGTCATTTAAAATAGTCCGGTCTATTGTCCTCATCTTTGTCGTCATATTTATTAACGTTTCGGCCGTTGTACGCTCCGGCTTTCTTCAGGTGGATAAAGGTGGATAGTTAGATCCAGTGGCAGGACCCAAGGAGTGTGAGTTCAATACCCGGTTAAGGCAGTGGAGAGAGGAATTAAGTGGACATAACTGATAACTGACATCCATTAAATGTGGAACTAGAACAGTCTACCCCAGTGAGCGAAATAAAGTGTTCAGTTCGACATTCCAACCACCTGAAGAAGGCCGGAGGGTACAATGACCGAAACGTTGTAATAAATATGGCAGCAAAGATGAGGACAATAGTCCGAATATTGTAAATAGTGTACATAATACCTCGTCTCAGAAATATAGACAGATACTGAAAGGCCGAAACGTTGTAATAAATATGGCAACAAAGATGAGGACAATCGTCCGAATAATGTAAATAGTGTACATAATACCTCATCTCAGAAATATAGACAGATACTGAAAGGCCGAAACGTTGTAATAAATATGGCAACAAAGATGAGGACAATCGTCCGAATAATGTAAATAGTGTACATAATACCTCATCTCAGAAATATAGACAGATACTGAAAGGCCGAAACGTTGTAATAAATATGGCAACAAAGATGAGGACAATCGTCCGAATAATGTAAATAGTGTACATAATACCTCATCTCAGAAATATAGACAGATACTGAAAGGCCGAAACGTTGTAATAAATATGGCAACAAAGATGAGGACAATCGTCCGAATAATGTAAATAGTGTACATAATACCTCATCTCAGAAATATAGACAGATACTGAAAGGCCGAAACGTTGTAATAAATATGGCAACAAAGATGAGGACAATAGTCCGAATAATGTAAATAGTGTACATAATACCTCATCTCAGAAATATAGACAGATACTGAAAGGCCGAAACATTGTGATAAATATGGAGACAAAGATGAGGACAATAGTCCGAATAATGTAAATAGTGTACATAATACCTCATCTCAGAAATATAGACAGATACTGAAAGGCCGAAACGTTGTAATAAATATGGCAACAAAGATGAGGACAATAGTCCGAATAATGTAAATAGTGTACGTAATACCTCATCTCAGAAATATAGACAGATACTGAAAGGCCGAAACGTTGTAATAAATATGACGACAAAGATGAGGACAATAGTCCGAATAATGTAAATAGTGTACATAATACCTCATCTCAGAAATATAGACAGATACTGAAAGGCCGAAACGTTGTAATAAATATGGCGATAAAGATGAGGACAATAGTCCGAATAATGTAAATAGTGTACATAATACCTCATCTCAGAAATATAGACAGATACTGAAAGGCCGAAACGTTGTAATAAATATGGCGACAAAGATGAGAACAATAGTCCGAATAATGTAAATAGTGTACATAATACCTCATCTCAGAAATATAGACAGATACTGAAAGGCCGAAACGTTGTAATAAATATGGCGATAAAGATGAGGACAATAGTCCGAATAATGTAAATAGTGTACATAATACCTCATCTCAGAAATATAGACAGATATTAAAATAGTTCTTTGTTAACGTTGATAATTGAATATTGTACAATTTATAAACACCTCAGGAAAGATATTCGTATATATCTTCATAAATGTTACATATTTACAACCAAAATTATTTTTACTACAAAAGGTTCCCAAAGCAAAATATTTTTGTGTAAACTTTGGAAGGTCTGTGTAATCCTGGACAGTTCGTAGATTCAATCTGTAATTTCAAAGTCTGCTTATTTCTCGTCCTACTCAGAGCAACGTATCACCAGATATATTTTTTAATTTATTTTTTTTTCTCACGCTATTACCAAAATGCCACAAGATATGACCTGAATAGTAAATTATCTAATTATTTCATTGTACAAGCTGTTAATTGCTATCATAAAAAATATAAATAAAGGATGTGATATGAATAAAAAAAAACCCTCTTTCGATGACTAATGAATTATTACAAGAATTGTTCCCCACCTCTTTTTTTAATTATAATTTTCAAAGTTTAAAATGAATTTCTTCAAATGATCACAGCATTGCTGAAGATATACGAAGCGTCTTATATATACGAACCCTCGTTTATAGCGATGTCAGTACGCGTCAAAGGACCATGTTAGCACGGCACCGGGTCGGTCATCGTTATTTTGTATACAGTCCCTTTTACAGACTCACAAAATTAGAATACACACACACACACACACACACACACACACACACACACACACACACACACACACACACACACACACATATATATATATATATATATTAATTACATCAAAATGAAACTCAATTGTACCCCATTTTGATGGCTATTTCGCAGCCCCCACCCCCGGGATAATTTCCCCGGGGCTTGTCAATGCTAAACGTTTGTTTGTTTTAACATTATTCCTGTTGTTCCTCTTTTGCTTTTGCTTTTGCTTGTATGGCTTCATCCTTCACCTTTCTTTCTTTCTTTTGCTATCTCTGTTCTTTCTTTCTTTATTTATTTATTTTACTTTTTTCGATCTTTCTTTTTTCCTATCTCTGTTCTTTCTTTCTTTCTTTCTTTCTTTCTTTCTTTCTTTCTTTCTTTTACTTCCTTCTTTCTTTCTTTTTTTCCTATCTCTGTTCTTTCTTTCTTTTCCTATATCTGTTCTTTCTTTTGCTATCTCTGTTCTGTCTTTCTTTCTTTTACTTCCTTCCTTCTTTCTTTTTTTCCTATTTCTGTTCTTTCTTTCTTTTGCTATCTCTGTTCTTTCTTTCTTTATTTATTTATTTTACTTTTTTCGATCTTTCTTTTTTCCTATCTCTGTTCTTTCTTTCTTTCTTTCTTTCTTTCTTTCTTTTACTTCCTTCTTTCTTTCATTCTTTCTTTTCCTATCACTGTTCTTTCTTTTCCTATATCTGTTCTTTCTTTCTTTCTTTCTTTCTTTCTTTCTTTCTTTCTTTCTTTCTTTTACTTCCTTCTTTCTTTCTTTTTTTCGTATCTCTGTTCTTTCTTTCTTTTCCTATCACTGTACTTTCTTTTCCTATATCTGTTCTTTCTTTCTTTCTTTTACCTCCTTCTTTCTTTCTTTCTTTCTTTTCCTATCTCTGTTCTTTCTTTCTTTTGCTATCTCTTTTCTTTCTTTTCCTATCTCTGTTCTTTCTTTCTTTCTTTTATTTACTTGCTTCTTTCTTTCTTTTTTTCCTATCTCTGTTCTTTCTTTCTTTTCCTATCTCTGTTCTTTCTTTTCCTATCTCTGTTCTTTCTTTCTTTCTTTCTTTCTTTCTTTTTTTTACTTCTTTCTTTCTTTCTTTTTTCCTATATCTGTTCTTTCTTTTGCTATCTCTGTTCTGTCTTTCTTTCTTTTACTTCCTTCCTTCTTTCTTTTTTTCCTATTTCTGTTCTTTCTTTCTTTTGCTATCTCTGTTCTTTCTTTCTTTATTTATTTATTTTACTTTTTTCGATCTTTCTTTTTTCCTATCTCTGTTCTTTCTTTCTTTCTTTCTTTCTTTCTTTTACTTCCTTCTTTCTTTCATTCTTTCTTTTCCTATCACTGTTCTTTCTTTTCCTATATCTGTTCTTTCTTTCTTTCTTTCTTTCTTTCTTTCTTTCTTTTACTTCCTTCTTTCTTTCTTTTTTTCGTATCTCTGTTCTTTCTTTCTTTTCCTATCACTGTACTTTCTTTTCCTATATCTGTTCTTTCTTTCTTTCTTTCTTTTACCTCCTTCTTTCTTTCTTTCTTTCTTTTCCTATCTCTGTTCTTTCTTTCTTTTGCTATCTCTTTTCTTTCTTTTCCTATCTCTGTTCTTTCTTTCTTTCTTTTATTTACTTGCTTCTTTCTTTCTTTTTTTCCTATCTCTGTTCTTTCTTTCTTTTCCTATCTCTGTTCTTTCTTTTCCTATCTCTGTTCTTTCTTTCTTTCTTTCTTTCTTTTTTTTACTTCTTTCTTTCTTTCTTTTTTCCTATATCTGTTCTTTCTTTCTTTCTTTCTTTCTTTTTTTCTTTTTTTCTTGCTTTCTTTCTTTTACTTCCTTCTTTCTTTCTTTTTTTCCTATCTCTGTTCTTTCTTTTGTTTTGGATTTTTCCTTCGTATCTTACATATTTTTCGTGGTGTTCCTCTTTTGCTTTTATTTCTACACTTTCTTCTTTCACCTTTCTTTTTTTTTTCTTTCCTTACTTCTTTCTTTCTTTGGATTCTTCTCTCCATATCAGTTATGTTTTTCTTTTTTCTTCCTTCCTTTTTCTTCTTTCTTGGCTGGGATTCTGTCCCTTTCTTCTTTTCTTTCATTTTGTATTTTTTTATTTTTATTTATTTATTTGTTTATTTTTGTTTGGCTTCTTTATTGTTGATTCTGTTTTCTTTCTTCCTCCCTCTCTCATTCACAAACCCCATTGAGTGTCTTGGTGATGAATTCTCACGTGACATTGCCTCACGTGACCGACCCGCTGTTCTACCTTCCTTAGCCGACCCCTTCCCCACCGCTCATAATTGCAAGAACAATTTTAAATCAATCGAAGACGTCGAATTTTCACTTTAGAGGAAATTCCAGGAAGTTCACCTTCTTCCGCGTGTTAAAGTGTAGAATAAACCGCAACTTACGATGGCCTTGTACTATATTCATATGAAAGGTGAACAATAAAAAAAACTAGATCGAAATCAGAGTAAAAATCCAATGAATTGAGAATTGGAGCCGTGAACTTGAAGATAATGTTTCAATCCCGGCTAATGGATTGTTTTTTTTTTTTCTTTAATTATTTGAATGTTGTTGATTTTGCATATTTAATTGCCTTATTGATTTCTTTCGTTCTTTCTTTCTTTTTTTTTTCATTAATCAAGTCTTTCCTTTGCTTTCTTTTTTATTAATTCTTTTTTTCTTTTTATTATTCAATTTTTTTCTATTCTTTTTTCTATTAATCATTTCTTTTCTTTTCATACTTTTGTTTAATTCTTTTTTCTTTTCATTAATCAATTCTTTCTTTTCCTTTCTTTTTATAGATTCTTTTTTCTTTCTTTCTTTCTTTCTTTCTTTCTTTGTATTAATTCTTTCTCTCTTTGTTTCCATTTTTCAGTTCTTACCTTTTCTTTCTTTTATTCTTTCTTTCTTTCTTTCTTTCTTTCTTTTCGTTAACGAATTCGTTATTTTTTCTTCTATTTATCAATGGTTTCTTTCTTTTCATTAATAAATTTTCATTTTTTTCTTTATTCTATTAATTTTTCTTTCTTTTTTTCTTTAATCAAGTCTTTCCTTTGCTTTCTTTTTTTTGCCGATTCTATCCCCATTCAGCAGCTAAAAAAAAAACGGTTTTCACCTTTTTTACTATAACTATTTAAAAACTCTCGTAAGGGCCAATTTTTTCCTTTGAGCTAGTACAGGTTCCAGCCTAGAGCCCAGGCCAGAACATCCTTTAGGATAGTATATTCAAGAGCCTAGAGCACGGGACCGGAATATCATTTAAAAAATATTCAAGACGTGTGAGGTCGAGTTAGAGGGTGGCTCCGTCTGAGTGGGTGTAAAGTTTAATTAGCCTAGGAGCCTTAGAAGTTCATAATCGGACCCTGACTGCAACCCTGTCGAGTTTGAGGCCAACTGGCTACTTTCCCTGAATATATAATTTATCGTTTCATTTTCTTTCCTCAGAGGTGACATCTTGTTTTTCTGCAATTTTTTTTTTTCATGATGCATTTGCATATTAATAACAGATGCTTTTAAGTATCTGCAAACGATATAGGAATCCATTTAGACCTCAGCAATAACTTCATTTCCGGTGATGCACTTTTCCAACTTGCACCAACTTCCGGTGATGCACACTCGTTTTTAAAACTCGTCAATTTCGATTCCACTGTTATTGTTCATTCTTTCAAAGTTGCAAGTCCGCCATTTATCGTTGGTATAATTTTAATCTCTGAAGAACTCGCGGTAACTGTTCTGGAATTTTTTATCAGTTCTCATTCATCTTCACTTTTATTTTGAGATCCGCCGGTCTTGTGTTGGTTATCCCTCTTGACTTCCCCCCCCCCCAAAAAAAAAACTCTCCTCTTTTACATTACTGGCTATGAGATGTAGCCGCACGTGGATAAAAAGTGGCCCCCACTGGGACACGTTCATATTCAATGTCTTATTTTTCTCTCGTGACTTTTTTGTACTCTTTCACCTATCGTGTTCGCCTACACAAACTTCACGCGTAAAAACACACATTCTATATTTACAGTATTTATATTGCACGGACTGTTGTGCTCATCTTCGTTGCATATGCACGATGTTTCGGCCGACCAGGTTTCATCAGGTAGATCAGATTTCATTGAAGTAGATTTGCAAAGAGGTTTTTTGTCGAGATTCAAATTTATTGCTGGTAAGAATTTAAAAAACATTTTTTCCCAAAAATGTATTATCGGTAAAAATTTTTTTCCTGATATATTTTTACTATAAAAATCTATTTTTACACTTTCATAATGCTTTGATCCTAGTTTCATAATGCTTTTGACTCCAGGTGTTTCCTATTTCCATAGCTGGGACCTTAACAGCCGGGTTTGCGTTGAACTGGGAAAAACAGCAATATACGAGATTTGTCTGAAAAGTAACTGGACTGGTGTCATAAATAATTTATTTCAATACAAACAAAAAACTGCATGATTTCCTCTTCAAAGAAACCCTCTCCATCAATCAGCAATTCTACGAAGAGATTATGTGACAGTGCACTAGAAGAAACGAGAGTTGAGACAGGACTAATCATACCTATACTATTTACATTATTCGGACTATTTTCCTCATCTTTGTCTCCATATTTATTACAACGTTTCGGCCTTTCAGTATCTCTCTATATTTCTGAGATGAGGTATTATGTACACTATTTACATTATTCGGACTATTGTCCTCATCTTTGTCGACATATTTATTACAACGTTTCGGCCTTTCAGTATCTCTCTATATTACTGAGATGAGGTATTATGTACACTATTTACATTATTCGGACTATTGTCCTCATCTTTGTCGACATATTTATTACAACGTTTCGGCCTTTCAGTATCTGTCTATATTTCTGAGATGAGGTATTATGTACACTATTTACATTATTCGGACTATTGTCCTCATCTTTGTCGACATATTTATTACAACGTTTCGGCCTTTCAGTATCTGTCTATATTTCTGAGATGAGGTATTATGTACACTATTTACATTATTCTGACTATTCTCCTCATCTTTGTTGCTATATTTATCACAACGTTTCAGCTGTTGTATGCTCCGGCCTTCTTCTTATGGCTGGAATTTCGAACTGAAGCCTTTATTTCGTTCACTGGGGTAGACTGTTCTAGTTCCACGTGCCATGTTTAATGGATGTCAGTTATCAGTTATCTCCTGTTAATTACCCTCTCCAAGTTCTCCACTGCCTTAACCAGGTATTGAACTCAAACTCTTTGGGTCCTGTCACTGTATCTAACCAACGCCTTCATCCACTGTTCCATGTGTCTTTGGGGACGTGGAACTAGAACAGCCTACCCCAGCGAGCGGTCCTCAAGGACACATGGCACAGTGGATAAAGGCTTTAGTTAGATCCAGTGACCGAACACAAAGAGTTTGAGTAAAATAACTGGTTAAGTCTATGGAAAACTTGGACAGGGGAATTAACAGGAGATAACTGATAACTATTAGACATGGCATGTGGAACTAGAACAGTCTACCCCAGTGAGCGAAATAAAGGGTTCAGTTCGACATTCAAATCACCTGAAGAAGGTTTCTTAATACATTGCTTAGCTTTTGGAAAGCAGCTTTTGCTACTTTAATGCGCCTTCGGAGTTGTGTGTAACCTAGGTCCGTCTCCCGCGGGGTTCACACTTCTCTCCGTGAACAGGAGTAGAGGTTTATTCCTTGTTTCGTGTTTCGGGTTGGGTTTCCGGTTCCTTCTAAAGTCTGTTCCAGCTCTATACCCCTAAAGACTGTTCGTTTCTACGCTAATACAAGTCCACACAGTAACACTCTACATTGAGTGGCTCTTGAGCCCTGCGTTGTGTTAAAAAAGAACGTAGTTAAATCTCTGTAATTGCTTGATTTTGACGTCTCCAGTTCGTAGCTTGAATCGCTTTAGGACAGGTGTTTTGGGTAAAAGATAATTATATACCCTCAGCTTCAATAACTATTCAATATAAAGAAATATTTATAATTTGCTGGAAAAAAAATTTGTTTGTTGGTGTTTGATATAATCAGAAAAGCTTTTTGTCATGGGCCATTGCTGGTTGTGTGGTATTCATCGCAAGAAAAGGTGACACCTGCCATCATTCGTATAATCGTTTGCATACACCTGCTCTTCTGAGACAAGTAGGGGAAAAGATATACAAAGGGACCTGAATAGACATGTGTTGTACGCAGGAACCTGGAGCAATGCATACATCTAAATCTTTCAGAAAAAAAAAAGAAAAAAAAGAAAGAAAAAGTGTGTGCTTATATAAAAATTCAGGACAAAGAAAAAAAAAAAAAAAGAAAAAAAAAGAAAAAAAAGAGAAAGTGTGTGCTTAATATAAAAATTCAGGGCAAAGAAAAAAAAAGATGAAAAAAGAAAAAAAAGAAAAAAAAGAGAAAGTGTGTGCTTATATAAAAATTCAGGGCAAAGAAGAAAAAGAAGAAAAAAGAAAAAAAAGAAAAGAAAGAAAACAAAAAGTGTGCTTAATATAAAAATTCAGTGCAAAGAAAAAAAAAAAGAAGAAAAAAGAAAAAAAAAGAAAAAAGGAAAAAGTGTGTGCTTATATAAAAATTCAGGACAAAGAAAAAAAAAAGAAAAAAAAAGAAAAAAAAAGAGAAAGTGTGTGCTTAATATAAAAATTCAGGGCAAAGAAAAAAAAAGATGAAAAAAGAAAAAAAAGAAAAAAAAGAGAAAGTGTGTGCATATATAAAAATTCAGGGCAAAGAAGAAAAAGAAGAAAAAATATAAAAATATAAAAATTCAGTGCAAAGAAAAAAAAAAGAAGAAAAAAGAAAAAAAAGAAAAAAGGAAAAAGTGTGTGCTTATATAAAAATTCAGGGCAAAGAAAAAAAAAAGAAGAAAAAAGAAAAAAAAAGAAAAAGTGTGTGCTTATATAAAAATTCGGGGCAAAGAAAAAAGAGAAGAAATGAAAACAAAACATTCTTCGAAAGAGAGAGACGGTATTTCATTCAAGCCAAACTCACTAGGCAAGCTTGAATTTTCTATAGCGAAAAACAAGGAACAAAACTCCGTCAGAAAACAGAAATATATATACTAGCAGACCTCAGATTGAAGGTGAAGGGTAGCGACAATACAACAAAGTACAATAATTTTGTTACAGAAATGAAGACACACAAGATAACATTCTACAGGCTTGTAATCACCTTAAAATCATAAGAATCAACATTGTGCCAATGCTGTCTAAAACACATAATCCTTATACAGGGTGTCCATAAAGTCCGTGTGCACTTTAAAAAAATTATAACTTTATTTGTATTTGTGATAGAAATAATCTGTAAAAAATGTTATAAAGTTTAATGTACCTAGTTTTAAGTATAGCTAAAATAACTAATGTGATTTCAGGCATTACTGTAAATCAGTTGGCAAATGTTTTCCGTGAACTGAAAAATCGTATTACCCTTTGTATTGCTAATGATGGAGGACATGTGGAAACTTAAAATTTCAATAAAACCTTTAAAAAATGTACAGTGTGTCCACAAAGTTCGTGTGCACATTGAAAAATTTAAAACTTTATTTTTATCTGCGATAGAAATTATCTGTAAAAAAGGTTATAAAGTTCAGTGTACCTAGTTTTAAGTATAGCTAAAATAACTAATGTGATTTCAGGCATTACTGTAAATCAGTTGGCAAATGTTCCCGCTATCTATAAAATGCTTCCGTGGCATGCCTGTGAAAACTAAATCCAGCTCCAAGATGGAGAAAGGGGCGAAGGCGGACAACTGGCGCCTCATACTCAGCTGCTTCGAGTTGATGGAGCTTAACACTCCAGGATGTTACGGATTTAAAACCTCAGCGGCCTTGTGGTCATATCAACGCACACGTAAAAGTCTATGGAAGTAAATCTAGACAAAAAACCTCGAAGGAGGTTGGCTGTCAACGGTGACAACTTCCGGTAACTCCTGCAACCAACCCGCCCCCTCTGTTCTTTTGGATCTTGTCGGTGCGACAGAGATTGGAGGTTCGTAGTCTGGGCCGTGCACGGCCTCCGTGTACCATCGCCCAGGCCTGCGCTCTGCTCGCTGGAGAGATCACGCTAGCCTCACCACTAAAAGGCTGAATTTTCACCAAATAGAGTGTTACCTTTGTCTCGCGAGATAAACGGATGCCGATAATATTGTACAGTGTTTTGCGTATAATACGAGAAATTTTGAATGAAAATTAAAGGCAAAAAGTGGAGAGCGTATTATACACAAGTACATGTTTTCGGAAAGTTTTATTAAGCTTAATAAACCTCTTATTTGAAACATCATGATTGCAAATACACTCAGTACAATAGATATTAAAGTACAAGCTAAGCAGGTGTAGTTAAGAATTAATTACAAAAGGTATTTGGTAAGTCGGCCATATTTGTTTCTGTCTTAATTCTTAAAGAAAGACAATATTTTTTATTTTATTTTAATATTTTATTAATCTATAGAAATATAATAATGTCATATCAAACAGAAAGCGGGTATGTACAGTTAGCACCTTGCCCTGAAAATAATTTTTGAAACGGAAATTAGGAGAAGAAAACATGCAATGGCTAAACATCCGGTTCTTTTCTATTCTTTCATATCGTGAAAAAGTAAATATTCTAGTGAAATATTTATACTATATTTAGATTTTAATGGATGATATAGTACAACTATTCAAAAATAAAATGCCATAGAGATGGCTGTATTACGGTGTCAAGGATATAATTTATGCCCTGTTTTTAACTTCAGAAACAAAGAGGCGTATTATACTTAAGACGGATTATACCCCAAAAATACGGTATGAATATGATATCCGAGAAAGGGTTATATCGTTCACATTATGGCAGAACAGGGGTTGTGCGAGGATACTGGGGAAGGTGCTGCTGATTTGGGGAGATTTTTGCGTATTCAATGCCAGTGATAATTTTTAATAAGGTGCGTATGATACTGTATTTTCTTGTGTATAATATGAGAAATTTCAAATAAAAATTTAAATTAAGAAGTTGGGGGCGAATTATACACAAGTAAACGTCTTCAGAAATTTTTACTCAGCTTATAAACCTCTTACTTGAAACATCAAGATCGCAAATACTCCCAGCAGAATAGATAATACAACACAAATTAGGCAGGTGTTGATAAAATTGTTTACAAAAGGTATTTGATATGTCAGCCATATTTGTTTCTCTCTTAATTCTTAATGAAATACAATATATTTTTTATTTGAATAGTTTATTAATCTATAGATATATAATAATATCATATGAAACAGAAAGCGGGTATGTCTAGTTAGCACCTTTTCCTGAAAATTCGAAAATAAATTTTTGAAATAGAAATTAGGAGAAGAAAGACAAAAGGCTAAACATCCGGTTCATTTCTATTATACATAAGTCGGCTTAAACATGAAAATTACGATATAAATATGATATTCGAGAAAGGGTTATATTGTTCCCACCATGGCAGGGCAGGGGTTCTGCAAGGATACTGGGGAAGGTGCTGGTGATTTAAGGAGTATTCCATCCCAGTGATAACCGCCAGACATTTGGCGTGAATATGTAAAAGCTTAGCATGTAAGAACAATTAGCATACTATCTGTAAAAATAACAAGCTCATTTTCACCTGATTCGGCACATCTGTTTAAAAATAGAGTAACTATAAACATCATCTTGGATTCAAATGTATTTTCCAGCCCTATTACTAAAATCATAATATGCACTACGAGCAAAAAGTTTCTTAAAGCACCACACCTTAAAATGATATTTTTTTAAGGTAAACGATAGCGTTTCAGTACCTACAATGTAATTTCTTTTATTTTCATACAAAATAAGCACTTAACTATGAAAAATATTATACAACAGTACTATATTTTGTTTTCGTCAATAAAACCACCAGCTGCCTTTATATATTCTTAGCATTCTTTCCAACAGTTTTGAAAAATCTAGATGACACCTTTCCAAACATTCGTTCTCTCACGTCGTATCACGTGAGAAAACGAAATATTAACAAGAAAAGCATATGTCTAGATACAATGCAATGTGTTTTGATTTTACTAGTTTTAAATGTATATATGTACACACACAGAGATACACACACACACACACATATATATATATATATATATATATATATATATATGTAAATAATTATATATATATATATAAAGAAATATAGTCTTAAGGTGTGTTATATTTATGGGATAAAGTGCTCAATATCAGAAATAGAGCGTGTGTAAATATAAAAGTGAACATTGAAGTCAACACTCAGAGGCGACAGTCTGTTTCATGCTGGACGCAATCGTCAGGTGGCATGACGATGAAATACTTTCGCCTCTAAATGTTGACTTCAGCGTTCACTTTTATATATTAGGTTGGTGCAAAAATAATGACGCAATAATGTCGTTTTTTGACGTTAAAAATACGTCAAAAACGACATTGTTATATATATATATATATATATATATATATATATATATATATATATATTCGGCTTATATTAAATCCCTTATTTATTTGTGGAGAAGTTGCATATTTAAATTGCTAACAGGCATTAAATTTAATTTGTTTGTGGAGTTTTTAAACATTTAAATTCCTATCAAACGTTAAAATCTGTTTACCTAAATTGCTATACCACTCCTCATCTTCCTTCAAAAACCCTCTTTACTTCCCCCACCTTTTTTCTTTTTTTTCCTTTTCCCCTTTTTTCTCTTTTTCCTTTTCCCATATCATTTCCGTTGATTTGACCGATTAAATAGATCAATGGCTGATGCTTACCCCCTCCTTCCTCAATATTAGGTATTATAAGAAAAAGAAATATAAAAATAAATTTTAAAACTCTCCCTTCTCTCTCTAAACTCGACCATGTCTCTCACACCATTCCTCACCACCTTCTATGCCAACTTATATAAGCTAAATACTGCCCGTCAAAAGTGTAAATTTTAAATTAATTTTTCGTTTCCCCTTTTGAAAGTGAAGTCTGAAGATCAAGAGAAAAATAAAATTTTCTGGTGACATAAATTATTACAAATGGAGCCTGAAATTGGTCTGCTTTTCTTTAAATTAAATTATTCGTTCTGACTTAACATTGAGCTCTCAGAATTTCATCCTCCTTGGGATTATCCATACGGATTATCAAGATTTTCGTTTCTTATATATATATATATATATATATATATATATATATATATATATATATATAACCCGACAGATTTTTTCTAGAATTTTAAACATTTTTATAGCCTACTATCCACTAAGATAAGGTTTAAAATGATTTAAAAAATCTGTCAGATTAATAAAAATTCATTGTAAAAATTCTCCTTGTTGGCATTAGGATACGAAACTTTGGAGCTATATAAAAAACTTTGAAAAATCTGTGACGGGAGAAATTTCTCTTGAAAGCAGGAAAATTTGTCTTTTCCTAACTGATCGCTCTTCATGTCCAAGTCGGTATGGCGCATCGGGCGCAACGGTGGCTCCCTTTGCACTGTGCGACACAAGTTCGATTTCTGGTGGAGAGCTCATATTTTACTTTCATAAGATTTCTCGAACATTCAGTGGGGGAAAATAAATATATAGATTAATAAATAAACGGCTACTCAAATACGAGTATCCAATAAAAATAACGTTTAAAGTGATATATACATACATATATATATATATATATATATATATATATATATATATATATATATATATATGTGTGTGTGTGTGTGTAATGGACTCTCCCGTCGTTTTCGACGTATGAGTGTCTTTCAGTTCAGTCTTTATGTTTATATCCCTTATGAAACAATAACCCTCAACAAAGAACCGAACTCTAGACTACTCACATAGAATATTTGTTTAGATTGATGAAGGCTTGTGTAGAAAGACCACACTCTTATATATATATATATATATATATATATATATACAGGGTGTCCATAAAGTTCGTGTGCACTTTAAAAATTTATAACTTTATTTGCATTTGCGATAGAAATATTTTGTAAGAAGGATTATAAAGAAGTAAATCTATATATATTTTAAAGTTTTTATTGAAATTTTATTTAAGTTTCCGCATGTCCTCCATCATTAGCAATACAAAGGGTAATACGATTTTGCAGTTCACGGAAAACATTTGCCAACTGATTTACAGTAATGCCTGAAATCACATTAGTTATTTTAGCTATACTTAAAATTAGGTACATTAAACTTTATAACATTTTTTACAGATTATTTCTATCGCAAATACAAATAAAGTTATAATTTTTTTTCAATACACACAAACTTTATGGACACCCTGTATATATATATATATATATATATATATATATATATATATATATATATATATATATATATACTAGCAGTAGAGCCCGGCCTTGCCCGGGGATGTAACAGTAAGAGATCGACCATCATCGACTGAAAAATAAAATTGACAAAGATTATTGTTTAAGATTGACGGACACGCATGTCTTAATTAGTTTTTTTTTTTCGTTTTTTTACGAATTGGTCAAACTCAAACAAAAACATTGTTTTCAATCGTTATGAGTCTACCGATTGAATAGAATTTTATTATAAATAATTGTCTTGTAAATAGAATTTTTAAAGCATTCTGAATGCAAAAATAAAGAAAAAAGTGTGCAAGACAATAAGAAACACTACCTGCCAAAAAAAAAAGTTTTTTGAAATCGGTTGAAAAATGTAGGAAATCCGATCCCATATATAAACGAACACACGCACACAAACAACCTGGGTTTTATAACTATAACTCGATATGAGTTGTCCCCCTTTCATTCTCGTGATGCCTCTTAATCGTATTTTCAAATTGATTTCGTGCAAAAACAATTGTGTTTTTTCAAATTTGGCGCTGTTAGAACCACCGCAAGGTAATTTTACGTAGTCCTGTGAAGTTTTGTTGAAATCGGTTGAAAAATGTAGGAAATCCGATCCAATATATAAACGTACATACACACACGCACGCACGCACACACACACACACACACACACACACAATCTGCGTTTTATAATAAGTAATATATATATATATATATATATATATGTATATATATATATATATATATATATACAGGTACGATGAGAACGAATAGAGTACACTTCCAACGTTCGTAATATTTAATTTCAAAGAGAGCTGAATACACAGTAGAGCAATATTATTTATTTTAGGATATTACGACAAAAACATGTAAGGATCGCTACACAATTGCCATCATGTTTCAACACATAACGATGCGTCTCCTCAGACGATTGTAGAAAATCGACAACACCAAGACAAACACAAGAAGAAACAATTAGAATATATCGACTGAAGACAAAAGACTAAAAACCCGTTTCAATCGTAAATGAACCGAAGCTGGAAAAAAAATTGAAGATTAGGGATTATGAATTATAGTAAACATCTTCAGCATTTCTCAAGCCGCAGCATAACTGATTGGGACGATGTAGTTCTTTGCAAACGGTGAAGTTTAGCTCAAACAAGAACAAATATACAAAAGCTGGTTTGGAGATGAGACTGAAATTAGAAATAGAAAAGCAAAACAATATTTCGCTGGAAAATAATATATAACCAAAACAATGATATGAAGCAAAAAGAAAAAAAAAGAAACGTACTACTTAAATCGACTAGTCCACACATCCTAACATTGTACAACACAACGAATCTATATATAAAATTCTATAACTTCCGTCTGTCCATGCATCACAACCTCTAAAATAGCCATACATCAACCGATCAAAACCAAATTTAGAGGAAAAGTGCAAACAGATAAGAAGGTACAAAGTAAAGTTGGTTTTATTAGGAGGCGTAGCTAAGTACAATAAATTTTCATTCATTTTTTGGAAAGATTAAAAGTTATATTATTCAATATAAAAAATACTCCCATCATTTTAAAAACGATTTAATTATTAAAATAACTAATACTTATTTAATAACAATAGAATATTGTTTTTTTTTTGCATATTTTTTCTTGAAGTTTTATATATACAAGAATCCAGTTTCCAGTTCGCCCTGCCCTTGCGAGAACTACAAACAAATCACGAAACGCCTCAAAACAATTGGAATTTGGCTCCAGAAAGAAATATTTACGCATGGCCATTGTATGTTGCATGCTCAAGAGTAAGAAATCCTAAGAATTTATTTATCATTTGTTAAAGGAAAAAAAAAGAATTTTTCTTAGAAAATATTGTTTATCATAAAGACCTATAAAATTAAATCAAATTAATTATTAACCGCGAAGTAGAGATTAAAGTATTTTTTCTAACAAATCAGCGTATTCAAATTTAATCGATTGGTTTGTGGAATTGAGCTGGTAAATTTCGCCAAAAACCGTTTGCAAAAACTCCAACAATACTAAATATTTTGAGGATTTTAAAAGATTCATGTAATTTAAATGTTAATAATGGTAACTCCACATTCCAGAAATACAGCTTAAGTATCTGTCTATATTTCTGAGATGAGGTATTATGTAGACTATTTACATTGTTCGGACTATCGTAAAAAAATAAACAGGTCAAACATAAAAAAAAAAAAACTAGATGAAAATTAGACTGGCCTAATATGAAAATTAGATTAGTCAAAGCTGAAAATTAAACTGGCCCAACATGTAAATTAGATTAGTCAAAGATGAAAATTAGATTGGTCAAAGATAAAAATTAGATTGGTCCAACATAAAAATTAGATTGGTCAAAGGTGAAAATAAAACTGGCCCAACATGAAAATTAGATTGGTCCAACATGAAAATTAGATTGGTCCAACATGAAAATTAGATTGGTCAAAGATGAGTATAAGACTGGCCCAATATGAAAATTAGATTGGTCCAACATGAAAATTAGATTGGTCAAAGATGAAAATTAGATTGGTCAAAGATGAAAATTAGATTGGTCCAACATGAAAATTACATTGGTCCAACATGAAAATTAGATTTGGTCCAACATGAAAATTAGATTGGTCAAAGACGAAAATTAGACTGGCCCAACATAAAAATTAGATTGGTCCAACATGAAAATTAGATTGGTCAAAGATGAAAATTAGATTGGTCCAACATGTAAATTAGATTGGTCAAAGATGAAAATTAGATTGGTTTAACATAAAAAATATATAGAGATTTTGGCGAGGGTTCTTTAGATCTTCCTTTCGAAACTTGTCAAAATCGAAAAATATTGATTTTTTTATTATTTGAGATGGGGGTCCTGTTTATATTATCGTTACAGAGTCAAATCGATCCCTGACTTTTACGGAACTGTTATTTGCAAATGTCAAGCTTGAATATATGCTAGCATCATTTATTTCTACATATTGTTCAAAAGATTTATTATATATAAAATACATTTGTGGCACAAGACCTAAAAGTATGAGGGGAAAAGGTTGAGACTCGTCGGCACTTGCTATCTTATACCTACCTAATCCGATTCACGACCCATTGTATATAAAAATGTACTGTTCAGAATTTTACTGTAAATAGGTATTTTTGATAATTTTTATATATAAAAATGTATTGTTGGCATCTTGTTACTATAAATAGGTATTTTTGATAATTTTTATATATAAAAATGTATTGTTGGCATCTTGTTACTATAAATAGGTATTTTTGATAATTTTTATATATAAAATTTATTGTTGGTATCTTTTTACTATAAATAGGTATTTTTAATAATTTCTGTTTATAAAAATGTATTGTTGGTATTTAACTATAAATAGGTATTTTGATAATTATTGTATATAAAATGTATTGTTGGCAATTTTACTATAAATAGATATTTTTGATAATTTTTATATATAAAAATATATTGTTGGTATCTTTTTACTATAAATAGGTATTTTTGATAATTTTTATATATAAAAATATATTGCTGGTATTTTTTCTATAAATAGGTATTTTATAGTATCATAGTGTTTTTTGTTTCGGGTTTCACTATTTGCACATAATTGGGACCCTTACAGGTGCTATAACCACGGGTCAGTGTGGCCCTGGGAACAACATCAATTAAGAGATGGTTCCAGTATCTTCAGTACCTCCTAATCAGTGCCCTTAATGTAGTTTATCGTCATACCTTGGACTCCAATATTCTTGAGAATAACAGCGACTTTCTCATATACAAGTCCTTGTATTTGTCTACGAGTTCAGAGGAGTCGTTCGATTCATACTTTTTCCCTAAGGCATTTGCGCGTAAGTTTATGCAACGAATTCGAACTACCCAGGCGCCTACCCATGTGCACCTCACGCAAATTTGACTGACTGATATTTATTTTACAGCTTATCAACCTTTTATACGGGCCCCATCCCTATCCGCACATTCAAGGGAGTCGAGGAAGTTGAGGATATGAAACTATCAGTAATGTCAGTAATTACTGGAATACTGGTAATAGTTCAAAAGACCGCGGGAAAAAAGTGCTTGCAGAAGTAGAAATTGGTTTAAAACCGGGAACCATCCAGACAGCGTCATTTTTAGAAACAGTTTGAATAGAAATACTGGAGTATTGACGAGAATTGTCAGTTGGTCGCCAGTTTAAGCCTCCATATGCTAATCACGTGAATATTACTACTAGTAGTAGTAGTTGTAGTAGTAGTAGTAGTAATAATAATAATGAGAAAAACAGTATGGTAACCAATACAATATACTGTGCAGAAGCGAAATAATAATAATAATAATAATAATAATAATAATAATAATAATAATAATAATAATAATAATAATAATAATAATAATAATAATAATAATAATAATAATAATAATAATAATAATAATAATAATAATAATAATAATAATAATAATAATAATAATAATAATAATAATAATAATAATAATAATAATAATAATAATAATAATAATAATAATAATAATAATAATAATAATAATAATAATAATAATAATAATAATAATAATAATAATAATAATAATAATAATAATAATAATAATAATAATAATAATAATAATAATAATAATAATAATAATAATAATAATAATAATAATAATAATAATAATAATAATAATAATAATAATAATAATAATAATAATAATAATAATAATAATAATAATAATAATAATAATAATAATAATAATAATAATAATAATAATAATAATAATAATAATAATAATAATAATAATAATAATAATAATAATAATAATAATAATAATAATAATAATAATAATAATAATAATAATAATAATAATAATAATAATAATAATAATAATAATAATAATAATAATAATAATAATAATAATAATAATAATAATAATAATAATAATAATAATAATAATAATAATAATAATAATAATAATAATAATAATAATAATAATAATAATAATAATAATAATAATAATAATAATAATAATAATAATAATAATAATAATAATAATAATAATAATAATAATAATAATAATAATAATAATAATAATAATAATAATAATAATAATAATAATAATAATAATAATAATAATAATAATAATAATAATAATAATAATAATAATAATAATAATAATAATAATAATAATAATAATAATAATAATAATAATAATAATAATAATAATAATAATAATAATAATAATAATAATAATAATAATAATAATAATAATAATAATAATAATAATAATAATAATAATAATAATAATAATAATAATAATAATAATAATAATAATAATAATAATAATAATAATAATAATAATAATAATAATAATAATAATAATAATAATAATAATAATAATAATAATAATAATAATAATAATAATAATAATAATAATAATAATAATAATAATAATAATAATAATAATAATAATAATAATAATAATAATAATAATAATAATAATAATAATAATAATAATAATAATAATAATAATAATAATAATAATAATAATAATAATAATAATAATAATAATAATAATAATAATAATAATAATAATAATAATAATAATAATAATAATAATAATAATAATAATAATAATAATAATAATAATAATAATAATAATAATAATAATAATAATAATAATAATAATAATAATAATAATAATAATAATAATAATAATAATAATAATAATAATAATAATAATAATAATAATAATAATAATAATAATAATAATAATAATAATAATAATAATAATAATAATAATAATAATAATAATAATAATAATAATAATAATAATAATAATAATAATAATAATAATAATAATAATAATAATAATAATAATAATAATAATAATAATAATAATAATAATAATAATAATAATAATAATAATAATAATAATAATAATAATAATAATAATAATAATAATAATAATAATAATAATAATAATAATAATAATAATAATAATAATAATAATAATAATAATAATAATAATAATAATAATAATAATAATAATAATAATAATAATAATAATAATAATAATAATAATAATATGAAGAAGAAGATAAAGAAGAAGAAGAGTAGTCAACCATAGAAATTCGGTAATCGATCACTAAAGTAATAAAAGGACTGAACAGAAAAAAGCTCATTATTATATTAGTGACGATTGTAAATGGATTCAATTAAGAATGAAGAAATGAAAGGTAAAAACGAATATTTCAGAACAAGAAGTCATGTCTTGGAGACGAGCATCAGTCCCAGAAGTCTTATTTAAGGCATATCGAGGTGCGAGGCTCTCGAACGGTTATTAGTAGGAAAAAAACAAAAATTGGTAAACGAGATGGAATTTTGGCATCAGCTGTTTTTGCTCACTTGTGTCCTTGAGGGAGAGATGAATAGATGCAGATGAAAGGGTTACATGGGAAATGCATGAAGAAATAAATGAAGACTGAAAGAAAAACAATAGAAGAAAGGTAAAAGGTGGGGAGTGGCAAGTGGAACGAGAGAAGAGAAAGATGAGGAAAAGGAAAAAAGAAAAAACGGACAAGATGAAGTCAAAGCGAAAAAGAAGAAAGGAAGAGGCAAAGAGAGAAGAAGAGATGAAGACAAAAAAATTAAATAAAGAACAAAAAATAAATGATGGTCATGAAAAATTAAAGGGAAAGAAAGAAAGAAAGAAAGAAAACGAAAGAAAGAAAGAAGCAAAGAAAAAAGAAGAAATGCATGTAAATTGAAGGGAAAGAACGAACGAACGAACGGAAGAAAGAAAGAAAAAAAGAAAGAAAGAAAGAAAGAATGAAAGGCAGAAAGAAAGAATGAAACAAACAAACAAAGAAAACGAAAGAAAGAAACAAGTAAAGAAAAAAAGAGGAAACGTATGAAAATTGAAGGGAAAGAACGAAAGAAAGAAAGAAAGAAAGAAAGGCAGAAAGAAAGAAACAAATAAGCAAACAAAAAACGAAAGGAAGAAACACGCAAAGAAAAAAGAAGAAACGTATGAGAATTGAAGAGAAAGAAAGAAGGAATAGAGAGAGAAAGAAATAAATAAAGAAAAAAGGAGAAAAGAAGGAAGAAAGACTGATAGCCAGTAAAAATCGAATGAACTGAAAAAGAAAAAGAAATAAATAAAAAAAATGATTGTCATGAAAAATAGAAAGTAAAGAAAGAAAGAAAGAAAGATAAAAAAGACAGAAAAGAAAAAAGAAACAAAAAAATTATGAAAAAATGAGGGGAAAGAAAGAAAGAATGAATGCAAGGAAGAAAGGGAGAACGAAAGGAAGAAAGAATGATATAAAAATTGAAGGAACAGAAAAAGAAAAAGAAAAGAAAGAAAAAAGAAGAAACTTATGAAAAATTGAAGGGAAAGAAAGAAAGAAAGAAAGAGAGAAAGAAAGAATAAACAAATGATGGTCATGAAAATTGAACAGAAAGAAAGAAAAAAGGAAGAAAGAAATAATAGGAAAATTTAAAGGAACAGAAAAAGGAAAAAGAAAGCAAAAAGAGGAAACTTATGGAAGAAAGAAAGAAAGAAAGAAAGAAGAGAACGAAAGAATAAATAAATAAATTATGGTCATGAAAACTTGAAGGGAAAGAAAGAAACAAAGAAATAAATAAAGAAAGAAAGAAAGAAAAGGTTGTTCGAGAGAAAACGAAGAAATAAAAAACGAAGAAAAATAAATGATATTCAGTAGAAAAACGAAAAAAACAAGAAAGAATGAGAAAAAAAAAAGACAGTGAAAAGAAAGAAAGAACAGAAGTGAAAAAAAAAATCCATGTTAAAATGATCAAGAATGAAAGAAAACAAGACAGAGCGATAGAAAAATTCCAGCAAGAAATATGAAAAAAGCAAAACAAAACAAAAACAAAACGACCCCCCCCCCCAAAAAAAACAGGCCATTGTTCAACAAAATGGCGCCGCATATTTTGAGTGAAATTTCAGCCTGCCACTATGTTGCCATTGACACTTTCGTCTCCACGATCACCGCCTCAGAGCAACTAACATCCGGGTAACCTTGTTTCTATGCTAGCAGCCATGATGTGTCGTCAACAGACTAAAAGGTATCTGTTTCTTAACCCGGTTTCCTTACATTTTTCTACTGATTTTTTTTTTACAATTTTCATTTCTTGTTAGGATCTGGTGTGTGTGTGTGTGGAGAGGGAAGTCGCGTGAGGAGGCGGGTAGAAAGTGGAGCTTTGGGGTAGGGTAGTGGGTCACGTGAATTGGGAACCGGAAACGTGGTACGTTCCATTTTTCTGAAAGTTGTTTAGTTACACACACACACACACAGACACGCACACACACACACACACACACATGTTTGTGTGTGTCTGAGCGTGTGTACTTTTTCATTTTCTAAACTATTCGTTTTTCCTTCTAACGTTGTTCTTTTTTCATCCAGATTTCCGTTTCTTCTTCTTCTTCTTCTTCTTCTTCTTCTTCTTCTTCTTCTTCTTTTTCTTCTTCTTCTTCTTCTTCTTCTTCTTCTTCTTCTTCTTCTTCTTCTTATTATTATTATTATTATTATTATTAATTTTCATCTTATAATTCTTGTTCTTGTTCTCCTTTCTTTTTTATTTTTAGACTATTGTGCTTTTCCATTTATTCTGCTTTTTCAACTTCTGTGCCATATAATTCATACGCCTTCTTCTTCTTCTTCTTCTTCTTCTTCTTTTTCTTCTTCTTCTTCCTATTATTATTAATCTTTTTCTTCTTCCTCTTCTTCTTTTCATTATTATTATTCTTTCTCTTCTCCTTTTTTCTTCTTCTTGTTTTCATTATTATTATTATTATTTTAATTATTTTTAGCTTTCTTCTTTTTTTCTTCTTCTTCTCTTCATTATTATTATTAGTCTTTTTTCTTCTTTTCGTTTTTCTTCTTGTTTTCAATATTATTATTACTTTTCTTCTTTTTCTTCTTTTCTTTCTTCTTCTTTTCATTATTATTATTATTATTATTAATAATAATAATAATAATAGTAATAATCTTCGTTTTCTTCTTTTCTTTCGTTTTTCTTGTTTTCATTATTATTATTATTATTATTATTACTCTTCTTTCTATTTTATTTTTTATTCTTGATTTCTTTATTATTATTATTATTATCATAATTATTATTATTACCGTTCTTCTTTTCCTTCTTCTTTTCTTTTTTCTTCTTTTCATTACTGTTATTATTACTCTTCTTTCTTTTCTTCTTTTCTTTCTTCTTCTTTTTATTATTAAAACTACACTTCTTTTTCCCTCCTTCTTGTTTTCATTATTAATATTATTAGTTTTTATTATTCTTTTTCTTCTTTTTCTTTCCTCTTGTTTTCATTATTATTATTACTCTTTTTCTTTCTCTTCTTCTTTTCTCCATTATTCTTGTTTTCATTATTATTATTAATAATAATCTTCTTTTTCTTAACGTTTCTTCTTTTTCATCTTCTATTTCTTACTTTCTTTTATTTTTAGACTTATCTCCTTTCCCTCCCATTCTTCTTTTTCTACTTCTGTTCCATATAATTCTTCTTCTTCTTCTTCTTCTTCTTCTTCTTCTTCTTCTTCTTCTTCTTCTTCTTCTAATCATTTTTGTAAAAAAAAAAAAAAAAAAAAAAATTCCTAAGATGGCAAAAATTTTCCATAGATAAAGCTTTTCGTAATGTGTTGAGCTGTACTTGTGGGTACAATTTTTTTTTCTATTTCTTTGGGGCAGGAGCCACCAGGATATTTTAAAGTCAGGTGCTACTCGGAATCTACCAGAACATTTTCTAATGAATTCGACGACTACAACTGGAATTTTAGATGTCTTCATGTGCCACACTTCAAGATTCTTGTATTTTGAAAGTTTTTGAAGATGCATTACAATCTGCAGGAATTGCCATGTCAATAAGAAAGCATATTCTGTTCTTGTGTGTCTTTGATCACGATGTCTGGGCGATTAACTTTCATTGTTCTGTTTGCGTGTATTGTAAAGTCCTATATTATTATTATTATTATTATTATTATTATTATTATTATTATTATTATTATTATTTCCTTTGATTTCTGGCGTTTACACATTTCTTTCTGGGTCCCGCCCAGGGACCTAAGGTTAGAAATGGCATCATGACACTTTCCACTGACAAAAAAAAAAAAAAAAAATTACATAGATAAAGCTCTTCGTAAAGTGTGGGCTGTACTTGTTAGAACAATTTTTTGTATCTCCTTGAGGCATGGACTTCCAGGAATCCCTTCAATTAGTCTACTGCAATCTTTTCCAACCAGTCCTAGGGCTCCAACTACAACAGGGATTGTTGATGTTCCCATATGCCAGATTTTCGAGATTTCTATTTCAAGGTCCTCGTATTTTGACAGCTTTTTGAATATCTTCAAAGATACACTGCAGTCAGCAGGGACCGCCATATCAATAAGAATGCACTTTTTTTGTGGTCTTTAATATTAGGTTGGTGCAAAAATAATGACTTAATAATGTCGTTTTTTGACGTATTTTTTAACGTCAAGAAACGACATTAATACGTCATTATTTTTGCACCAACCTAATAACAATATCTGGGCGGTTGGCTTTGATTGTTCTGTCAGTGTGTAGTGTAGTCCCATAGAATTGTGACAGGTCCTATCTCCGTAACCAGGTCTGGGTGGTGTTCATACCAGTTTCTTTCAGTTTCCTTCCCGTAGAAGTTGCATATTTTCCAGTGCAGATATTGGCCCACTCTGTCATGCAGTGGGTGCCAATATCGTGCAACCTGATACAAGATGATCAATCGTTTCTGGATATTTATCACAGAATCTGCATTTTGGGCTGACACAATATTTTAGTATATGTGCTTGATAATTCCTAGTTAGCAAGCATTGGTCCTGTGCAGCAAGGATAAAACCTTCAGTTTCCGCTTTCAACCCTGCACTGCGTAGCCACTGATGGGTACGGGTTTTGTCTACATCAGCTTGTTTGGTACAGACAGAGTATTGGCCATGAAGCGGTTTATCTTGCCATCGCTTCTGTATCTGGTTGATTGTATTCGTACTTATAAGCTTCATCATACTCCAGTTCCCTAATCTTTGTGACAAAATCTAAATCTATTAAGGGTGTTTCTGTAATTCTACCTTTCTTGAATGTTACTTATGCACATTTATCTAATCCGTAGTCCATACCTATGTCGTCACTGAAGTATTTTACAATAATGAGGAGGCCTTTCAACTCATTGTCGTCTTTGGCAAAGAGTTTGAGATCATCCATGTAGAGTAGGTTTATTATTATTATTATTATTATTATTATTATTATTATTATTATTATTATTATTATTATTATTATTTCCTTGGATTTCTTTTGTATACCCTTTTTCTTTCGAGTCTCATCCAGAGATCTAATGTCAGAAATGGCATCATGTCATCTTCTATTGATCATTTTTTGTAAAAACAAACAAACCAAAAATAAATAAATAAATAAAAAATAAACTTAGAACACACACATTTTAAATAGATAAAAGCCTTTCGTACTGTGTGAGTTCTAATTATGAGTTAAGATTTTGTATTTGTTTAAGGCATCGGCTCTCCGGAATCCTTTCAATTTGTCTATCGGAACATTTTCCAATCAATCCGAGTGCTCCAACTACAACTGGAATTATTGATGTACTCATGTGACACATTTTTGAGATTTCCACTTAAAGAACATTGCATTTTGATAATGTTTTGAAGATTTTCAAAGATTACAATCTGCAGGGATTCCCATATCAATAAGAAAGCACGTTCTGTTCTTGTGGACTTTGACCACGCTGTCTGGGAGATTAACTTTGGTGGTGGTGGTGGTTGTTGTGGTTGTTGTTGTTGTTGTTGTTGTTCTTCTTCTTCTTCTTCTTCTTCTTCTTCTTCTTCTTCTTATTATTATTATTATTATTATTATTATTATTATTATTATTATTTCGCTTTTGCACAGTATATGGTATGGGTTACCATCCTGTTTTTTCTTCTTCTTCTTCTTCTTTTTCTTCTTCTTCTTCTTATTTTATTATTATTATTATTATTATTTCGCTTTTGCACAGTATATGGTATGGGTTACCATCTTGTTGTTGTTGTTGTTGTTGTTGTTGTTCTTCTTCTTCTTCTTCTTCTTCTTCTTCTTCTTATTATTATTATTATTATTATTTCGCTTTTGCACAGTATATGGTATTGGTTACCAGCCTGTTTCTTCTTCTTCTTCTTCTTCTTATTTTATTATTATTATTATTATTATTATTATTATTATTATTATTATTATTATTATTTCGCTTTTGCACAGTATATGGTATTGGTTACCATCCTGTTTTTTTTCTTCTTCTTCTTCTTCTTTTTCTTCTTCTTATTATTTCGCTTTTGCACAGTATATGGTATGGGTTACCATCCTGTTTTTTCTTCTTCTACTTCTTCTTCTTCTTCTTCTTCTTCTTCTTATTATTATTATTATTATTGTTGTTGTGGTTGTTAGTAGTAGTAGTATTTCGCTTCTGCACAGTATATGGTATTGGTTACCAGTAAACAGTTTCTTTTCTGGTCACGTCTCGTGACGTAATTAAATCAACCTGTCATTCCTTGCTATTGTTGACAGGCTGTAAGCAAATCTTTTCGAAGTGTCCTCGCTGTTCCGGGCTGGCAAGCTTTTCGTAATGGCGCCATTTCCAATAAACAATCCAATATCCGTGAGATCTATCCCATTTTTTTTCGTACAACATCCCAGTGCTCCCATAATCACTGGCACTGTAATTACTTTGTTTTCACGCCCTTCTCAAAGTTTCCAAATGTCATACTTTAAATCGTTGTCGATCTTGTATTCTTTGCTTTTAATTCACATTTCAAATCCGTCCAGTAGGACTTCTTCTATCAAGTAGCAAATTATTTTCCATCATTGTGTATTAATAAAAACGTAATTGACAAAAACCCTTAAAAAACGGAATTGACAATAACAAAAGGAAGAAAATGAAAGGGTCAAAATAGTAATAAGCAAACAGTATATATGAAAGTCAAAAGTAGACAAAGCAACAGTCATAAGGCAAAACGTTCACAAAGTAAGAATGGTGTTCACACGCAAAAGGGATACAGTCATATATTGTTCTGACTTCAAGAACAAAAATAGGGTGGGGGTGAGACTGAGAAGTGGTCTATCTTTATTGGTTATGATCTTGTATTGTAGTCTAAATAGCCAATGTGTCATTCAGCTCCAAACAAACTGCATTGAATTATTTTGCTTATCTTGCTACTTAATTTAAAAAATTTAGGGGATGATTTTACCGATCACTCCTATTAGAGTGGAACCAATATAGCCTCGGGATGAGCTTGATTTAAAAAATCATTCTCATTTCAAGACAAGAAAGGACAGAACTAAATCAGATAAGACCAAGAATTGGCTCAATCCGTTTGGATAGGAAAAAATCCCAGCATGCACCTGTAAGATTTGTCTGTATTTCATACTGTGAAGTAATTAGCCATGGTTAAATTTAATCAGCAAAATGCTCAACAATCGGAATTGACAAACTTCTCCCCAGACAATAACAAAAGGAAGAAAAAGAACCGGACAAAATAATAGGAGGCAAACAATATATATGCAAGTCAAAAGTAGCCGAAGCAATAGTAAGAATGGTGTTCTCGTACAAAAGGAATACAATCAAGTGAATACTGCTGTCATATATGGTCTGGTGCTCCTGCTTTTTATCTTGAGGTCCTCGACAAAATCCAGAGACGGATATGCAATGTGATAGGCCCTGTTCTGGCATCTCATCTACAGTTACTTCGTTACAGACGTGCTGTGGCTTCCCTCTGTCTTTTCTGTAAGCATTTTCATGGCAACTGCTCTGACGATCTACTTCCTCTGATACCCCAACTGCATGAATTTGAGCATGCTACTAAGATGGCATCTCGATCCCACCCTTTTACTGTCGAAACGGCCAAATGTGGCCATCGCTTCTACTGGAACAGCTTCTTATCTCTCACTTCCCGTCAGTGGAACTACCTTCCTCTTACTTGCTTCCCTGATAGCTATAATCTTAAAATATTCAAATGTAATGTCAATCGACATCTTTTCGTGCCCTGACATTGATCCCCGTCCTTTTCTTTATCCTTTATCCAAAAATCTCCGCTTTATTCTCGCTCTCAGTAATATCTTGCAAGCTAGTGGTACCCCGCCTTGCTTGGGGGTGATATGCTTAAAAAAAGGTTATAGCGTTGTGACTTTAACAAGCGAGAGCAAAAAATAAGCTGGAAGTGTTCCATCTTTGTTGTTTATGATCTTGTATTGTACGCAAGGTAGCCAATCTGTCTTTCACCTGCAAATTGCAGTGGATTATTTTGCTTAGCTTGTCGCTTAATTTACCAGTCGCACCTTGAATATATTTTTTTTTTTAGCTTCTCATATGATGAATGTGACATTTTAAGAAACTTTTGACAGCACTAACAATTTAGATTTCTGTTTTTGAATTTGATGAAAGAAGATTATATATATAAGCACAAAAAAAACCCTCTTTTAATTTGTATAACATTGCTTTCAAAGTGAATCACATTTGGTAAAGAAATCTGTCACTTTTTCATAATGCTACTCTTACCAGTGCCGTTTGAAAAATATCCATTCTAATAGTCTAAGATAGTGTTTTTATAATTAATTAATCTTTGTAAATATTTAGTATCATCTTAGAGGTTACATTTAGCGTATATGTGGTCATTGTTAAGTGTAATTGGCAAGAAGCTCAAAAGTAATCGCAAAGTTCTCGCTAGACAATACGAAAGGGAAGACAGAGAAAATTTAAAATAATACTAAACAAACAACATATATGGAAGTCAAACAAGTAACAGTAATCAGGCAAAAATTTAACAAAGTAAGAATGGTGTTCATATACGGAAGGGATACAGTCATATGGCTATATCGTTCTGACTTCAAAACAAGAAAGAACAAAATCATTTATTGTACTCTAAATAGCCAATGTCTCTCAGATCCAAACAATAATTATTTTGCTTATCTTGCCACTTAATTTGCCAATCACACCTTTAATGTATCTTTCTTTAGCACAAGCTTTTTGTTTTATTCATCTCATATGATGAATGTGACTTTTTAAGAAACTTTTGACAGCACCAATAATTTAGATTTCTCTTTTTGATTTTGATGAAAGAAGATGATATATATATATATATATATATATATATATATATATATATATATATATATATATATATAATTTATAGTGATATATAATGACCACACAGATTTTCAAAATAAACACAAAAGAAATCTCTTTTAATATGTTAACATTACTTTCAAACAGAATCACTTTTGGTAAAGAAATCTATGACTTTTTCATAATGTTACTATTATGCTACTTTTGCCATTTGAAAAATATCCATTGTAATAGATAGTGTTTTTATAATTAATTTATGTTTGTAAATTTTTACTATTATCTTAGCTGTTAAATTTAGTGTATATGTGGAGTAATTGGTCATTGTTAAGTGTAATTGGCAAAATTCTCAACGGTAATGACAAAGTTCTCTCAAGACAATAAGAAAATGAAGAAAAAGAACCGGGCAAAATAGTACTAAGCAAACAATATATATAGAATTAAAAAAAAAACAGTAATAAGGCAAAAAGTAAGAATAGTGTTCACACAAAGAAGGGATACAGTCATATGGTTATATCGTTCTGACTTCAAGACAAGAAAGAACAAAAATAGGGTAGAATGAGACTGAGTGTTACTGTGTTACATTGGTTTCGATGTCAATATCAACCTTAGTGTAACTTTGGTTTCAATGTCAATGTCAAAACCAGTATTACATCGGTTTTGATGTAAATGTCAACCTTGGTATTACTTTGGTTTGGATGCCAATGTCAATCTTGGTGTTAATTTAGTTTCGATGTCAATTTCAATATAAGTGTTACTTTGGTTTCGATGTCAACGTCAATTTTAGTGTTACTTTGGCTTTGATGGTTGACATCAAAGCCAAAGTAACACTAAAATTGACGTTGACTAATTTGGTCAATGTTAGTGTTACTTTGGTTTCGATGTCAATTTCAACATCACTGTTACTTTGGTCTCGATGTCAATGTCAATTTTAGTGTTACTTTGGTTTCGATGTCAATTTCAACATCACTGTTACTTTGGTCTCGATGTCAATGTCAATTTTAGTGTTACTTTGGTTTCGATGCCAATGTCAACCTTAGTGTAACTTGTTGACCATGTTTGCCGTAGTCTCTGAAAATGGAATCCAGTGAAGTCCGTAATGTGTTCAATATCAGAAGTTGGCAGTGAAGATTCAGAGAAAGTAGCGGTTCTTAAGTAATTCTTTAAGTCTTCGATATCAGGTTGGCAGTGAAGATATTTTGGAAGAAAAACAAAATGGCTGCCTTTATATACGTCGGATTGAATATTTTGAGCTTTCTCATTGGTTAACCCTTCTCTTGGTGGACTATAAAATGACTCAGCTCATTTTGATTGGCTCACTAGTGCAAACAGGTATACAAAAAACTGTAACATAACTTTGGTTTCAATGATGTTAATGTCAACCTTGGTGTTACTTTGGTTTGAATGCCAATGTCAATCTCGGTGTTACTTTAGTTTCGATGTCAATTTCAACATCAGTGTTAATTTGATTTCAAGATTGACCAATCGTCTTTTTCACATAACCTCCATATCCGGTCTGCGCACCATACTTTATTATGCTTGCCTTGTAATTCCTGCTAAATAGGCTTTGGTCCTGTGAAATCACCATGAATGTCTTCATCTCTACCTTTTGCACATTTTAACCACTCCTGCGATTAGTGTTTCCATATACCTGTATTTCCGAGTGCGTACGGTCTAAGTAACTTTCTTCTGTTCCGTTTTTTAAAGGTTTTAAAATTTCAATAGTATTGAGTCCACCATTTTCTGTGTTTTCTTCTTATTCTAATCGCTCGATGCCATCTTTCTCATTCATGTCTTCTACTCCATTCGAAGGCGCCAATTATTACAAGTATAAGTTCTAAGGTGCCAAATTTTCACAATTTCAATATCGAGATAATTAAACCAAGGTACAGGACACAAGGTGCTACTGAGTGTGAAAGGATACGAGAAAATGAAAACATTATTAGCGAGAGAGAACAATAAAACAACAGGAATGAGGATAACCATTGACATTAAATTTAGATTTTTGACGATGAAACTTGATCGGAAAGCGAGATGGTGAAAGAAAGTCCCACAAGGGAGAGGTGCAACTGTTACCATATAACTTATGGTTACGTCTAGCCACCTAAACTGTAAAATGATGAGACCTTGCCGCAAACCTATTACTGCGTTTAAATTCAGAAAAAAAAACAACTAAGTATCATAGCGTAAATTTAACCAGAACAATTACCATGAAAACATTTATAGGAAAAGGCATAGGGAATCTACGACGGTGGGTGGGTGAAGCCGAGATGCCAGGTCGGGGTCGATAACATTGCAGATTCTACTTTCTATTTTATCATGAACATCTACAGATATAGTAAGAGCAGCAGACCAGCAATATTCAAAGCAAAGACGAATGGTAGGTTTGTAAATTTGTAAGATAGACAAATATAGATAGAAAAAATTGTTTACCACGACATAGTGAACGAAACAGAAGATTGAGTCAATATAATCGATTTTGGTTTGTCATATTGTTGAACAGTTATGGTTTTACTTGATCGCACTGTCCTGTCTTTGAGAAGACATTTGATGTTTTTAGTCTTAACCAACAATGTCAAGTCACAAAGTACAATAGAATCCCTCATATACGGAATTTGTCATATCCGGAATCCCCCATATCCGGAATCCCTCATATCTGGAATCCCTCATATCCAAAATCCCTCATATCCGGAATCCCCCATATCCGGAATCCCTCATATCCGAAATCACTCATATCCGGAATCCCCCATATTCGAAATCCCCCATATCCGGAATCCCTCATATCCGGAATCCCTCATATCCGAAATCCTCCATATCCGGAATCCCTCATATCCGAAATCCCCCATATCTGGAATCCCTCATATCCGGAATCCCTCATATCCGAAATCCCCCATATCCGGAATCCCTCATATCCGAAATCCTCCATATCCGGAATCTGTTAGAGTCCCAGCTATGGGCAAATAGTTAACCCCAAAACTGGTGCAAAAACATTATGAAAGTGTAAAAATAGGTTTTAATACCAGAAATACTTT
Organism: Acanthosepion lycidas; assembly: GCA_963932145.1. Taxonomy (NCBI): domain Eukaryota; kingdom Metazoa; phylum Mollusca; class Cephalopoda; order Sepiida; family Sepiidae; genus Acanthosepion; species Acanthosepion lycidas. Next base: position 13,621,280 of record OZ010614.1, read on the forward strand.
ATAAAAAATTATTACCGGCAATAAATTTTTGAAGAAAAAATATTACCTGCAATAAGTTTTTGAAAAAAAAAAACTTCACCAGAAATACATCATTGAACAAAATATTAGCAGCTATACATTTTTGAGGAAAAAAAAATATTACCAACAACACGTTTTTTGAAAATAAAGAAAAATATTATTACCAGCAATACATTTTTGAAAAGAAAAAATATTATCAGAAACAGGTTTTTGAAGGAAAAAATATTATCAGAAATAGGTTTTTGACAAAACAAAATATTACCAAGAAAAATAATTGTCGGCATTAAATAACCCATTGATGTTGATATGCCATAAACCAAAACAAACCAAACCAAATCAAACCTCTAATCAACACAATTTTCTGTATTTCTCTTAAGCTGGTATATTTTCAATGTGTTGTGTTCCTTTTTTATCATTCCAAGCGCTCCTACTATGACTAGTACTATTCTTGTTTTCAGTTTCCACATTTTTACTATTTCGATTTCCAGTTTCGACAGTTTTTTTAAATTCTTTGGTTGCTATGTGATATGTCCCGGAAAAGGGATATATTTGATTGAAGTAGCTAAGTGGGTTTTTGCTCCTGTAACCAAGTAATAGACAGTAGCAGTAATCGACTGGTATTCGTCGTAATCGCAGCTAATATGTGTAGACCAATAGGATAGTCAATGGCGTAGTCCAATGGCGTCGTCATAGACTTAAACTCTGTCGTATCTAGACGTCCGTCTGTATTTATGACGGACACCATCCAATCATATACCAGTGAGGGGGAACACAGGTGTATGCATATTCCATTATAACACTATGTTAGAGTCCGCTGGGCAAACCATATCAATTAGTTTTTCGGTTTTTGACAATTATGTCCGGTGTATTTACATCAATTTTCCTGTCTGTAAAGATTGTGTCATCCCATAGAATTGTCGTGTCTTCTGTTTCTGTACCCAGTGATAGGCGATGTTTATACTAATTTTTAAAGAACATCTTTTTCGAAACATTTTTGCACATTGTCCAGTGTAATTATTGTCTTAGTGACGATTTTTATATTAATTTGTGATGATTTTTATATTCATTTATTATTATTATTATTATTATTATTATTATTATTATTATTATTATTATTATTTTCTTTGATTTCTGGCGTTTACACATTTCTTTCCGGGTCCCGCCCAGGGACCTAAGGTTAGAAATGGCATCATGACACTTTCCACTGACAAGAAAAAAAAAAAAAATTACATAGATAAAGCCCTTCGTAAAGTGTGGGCTGTACTTGTCAGAACAATTTTTTGTATCTCCTTGAGGCATGGGCTTCCAGGAATCCCTTCAATTAGTCTACTGCAATCTTTTCCAACCAGTCCTAGGGCTCCAACTACAACAGGGATTGTTGATGTTCCCATATGCCACATTTTCGAGATTTCTATTTCAAGGTATTATTATTATTATTATTATTATTATTATTATTATTATTATTATTATTATTTCCTTGGATTTCTGGTGCACAGAAATTTTCTTCCGGGTCCCAACCAGAGATCTAAGGTCAAAAATGACTTCATGCGTTCTTTGCCTTACGATTCAATCTTATATCACCCTCCATACTTTGCTATTATGCTCTTTCATTACTTCCATCACCCTTATAACAACCTCGCTTGTTGGCTATTGTGGCATGTAGCGGCTTCCTTACTTTTCTCTAATCAGCAAGGGAGGTAATCAGCAGTGAACAACCGGAAGTCCTAGAAATCATAAAAAATGCTGACCGAGCCCTATTCGTTATAAGCGGCTGATATCTTCAAGGCTCAGCTCGAATAACAACCCTTGCTGCAGAAGATACCTGGCCTGTCTTGGCAGCTTGACTTCCTCATAGGAACAAGCAGAGAAATCTCCCTTCGAGACACATACTCGAAAGATTACTCACAGCCCTTCTTGCTGTAGAAGAGACGAACCAGTCCTAGCAGGTTGACGGATTTAGTTCTTCGGGAGAACAAGCAGAGAATTCTCTCTCTTTCTCTCCCCCCCTCTCTCTACTCAAGGGGGAAGATCTTTGTTAACTGGGAAAAACCCAACTCCTTTTCCTGCCAAATCCGACTATTTTGCATTCTATTTAAGCCACAAATAAAAGCTGTTGAACAGTTATTTCGAATCTTGGGGTTTATTCATTCCACTCTCACTGTCAAGCACACACACACAAACACACACACACACACACACACACACACACACACACATGATCTAGAAAATTTCTACACCCTAGATGACATACTGGTTAAAAATGGTTACAATGAAGTAACTGATAAGTCACTAAGATAAAACTTGGATGTTAACGTCTCCAATCAGTTCAGAGCAGAAACTATGTTTGGTATAGCATCCGGGCATTTATTATTATTATTATTATTATTATTATTATTATTATTATTAATTCATTTTTGTTTGATACAATTTATTGTCGGGTCAATGATTTAAATACTGAAATGTTGAACAGATGTACACACTTTTTATTTTAACCGTACGATTGGAAAAATCTATTGGAAATACTCTCCTTTATATACGTGCAGTAGTGGGAAGGACTAATTTGGGGTGGTGGTGGGGGGATTTCATAGAGGGAAGGGTGAACAAAGATTTTATTGAGATGTTTGTTTGTTCCATTCTTGATCGTAGCCGTTGTTCCATCAGTGACAAGAATAGTCTGTGATATTAAGGGCCATATCTTTCGGATTTCAAGGTCTTTAGATTCAATTAATTTCTTAAACTCTTTTACAGATAGATTTCAATCAGTACTACCGTCATAGCAATTAAACCGCCGATTTTCTTCTTATGATCCTTGATAATTATATCTACTTCATTCTTCTTCTTCTTCTTCTTCTTCTTCTTCTTCTTCTTCTTCTTATTATTATTATTATTATTATTTGTGTATGTTATGTTTCCTGCATTATATCCTGTAGAGCCGGGTCTAAACTTTTCTTCTTCTTCTTCTTCTTCTTCTTCTTCTTCTTCTTCTTCTTCTTCTTCTTCTTCTTATGATTATTATTATTATTAGTAGTAGTAGTATTATTCACCTCCTCCTCCTTCTTCTTCTTCTTCTTATTATTATTATTATTAGTATTATTATTATTCACCTCCTCCTTCTTCTTCTTCTTCTTCTTCTTCTTCTTCTTATTATTATTATTATTATTCATCTCCTTCTTACTCTTCTACTTTTTATTATTCATCTTCCTTCATTTTCTTTTTCATTTTCTTCGTCTTATTATTCGAATTCTTATTCATCTTTTTCTTCTTCTTCTTTGTTGTTTGATATAATCTATTGCCGGTTGATGAACGATAAATTAAGATCAAAGAAATTTGAGAAGATATTCTGTATCTTCGACGTATCATTGGAAAATTACATTGGTAGTCCTCTTCATAATACCCAGGAACTATTTTGTGGGTTTCATGGTCGGAGGTTCACCAGGGATATTACTGCGATGTTTGTCGGGGCCATTATCATCATCCTCATCAGGATTATTATTATTTATTATTTCCTTTGATTTCTGTTGCATACACATTTCCTTCCGTTTCCCAAAAGCCGTTGTTAGTCTTAATTCCCCACATCCTGTTAATTCTTCTTCTTCTTCTTCTTCTTCTTCTTATTATTATTATTACTTGTGTATGTTATGTTTCCTGCTTTGTATCCTGTAAAGCCGGGTCCAAACTATGATCTTTAGGCCCTTTAGGAGAATTGCCATTTAATTGATAGCACTTTTCTTAGTATATGGGATGTTCCTAGTAGAGCGATTTTCTGGACAACATGTATGTTGGTGTTACCTGGGACACCGTTACTAAAATTGTCCATTCCTTTTCTCACGAGGCCCAGTGCTCCGATTGCTATTGGTACAGTCTCAGTTTGCATTCCTCCCATCCTGTTAATCTCCAGGTCCTTGTAGTTGGGCAATTTCTACATAATTTTTATGGAGATGTTTCTTTCAGATTGTACTGCTATGTCAATAAGCATAATTTAAGGCTTGGATTCATTCCTGACCACTGACAATCCCTTTCTTCCTGATTTTCAATGCATTTCTATAGTAAAATTATTAGCAATACATTTACATTATACATATAATAGCTCTATTCTATCAGTAATACTTGCATCCATTCCTGACCACTGACAATCCTTTTCTTCTTGATTTTTAATGTATTCCCATAGTTAAATCTTCATTTCAAAATTTGTTGGGCAGTAATGAAGGCTAAAGGAGGATATTTTGATGTGAGCAAAAGTTAATCACAAAATGCTTTTTTTTTCTTTATATATATATAAGCTCATGGTCTACCGAGCTGTTGTAATATCGACTCTCCTGTGCGCCTGTTAGACCTGGGTACCCTACCGAAGAGACATCCGCAAGGTAGAAAGATTCCATCAAATGCAAGTTCGTCAGAACTTGCAAAGGACGTGACAGGGACCGGATAGCAAACAACGAAGTTCTCCTCAGGGTAAAGATGCAGATCCTAGTTAGCACCGTGACTGGCCACCGACTTCGATGGGCCGTATGCCAGACTCGCCACCGACTTGCCCGTATTCCCAGCCACCCAAACGAATACTCTTTTCAGAATTCGCATCCGGCAAGAGACTATGTGGAGCCCCGCGTCTTCGAGTCAAGGATCAGAGCAATGACACCTTGCTGGTGGGGACAGAAATCGATCCGGTCAATTGTGAGAGGGAAGCTGCAGAAAGAACCAACTGGAGAAGATCAGTCTGTGGAGAAACAAAATCCTTTGAAAAGACCAGAAGACAAATAAAAGAAAGGCAAAGAGCCCAAAGAAAAACTAGAGCTCTCCATCTCCTGAACTTTTCTACCTTCTCATGTTGTGGCTGCGGACGTTTCTTCAGATCGAACATAGGACTTATTTCACACAGAAGTAAATATCGATGAGTGCCCCAACACTCAGCAACGAGTGACGTCAACGACGATATATATATATATATATATATATATATATATATATATATATATTATAATTATTTAAAAAAAATATGATTCCTTCGCTACATAAGAGTTCTCCTGTTTCAAAAACAAGAACCAAAAACCTCAATATAATTATTGAAATTAAATTGAATTAAAATATCAAGCCTTTTTTCCTCCTCTTGAAATTTACGCATCTTTATAACCATGTACATTCGAAAATTAATTAATATGGAAACGATCATTTTGATGAGGAGCATACGAGTTAATTTGTATCAAGATATCAGTCGACTTCGGAAAGAGGACAAAAAAGAAAGAAAGAGGGCCGGGGTGTCCATTTTAAAGCGAATGATGGCATTCATGTACACACATCGTCTGGTCAGTCACAGCGACAGATATCTGTTTGGCACCATAATACGTCGCTAAGTGTCTAGAGAATTTTATTTTATTTATTTATTTATATTTCTTAATGGCTGTTTCGTACATAAATGCGTCGCACTGAACTATAATTGGCTTTCTTTTTTTTTTTTACCTAACGTGTTCTTTCCTATTTTTCTACATATTTGCATATATATATATATATATATATATATATATATATATATATATATATTCCTGGGACATTCAGGCCGGTAAATGTTGTTAATACTGTTCAATATAAACAGAGCATTTACTTACGTATTTGTATCTCTAAAAAAAAGAATATATAAACATAAAATATCTTAAAATAATTGTCGGACTTTGTCCATTTCATAATGCGTGACGTCATTTGTTTACATTTGGATACGTGTTGACAGATATGAATGTACGTGAGAGAATCATGGACGCTTGCAGTTTAAAAACAGTAAAATCGACCTTGCTAACCGAAACGCTCTTCTGTGGCTCAATCGGTAAAAGCACGTCAGGCTATATGGCGCTTCCATATAGGATACAGGTTCGATTCCTGTCGGAGGACACATATTGTCTTTGAAAATTTCTCGGATATTAAGCCCGGTAAATGTTGCTAATACTGTTTATTATAAACAGAGCATTACTTAAATATTTGTATCAATAAAAAACATATATATATATATATGTATATATATATAAATATATATATATAATGATAATAGAAATATAGTTCTATATTTATGGAGAAAAGTGCTCAATGTCAGGGATAGAGCGTATATAAATATAAAAATGAACACTGAGGTCGACACTGAAGAGTCTGTTTCAGGCCATGCGTGTTGTGTTTAGGTTCGACTATTTATATATGCTGATTAACCTTGCATTATGGTTAGCAAGATCTATTGCATTATACTAACGGATATAAAATAGGTTGTTAGGATGATAGAACAGACATTGCTACACATAATGCACCATTATCCAGCATATATAAATAGTCGAGCCATAATACAACACATATGGCTCGAAAATTGCGTTCAAGCAGGAAACAGACTCTCACCCGCTCGTTGTTGCCCTCAGTTTCAACTTGTAACCATCTCCAGTCATTATCAGGAACGTTTATATTTTTAGTGCCATAAAGAAAATTCATCCTAGCATTTTTTTTTTGTGTGTGTGTGGGGGGGTCACTTAAGTGAATATGTCCTAATGAGGTTAATAAATTCTTTACCTGATGATAGGAATGTTATGAGTAATGTCCCTGATAAGGAATATCAATCCGACCCCCTAACCGCAAAACAATAAAACATTATGAACTTTGGATAATTTTGCCATAAATTTGATCCAGATGTTCCGCTACGCAAAATGTAAAAAAAAAACAGTAAAAATTAAGCAGACGGAATATATATATATATATATATATATATATATATATATATATTATATATATATATATATATATATATATATATATATATATATATATATATATATATATATATATATATATATATATATATATATATATATATATATATATATATATATATATATATATATAGAGAGAGAGAGAGAGAGAGAGAGAGAGAGAGAGGAGGCACAGTGGAGTAATGGATAGCGGCTTGGATTGAGGAATCGGAAAGCCGAGTTCGAATTCCAGTCGAGTCCATTACATTCACTTAGGTGCTAATACCCTTGGGAAAGGTATGAATCCTATTCTTCTCCCTCCAGCTATGGGTAAATAGCAGGACAGACTGGGTTCTATAGCCTTGGATGGCAACTGGTCTAGGAGAAGGACAACTCTGAATTCAAAACCTGCGGAGGGTCGTTTGGGGACCTTGTGGTACGTAGTGCACCAGGTCTCTGTATTTGGCCCTTCAAAAAGTGTGGATGGTCCTGTAAGAACCCTTCACCACTATAATCAAATCTCATGTGCTGTTGTCGGGCTGTCGGTTTCCTGGGAACTGATCTGCTTGACCCTCTTACGTCGTCTGTATATATATTATATATATATATATATATATATATATATATATATATATATATATATATATATATATATGTAAGTGATGGTGGAAGACCCAGAACAGTAAGAATATATCTAAGAATCTATCTATCTATCTATCTATATATATATATATATATATATATATATATATATATATATATATATATATGTAAGTGATGGTGGAAGACCCAGAACAGTAAGAATATATGTGCGCGCCTGCATGTGTGCATGTGTGTGTGTGAGGAAGTGTAAGTTTGTCTACCGTACTAATCGAGTACTATGTATGCACTAATCGAATTTTGGTATATAAAAATTTTAACGCACTAATCGAAAACGCCTTAATCGATGGGTTACTGTATATTTATGTTAATGGTTATATATATATATATATATATATATATATATATATATATATATATAATCATGATGATGCTGTTGATGATTATTGCTGTAGTGATGATGGAATTGGTAGACCCTAAAAAACGTACACCCTTGTGCAAATTAATTGAAAAAAGACGATTAATTCCGTAATTATTTACTCTTTTTTTGTATTTTTCCATTGAAACATGACCCAGTGCACATATTAGTACTTCGTATGTTCATTCTACGAAGTCGTTCCTTGCAGATTGACCACAGATTCTCGATTGAATTTAAATCAGGTGATATACCGGGCCAATCTATAGTACTTTGATTTGCTCACTGGTAAGGCTTGCCAATGTGTTCCTGCAGCGTTACAATTTTCGTATGCTTCCTTGGAGCAACGTCCATTGCGGACAGTCGAGACAATAGTGTCTGGGCGTCATGAAAATCTGATGCAATCATGGATGATGCAATGTTTTTGAAGGACAAATAAATTTCATCATAAACCTCGAAAATAGATTCATATTACTGCACACTACTGCAAATGATCTAATCCGAGGAAAAAATAGAAATCGATTACACCCTGTCACTCCAGTGGATCTAAAACTGAGCGTATGGTAAAAGAAAGGAAACAAAAACGGTAGTTTCAATTAATTTGCAAAAGGGTGTGTGTGTGTGTGTGTGTGTGTGTGTGTGTGTGTATATATATATATATATATATATATATATATATATATATATATATATATATATATATATATATTCCAATGGAATAAATCATGACCATGGAATATTAGTGTTTATACCGTTTTTATTATATCCTTACTCTGTCCTGGACATTGAGTTCTACCTGGATTCTATCCTCTTGGAATTTTTTTTTTTAATATAAAATATATGCATATTCATATTTACCACTGATATTATCTATTTCTTTCTATCAATCAATCTCTCTCTCTCTATATATATATATATATATACATTTTAAAGTTTTTACATTCTTTTTATAGATACAAATATTTAAGTAAATGCTCTGTTTATAATAAACAGTATTAACAACATTTACTGGCCTGATGTCTGCGAAATTTTCATTGAAAATATGTGTCCTCCGACAAGAATCGAACCTGTATCCTATACGGAACCGTTATATAGCCTGTCGGAGGACGAATATTTTCTATGAAAATCTCTCGGACATTCAAGCTGGTAAATGCTATTAATACTGTTTATTATAAACAGAGCATTTACTTAGATATTTGTATTTAGAAAAAGAATGTATAAATATAAAAATGTCTTTAAATGATTGTCGGACTTTGTCCATGTCATAATATATATATATATATATATATATATATATATATATATATATATATATATATATATATATATATATATATATATATATATAAGGGTGTAGAGTGTGGCACAAATATTTACTTCTTTTCTGTTAATTTACCCCGAATAATAGATGTAATATGGAGTGAGGAATTAAGCAAACGTTAGCGATGTTATCGTGCAAGAACAGTAACACTTGCTACTCTGTCACCAGACTTAGTGCCATTCTCTTGCGTGCCATCTTTATGCAATCCATTTCTCCTGCCACCGCTACCTATCGTTTGTCAAAGATCGATAGAATGCCGCTGATCGATCTGGTACGGCTGATGAATCGCGTTAAATGGCCGACAACGGAGTCGCATATTGGCTCCTCTATGATGTTGCAGCTGATGATCATGCCTCGGTTACTCTCCTTCTGAAGTGATTCTTTCGCTACTTACTCTCCATTTTGTCATGAAACTTTTTTTTTTTTTATTCGTGCTTTTTTTTTCCTCGGTTGTGTCATTCGTCTTTCTTTGCAGATTTTTCTTTTATATCCTTTTTCACGTTTTCTTTTTCATCCAACGATTTTCTTTCTTTTGCGCAGTTTTCCTTATAATATGACTATTTTTCTTGTTTCTCTCTCGTTCTATTTTTATACAAGATTTTCGTTCTTCTGTCAAATCGTTTTATTTATGTTTCCTTTCTTCTTCTTTGCATAAATTCTCTTTTCTTTCTTCGCCATTTCTTTCTTTATTATCCTTCTTCATGCAATATACTTTTTCATTTTTCTTTCTTTCTTTTTTTCATGAGATTATTGCTTTTTTTCTTTCTTTCTTTCTTTCTTCATAAGATTCTTTCTTTCTTTTTTCATGAGATTATTTCTTTCTTATTTCTTTCTTTCTTCATAAGATTCTTTCTTTTTTCATGAGATTATTTCTTTCTTTTTTTCTTTCTTTCTTTCTTTCTTTATAAGATTATTTCTTTTTTCATGAGATTATTTCTTTCTTTTTTCTTTCTTTCTTCATAAGATTCTTTCTTTCTTTTTTCATGAGATTATTTCTTTCTTTTTTTCTTTCTTTCTTTCTTTCTTTATAAGATTATTTCTTTATTCATGAGATTATTTCTTTCTTTTTTCTTTCTTTCTTTCTTTCTTCATAAGATTCTTTCTTTCTTTTTTCATGAGATTATTTCTTTCTTTCTTTCTTCATAAGATTATTTCTTTCTTTTTTCATAAGATTCTTTCTTTCTTTTTTCATGAGATTATTTCTTTCTTTTTTTCTTTCTTTCTTTCTTTCTTTATAAGATTATTTCTTTATTCATGAGATTATTTCTTTCTTTTTTCTTTCTTTCTTTCTTCATAAGATTCTTTCTTTCTTTTTTCATGAGATTATTTCTTTCTTTCTTTCTTTCTTTCTTCATAAGATTATTTCTTTCTTTTTTCATGAGATTATTTCTTTCTTTTTTTCTTTCTTTCTTCATAAGATTCTTTCTTTCTTTTTTCACAAGATTATTTCTTTCTTTTATATTCTTTATTTTATATTTTATCAGAGAACGCTACTTTTTGTTTGTTTCATTTTGTTACTTTCTTTCTTTTTCTCTTTCTCTCTTTCTTTCTTTCTTCGTAAGATTCGTTCTTTCTTTTTTTTTCTTCATGACATTATTTTTTTCTTTCGTTTCTTCTTTCTTCGTAGGATACTTACATTCATTATTCCTTTCTTCATGGAATTCTTTCTTTCTTCATGAGATTATTTTTCATTTCGTTCCTTCTTTTTTCGTGGGATTCTTTCTTTCTTCATGGGATACTTTCTTTCATTCTATCTTTTTTTCTTCCTCACTTTATGGGATTATTTCTTTCTTTCTTTTTTCTTCATGAGATTATTTTTTCTTTCGTTCCTTCCTTCTTCCTAGGATTCTTTTTTTTTCTTTCTTCATAAGATACTTTCTTTCATTCTGTCTTTCTTTCTTCCTTTTGTTACAGGAATCTTTCTTTCTTTCTTTCTTCATGGAATTCTTTCTTTCGTTCTTTCTTTCGTTCTTTCTTTCTTCATGAGATTATATTTTATTTCGTTCCTTCGTTCTTCCTGGAATTCCTTCTTTCTTCACGGGATACTTTCACTCATTCTATCTTTATTTCTTCCTTTTTTCATGGGTTCTTTCTTTCTTCATGAGATTATTTTTTCTTTCGTTCTTTCTTTCTTCGTGGGATTCTTTCTTTCTTTTTTCATGGGATACTGTCTTTCATTCAATCTTTCTTTATTTCTTTTCTTTATGGGATCCTTTCTTTTTCTTTTTTTCTTTCTTTCTTCATGAGATTATTTTTTTCTTTTGTTCCTACTTTCTTCATGGGATCATTTCTTTCTTTCTTTCTTCATGGAATACTTTCTTTCATTCTATCTTTCTTTCTTTCGTTCTTTATGGGATTATTTTTTTTTTCTTTCTTTCTTTCTTCATGAGATTATTTTGAATCCGTTGTTTCTTCTTTGTTTCTTCTTTCTTTCTTCATAAATGTATTTCTTTTTTCCTTCTTTTTCCTATCATTCTTTCTTCATAAGAGTATTACTTTCTTTCCTTCTTTCTTTCTTCATATATGTATTTCGTTCTTTCGTTCTTTCTTTCTTTCTTTCTTTCTTCATAAATGTATTTCTTTTTTTCCTTCTTTCTTTCTTTCTTTCTTCATATATGTATTTCGTTCTTTCGTTCTTTCTTTCTTCATAAATGTATTTCTTTTTTTCCTTCTTTTTCTTTCTTTTTTCTTCATAGGAGTTTTTTACTTTCTTTCCTTCCTTCTTTCTTTCTTTCTTTCTTTCTTTCTTCATATATGTATTTCGTTCTTTCTTTCTTTCTTTCTTTCGTTCTTTCTTTCTTTCTTTCTTTCTTTCTTTCTTTCTTTCTTCATAGCGCTATTTCTTTCTTTTTTCTTTGTCTCTTTACTCAAATTATTTATTGTATCATTCTTTCTCCTTTTACAATTTTTATTTCTTGTCTCTCGCTTTCATTTTCTTTTCACTCAAATTATTTCTCTATTTTTTTTCTTTTTCCTTCTCACTTTTTATAAACGTCTTCCATTCTTTCTTTCTTTCTTCCTTTCTTTCTTTCTACAACTATGTCTTTCTTTCTTTCTTTTCCTTATAACGTTCTATCTGTACTCCTTCCTCACTAATCTTATCCACTATTTCCACCCTTGCCTCTGTCATTTATTCTCAAGTCTCCCCACCCCAGCCATCATATTCTGTAATGCAGTTGCTAAAACTTATTGTATGGTTTTACCAATATTTATGATCACCGATCCAAAAAACTCGCTTCAAATCAATAATACTCTCCTTAAATTATCAGGGGCAGGACACACGATCCTTTGTAGGAGTCGCGCCATTTTTCTTTTGGAAAGCAAATTAACTTATCATGTCTTGATCCTAAGGTAAAAGGGAGATGTTCTTTTAAAATCGCAAACTGCACCCCCAACCCCGCCCTCATAAATCTTTACTGTTCCATTTCACTCATTCGTATCGGCTTGAATTTCTAAATATATTCTGCCGGTTTTAAGCCGAGTTTTGACTGCTTTATCTCAGCTTAACCGACGCTCTGTTCCTTCATTTTAAACCCGCAATCTACCCGGCCGTCCACCAACGACGATTCCTTTTCCATGAATCGTTTATGTCCCAGGCAATCCCTTCGATCTGCGGCGATTCATTCAATCAGCAAATTGACTGTGTCTCCAAGGGAATCCGGAGAATCAAGTCATCAGTTATTCGTCATCTACAAATCCTCCATTTTCCCGGACGAAGGAAATTATTCAAATCAAAGTGACGGAAAAAAATCGATTTGAGTAAAGAGAAACATACGTCATAGGAAAGTTCTGCCTCATTTTATGGCTATTAATAATTGTCTCCGCTATTTAATCAACTTATAGAAGATTGGATCAACCTATTTATCTATTTTAGTGTCTCTTCATATCTATCTATCTATCTATCTATCTATCTATCTATCTATCTATCTATATATATATATATATATAAGGTTGGTGCAAAAATAATGATGTAATAATGTCGTTTTTAGACGTATTTTTTAACGTCAAAAAACGACATTATTACGTCATTATTTTTGCACCAACCTAATATATATATATGATCATATTAATCTATCTCTCAATATATATACCAATCTATCTATCTATCTATCTATCTATCTATCTATCTATCTATCTATCTACCTACCTATCGCATTCTCTCTTCATATCTATCTATCTATCTATCTATCTATCTATCTATCTATCTATCTATCTATCTATCTATCTCTCTCTCTCTCTCTCTCTATATATATATATATATATATATATATATATATATATATATGATCATATTCATCTATCTGTCAATATATATATGTTCCTATCTATCTATCTATCTATCTATCTATCTATCTATCTATCTATTAGGTTTTCTCACATAGTAACATATGTGAAAAAAAGACTATTTTTGCACCAACCTAATATTTATCTATCTATTTCAGTCTGTTCATATTTTATTTCAGTCGGTTTCTATCTATCTATCTATCTATCTATCTATACATACATTTATATATATATATATATATATATATTTATATATATATATATATTTATATATATATATATATATATATTTATATATATATATATATTTATATATATATATATATATATATATATATATATTATATATATATATATATATATATATATATATATATATATATATATATATATTAGTGTCTGTTCGTATCTATAACTTTTACTATCGGTCCATATCTATCTATCATTGATGGAATTTAAGGGACTAAACGCTTATTGAAATGATGCAATTTCTTAAACGCCTTTGAACTTTATATTTATCAAGAGAAAATTTAGAAATGTAACAGAAGAAGAAAGAACTGGTTCTTAATTTGGTAGAAAAAAAAGCTTAGGGATGTAGATGAAAAGAGAATCGGGTAGTAAAATATTTGAATCCCATCACATCCCAAACTCCATTATCATTCGGTTTAACTTTGGTCATATTCTGTACGAAGAAACTAATTATATCTGACTGTAGGGAAATAAATTGATGTGTAAGTACTCGATTTTGGAATTTTTGATTAAGAAGATATTTTGGTAAGTTTCACCACAAATCTGTGCATTGAAACTCATAGACGGTTTAAGTTGTAGAACGAATTTAATTATATTTTATTTTATTTTTTGATACAACTCTTTCTTTTTCTTTCTTCATAGCGTTATTTCTTTCTTATTTTATTTTCGTCAAAGTTCTTTTTTTCCTTCTTTCTTTCTTTCTTTCTTTCTTTCTTTCTTTCTTTCTTTCTTTCTTTCTTTCTTTATTTATTTATTTATAGAACTATTTCTTTTCTCTTCCTTTTTCTCTTTCTTTCTCCATAGAGATCTTTCTTGCTTTCTTTCTTTCTTTGTACAGATTTTTCTTCCTCTCTGTCTTTCATTATTTCTTTTTTCATAGAGACGTTTCTTTTTTTCTTTCTTTCTTTCTTTCTTTTTTCTTTCTTTCTTCATAAATCTTTTTCTTTCTTTCTTCTTTATAAATCTATTTCATTCCTACTTTCTTTCTTTCTTTCTTTCTTTCTTTCTTTCTTCATAGAACTATTGCTTTTTTTTTCCTTTTTCTCTTTCTTTCTCCATAGAGATTTTTCTTGCTTTCTTTCTTTCTTTGTACAGCTTTTTCTTCCTCTCTGTCTTTTATTATTTCTTTCTTCATAGAAACCTTTCTTTCTTTCTTTCTTTCTTTCTTTCTTCATAAATCTTTTTCTTTATTTCTTCTTTATAAATCTATTTCATTCCTACTTTCTTTCTTTGTACAGCTTTTTCTTTCTTTCTTTCTTTCTTTCTTTCTTTCTTTCTTTCTTTCTTTCTTTCTTTCTTCATAAATCTTTTTCTTTCTTTCGTCTTCATAATTTTCTTTCTTTGTACAGATTTTTCTTTTCTTCTTCCTTTCTTTCTTCATAAATCCTTTTCTTTCTTTCTTTCTTTCTTTTGTTTCGCTGATAACGTTAACAGAAAAATATTTCAACAATATCCGGATTAGTGGTTAATCGGAGAGCAGAGTTTCTCTTCGGTTCATTATATTCACTTACGCGCGAATACTCTTGCGAAAGGCATGAATCCAACTCTTGTTCCCTAACCTATGGCTTAATTAGTAACATTTTTAATACTAAAACCATTCTTATGTTAAAAAAAGTTATTACAATCTAAAAAATATTTCCTGCCTTTAAA
Source organism: Acanthosepion lycidas (assembly GCA_963932145.1). Taxonomy (NCBI): domain Eukaryota; kingdom Metazoa; phylum Mollusca; class Cephalopoda; order Sepiida; family Sepiidae; genus Acanthosepion; species Acanthosepion lycidas. Next base: position 13,636,527 of record OZ010614.1, read on the forward strand.
AAAAATATAAAGGGCGTGATAAACCATAAAAACCGAACCAATCATTATATATTAACGAGAAAATTACGTTAAGTGGTTGAATGCTTGCTTTAACTGTTGATTCTGTTTCGTAAGGAATACAAAAAGAATAGATCAAGATAAGAGATATTATCGAAGTGATTAAAAGACAAAAATCAAGACACACATAGCAAGAAGTAAGAATAAAGGGTGGAGCAAAAGGTTGCTTCATTGATGAACAAGCATGGGATAAGACAAAACAGAAGGTGGAAACGTGACATTGAAGGATTAGATCGTAAATTAATGGTAGGTTTTTGATTTTGTACTTTCCATTTAACTATTCATTGGTTTCTTCTAGATATAATGGCCACTATTCATTTCCGAGCCCATATATATGATAGAATGTCTCGCTAATCCCCATTGCAGAAGCTCGCTCAGGCACGTTTTGAGGTTTTAAACGTAACTAAAGAAAAATGAAACAGTATGCCAGTTCTCCGATTGATTTCTTAAATTGTTAAAAGGCAATTCTTTGACCCAACTACTAAAACACCGACAATAAAAAATATTATTTTAGCCATGTGTAACATCCACGAAATTTCTTTTTGGTTTGGTTTGGTTTGGTTTGGTTTTGTTTGGTTTGGGTTATTTAATGCGGACAAATTCTCTATTGCTAGTTATATATATTTTTTTATTTTTGTATAATATTTTTTTCCAAATTTTATTACTGGAAATGTATTGCTGATAATATAATTTTTTAAAGGTGTATTGTTGGTAATATTTTTTCCTTAAGAAAATCCATTAGTGACAATATTTTTCTTTAAAAATTCATTGCTGGTATTAAAACTTATTTTTACACTTTCATAGTGCTTTGACCCTTTGTTAACTATTTGCCCATAGCTGGGACCCTAACTGGTGTTACCACCCAGGGTCAGGGTGGACTGGGGGACACCAGCAATTAAGACGTAGTTTCACGCCCTTCAAAACGACCTGATCAGAGGCCTAGCTGTTGGATGTAGTTTATCGTCCTACCCAGGACGCGGATGTAGTTTACCGTCTTAACAAGGACACGGATGTAGTTTATCGTCTTAACCAGGACGCGGATGTAGTTTATCGTTTTACCAAGGTCACGGATGTAGTTTATCGTCTTACTCAGGGCGCGGATGTAGTTTATCGCCTTACCCTGGACACGGATGTAGTTTATCGTCTTACCCAGGACGCGGATGTAGTTTATCGCCTTACACTGCACATGGGTGTAGTTTATCGCCTTAACCTCGACACGGATGCAGTTTATTGTCTTACCCAGGGCGCAGATGTAGTTTATCGTTTTACCCAGGACGCGGATGTAGTTTATCGCCTTACACTGCACACGGGTGTAGTTTATCGCCTTAACCTCGACACGGATGCAGTTTATCGTCTTACCCAGGGCGCGGATGTAGTTTATCGTTTTACCAAGGACACGGATGTAGTTTATTGTCTTACCCAGGACGCAATTTCGTTTTCTTTAGAATTAGAATTTTACTCTTCAGATTTCTAAATTCTTCAGCTGTGCAGAAGGATTTACTCATCAGGGCAGTAAAATCAGTAACTGCGAAGACGACGCATTGGTTAAGTCTGGTGTGCCGTTGATAAGTTATCTCTTGTATGGAGGTCTGGACTTCCAGACCACATGAAAAGGAGCATCTTTCAAGTAACTCTTACATCTGTTCTGCTGTGTGGCTGTTCGGTATGGACCCTTTTATGGAAACTTGAAAGAACATTGGACGGAGTTTATATTTGAATCCTAAGAGTGGCTTAGAATTTTACTCGTAGAGACCGTCTGACCAATGGCACTTTGTCCAATGTCATACATGATAAAAGAGCGTACTGAGAAAGACAATATTCGGAAAAATGCTTTTGAACTTCCAACGTCATGATCTTTCCCGTTAAGAATTTCAATGTACGGAGCTTGATCTGGAGCGAGAAGCAAAAGCAGTTAGTGATAGACATAGAGAAATACAAAGTGGACGTGTGTTGTTTACACCAGACATGAATTGGACTGATCGGAACAGTAACATCAGCAAAAACAAACACCATCTGATATGTTTAGACACAGGATACAAACATTATGGAAACAGATTTGTTGTCAACAGTAAACGTGTGGAATAATTTACATCGATGTTTGAAAGTATCAGATCTTGTGTCTGTAATACAGATCACTGTTCAAGGGAAAAAAACACACACGAATGTCAACAAACAAAATGGATCCAGAATGCCCAACTAACAAAGCCATGGAGTTTCATAACTTCAAAATGTTTAGAGGTCATCCAGGAACCACCATAATCCCAACGCTGAACCCAGACATTCAAAGAACAAGGCAGAAAGATCCTTTGGAGAAGTTTACAATCAAGAATGATCTACAACGAATCCGCAAACTCGCAGAGGACAGAGAAAGCTGGTAAAATATTGTCGAATCAGTATATAATGTCACTGAAGATGGGAGAACATGTTAATTCATGACCTCAAATCGAAACAGTTTTGATGATGATGTTTTCACATATTTCTTCATTAACGTCAATGTCTTTCAAAAGTATATTCTGTAATATTAAAGCTGTATAACACCTTGATAATATCAGTCTTAATCTACAACTGTGGGACTTAGGGCCTTACAAAGAAAGAAGAGCGGGAACTAGACAGTTTCTGCAGACGACAACTTCGAATTCTGATAGGAAAAAAAATACACTCTTAATATCACCAACAAGAACAGCAGATGTCAAGAAATACATTTGTCGTTGTTCATTTTGAAAGTAAGATGGAAACTTTTTGGAAATATTTGGATTCAGAATGCCTAGCTAACAAAGTCATGGAGTTTTACTTTTGAAAAGACTGACTTCAAAAAGTTCAGAGGTCATCCAAGATCCACCATAGTCACAACGCTGAACCGAGACATTCGAAGAACAAGAGAGAACGATCCCGGTTTTCCTTTGGAGAAGTTTACAATCAAGAACGATCTACAAAGGATCCGCAATATCCCAGATGACTGAGTAAGCTGGCAAGATATTGTCGAATAAGTATATCGAAAGATTTTTAATGATAATGATAGCTACACCATAGTTTTTGCCTTACCAGTTACATCGCTGATGATGATCTCATAAAGAGATGGAAAGTACTTGGGGAATAAAAGTGATTTTCACTGTTACAATGCATTTCTTGCATCATTTGATTGTAAAACACGAGAAAAATATCCGTGAATATGAGCGGATTATGCTAAAAATAAGCAGACATAATGTTTGCAATTTATTTAATCAGACATACCTAAAAGAGAATTTGCTTCCTAAATACACACACACACACACACACACACACACACACACACACACACACACACACGCAGACATATATATATATATATATATATATATATATATATATATATAAAGAAATATAGTCTTAAGGTGTGCTATATTTATGGAATAAAGTGCTCAATATCAGAGATAGAGCGTGTGTAAATATAAAAGTGAACATAGAAGTCAACACTTAGAGGCGACAGTCTGTTTCATGCTATATGCAATCGTCGTGGCTTGACGATTGCATATAGCATGAAACAGACTGTCGCCTCTAAGTGTTGACTTCTATGTTCACTTTTATATTTATATATATATATATATATATATGAGTTCTAACGTACTATTGAGGTAGTTGAGATGGCATACATTAGTTGTATGTTCTGTTGTACTAATCGTATTTGGGAGAATCTCCTTGTGTTTTTGAATTTCGATTTTAAACCCGTGTATCTCTCGTTGTGTTATGGTAAGTTGTCGTTTCAGTCATGGAGTTTTACTTTTGAAAAGACTGATCAGAGGTCATCAACCATAGTCACAGCACTGAGCCGAGACATTCAAAGAACAAGGCAGAAAGATTCCATTTTTCCTTTGGAGACGTTTCCAATCAAGGAAGATCTGCAACGAATCCACAGACTCGCAAAGTACAGAGAAGGCGGGCAAAATATTGTCGAATCAATATAAAATATCACTGAAAAGGGGAGAACATTTTAATTCATGACCTCAAATCGAAACAGTGTTGATTATGATGATAGCTACACCATAGTTTTTGCCTTACCAGCTTTCCCCCGGATGATGATCTGAGAAAGAGATAGAAAGTACTTGGGAAATGAAAGTGATTCTCACTGTTACAAAGCATTTCTTACATCATTTGATTGTAATAAACGGGAAAATAGCTGCGAATATGAACGGATTATTCTAAGAAATAAGCGGACATAATATTTGCAATTTATTTAATCAGTTATACCTTAAAGAGAATTTGCTACATAAATACATAAATTATTTTATTAGTAAACTTTATCATAGACTTTCCTAAAACAGGGGTTCTTAACCGGGAGGTATTATGGGTCCTTAACCAGGGGACGGAAATATCAGGGTTTCAAGCAAGACGTGAAAATCTTTTACTATTTTTTGATTTTTATTTACAGAATTTAGAGCCCATCATGAGTGTCAAAAAATAAGATGCTATGATGGATCTGATATTCAATATGGATTCCCATCCATCCTTATCAATGGAGGCAAAAAAAAGGACCCAGTGTGTATTTTGATGCAAAGTTTTGTCAAATGATTCTTTCAAACCAACAAAGTTGAAACAACAATTGCAGAATGTTCATCCCTCAACACAAGGACAGGGGAAAAGGTTTTTTTGAACATCTGGGAAAGGACATCAAAACTAATTACTGTAGATGTGTTTAAGGTTAAAAATACATCAACATTTTCTATTGCTATTAAATTTATAAAACACATCTATAAAACTAAACGATGTAAATGGATATGTACAAATATGGAAAAGAATGAAGATATCCAACAATATATGAATATTATTCCGAACGCAGTGTAAAGTGAAGCAACTTTTGTTAAAATCTACATTCAGGTTCTCAATTTCATTTTCTTGAACATTTTGTTTATTGAAGTCAGCTTCAGTTGATTTAATTAATAATTCGTTGTGAATTAAAACAAATTACTGTATATGGATTCAAGTTTAAAAATTCATCCATATTTTCTATTGCTGTTAAATTTTATGGGTAAAATAGGAGGACAAACTGGGTCATATAGCCTTGATGCAATGGACAGAAAAGGGCTCAGAACCACTGTTTCAAATGGACTGCCTTACACTGCTCGAAGTGCGATACAACTGTTGGAAAGAGATGTGGGTTCATGCCTTTCCCAAGGGTATCAGTGTAAAGTGAAGCAACTTTGGTTAATATCCAAATTCATTTTCATATAGCCTTGATGCAATGGGCAGAAAAGGGCTCAGAACCACTGTTTGAAATGGACTGCCTTACACTGCTCGATGTGCGATACAACTGTTGGGAAGAGATGTGGGTTCATGCCTTTCCCAAGGGTATCAGTGTAAAGTGAAGCAACTTTGGTTAATATCCAAATTCATTTTCATATAGCCTTGATGCAATGGGCAGAAAAGGGCTCAGAACCACTGTTTCAAATGGACTGCCTTACACTGCTCGAAGTGCGATACAACTGTTGGAAAGAGATGTGGGTTCATGCCTTTCCCAAGGGTATCAGTGTAAAGTGAAGCAACTTTGGTTAATATCCAAATTCATTTTCATATAGCCTTGATGCAATGGACAGAAAAGGGCTCAGAACCACTGTTTGAAATGGACTGCCTTACACTGCTCGATGTGCGATACAACTGTTGGGAAGAGATGTGGGTTCATGCCTTTCCAAAGGGTATCAGTGTAAAGTGAAGCAACTTTGGTTAATATCCAAATTCATTTTCTTGAACTTTCTCTTTATTGAAGTCTGCTTCAGTTTACTTATTTAATAATTAGTTATGAATTAAACCAAATTACTGGACATGGATTCAAGTTTCAAGATCCATCAGCATTTTACATAGCAATTAAATTTCTAAAACTTCTCTATAAAACTAAACCATGTAAATAGATATGTAGAAATATGGAAAAGAATGAAGATATTCAATAATATATGCATATTATTTGGAATGCACGTTTTGAGTCGGATAATCTTGGAAAGGGTGATGGGGATGACATTCTGAGCCCATCTTGAGTGTTAAAAAGAAAAACTCCAAGAATAATCCATGTAAATAGAAATGTAGAATAATTATAGAAAAGAATGAAGATATTCAATAATATATCCATATTATTTGAAATGAATCTTTCAAAACTGGGCAATCTTGGAAAGTGGGTGGGGTGACATTCTGGGAATTATGGTGAAAAGGCCATATTGGGCTAAAAAGGTTGAGGACCAATGTCTTAGATGGACTGCCTTAAACAGCACTAAGTGTTATGCTATTTACCAACAAATGGAAGGAGATGTGGGTTCATGCCTTTCTAAAGGGCATCAGTGTAGAGAGATGCAACTTTGGTTAGAATACAAATTCAGATTCTCAGTTTCGATTTCTTGAACATTTTGTATGCTCCAGTTTATTTAATAATTAGTTATGTATTAAAAACAAATTAGTGACAATGTATTCAAGTTTCAAAATATATCAATATTTCACATTGCTATTAAAATTGTAAAACTCCTCTATAAAAAATAATCTATGTAAAGAGATATGTACAAACATGGAAAAAGAATGAAGATTTTCAATAATATATGAATATTATTTGGAACGCACCTCTTGAGTTGGACAATCTTGGAATGGTGGGGAATGTCATCCTGACTTATAGTGAAAAAAGTCAATCAGGCCAAATGGATTAAGAACCACTGCTTTAGCGATAATCTTAAAGCTTTTTAAGGTGCCAGAATGCATTGCAACGAACTATTCAATTTACAATTAGCAAGCTGGGCCACCATCTATTACAGGGGTTAAAAAACTGGGCTGAATTTCAGGATTTCAAGTGGGGAGTGGGGAATCTTTTACTTTTTCATGTTTCCTTTTTATTTACAGAATTTGGAGCCCATCTGAAGTGTTAAAAAAAACAAAAAAGAAAACTCCAGGAATAATCCATGTAAATAGAAATGTAGAAAAATTTATTTACAGAATTTGGAGCCCATCATGAGTATCAAAAAAAAAAAAAAAGACGCTATGATGGATCTGATATTCAATATGGATTCCCATCCAACATCATCAATAGAGAAGAAAAGGCCTCAGTGTGTATGTTGTTGCAAAGCTTTGCCAAATGATTCTTTGAAACCAACAAAGTTAAAACAGCATTTGCTAATGTTCATCCCTCTACACAAGGACAGGGGAAAAGATTATTTTGAATGTCAGAGAAAGGACCTCAAAACTAATTACTGTACATGTATTTAAGTTTTAAAATACATCAACATTTTCTATTGCTATTAAATTTGTAAAATACCTCTATAGAAATAATCCACAGAGAAAGCGGGCAAAATATTGTCGAATCAGTATAAAATATGACTGAAGATGAGAGGACATGTTAATTCATGACCTCAAATCGAAACAATTTTCATGATAAGATCCAGATTCTTAGGGTAATGCTAGGGAGCTAAAGATAAAAAGAAATATTAGTAAACTTCTTTTGTGCGAACCGATAAAAGGAAAATCGCAAAGATACTGCAAACCAAGGTCCATATCAATTAGATTTGTCACGGGATAAACTACACTCCGTCTGACCTGCCGAATATTATCAAAAATACAATTGGTTTTGGCGATAGGTAGTTGGAGGAATCCGTGAAAGCTGTGTAACCGGATAACGATCATGATGAGAACTGAATTTCCAATTTCCACCATTTTGAGGATTTGTCGGCGATTAATTAATTCTCGTTCTTTTTTTAGGTATCTGATTCATTTTTATTCAGTTGCTGTTTTTATTTCGCAAACGGTCGATTTATCGATCTGTTTATCGAGGGACGATAAGGTTGAAACATTAATTTCCCCTCTAACTTTATGACTATGTCAATCTTTTTCATACTTATCTTGCAGGCGATCTCTCAGTCTGTTCACATCTATAGGGTATCTCAAAAAATGTACAGACTCTATTGCAGTGTATAGCTCAAGTCAACCAAACCCAACCCTTTATTTCATCCTGAAGGACACATGCCCGAGTGGATAATAACGTTGGTGAGATCCAGTGACTAGACCCAAAGAATTGTGAGTTCAATACCGGGCGACAGCAGTGGTGAACTTAGAGAGTGGAGTTAAAGAAAAATAACTGAGACATCCAGAGATATGGCACGTGAAATCTGTACAATCTGACCCTGTGGACGAAATTCCAATCACCTGAAGACGGCCGGAGCGTACAACGGCTGAAACATTGTGAATATGGCAATGAAGATGAGGATAACAGTCCGAATAATGTAAATAATACAAGTATATATATATATATATATATATATATATATATATATATATATATAAACCACTTTAAGGTACCATTACGATAATTTATTTCACCTAAATCCTTTTTTAAGGATTCAGGATCATCAGGTAAAACTTCCAACAACGAATTGAGAAAAAAAATGGGATTAGAAATTGGTGGGTAGTGTAATTTTTGTAATTTAACAGAGGAGGTTGAGAGTGGTAGTTAGACAGACAATATAATGTATAGGGAGGGGTTAATTTTATATCTCTCTTAAGTATGTTTTATATTGGAGTAGGAGGAGTGACAGAACCTTGACCTCTTTAGATGGTTAATAAAACGGAAATGAATTGTAGAAAATGTATACAAGTGAGTCTTATGGTAAAGAGAGAGATAGGGGGGGAGGGGGGAAAGAGAGATGGAGTTGTTATAATTTTGTTTTAACAAAATTATGTAAAAGATAGTTTACAATGTTTGATAGAAAATTCGATGTCTGAAAAAAAAAAAAAATTTTTTTTATTAACTTAAATGTTTAATTTTTTAAGTAAATAGTTTCAGGACTAAATATAACTATTATTGTAATAAACATATTTATCTAGGACATAAAGAAATATTTAAAATTTTAATAGTTTATTCACCGGACTAATTTCATTACGATAATTTATTTCACCTAAATATTACAAAAATTACACTACCCACCAATTTCTAATCCCATTTTTTTTCTCAATTCGTTGTTGGAAGTTTTACCTGATGATCCTGAATCCTTAAAAAAGGATTTAGGTGAAATAAATTATCGTAATGGTACCTTAAAGTGGTTTGTTTTTCATTACATATTAGCTCTGTCCTAACATTGAACTCTTAGGATTTCATCCTCTTTGGATTTACCAATTCGGTTTACCAAGTTCCTTATAACTTAACTATATATATATATATATATATATATATATATATATATATATATATATATATATATATATATATATATTCAGTTTTTTTCTGTTGATACGTTCTTTTTATAGATACAAATATTTAAGTAAATGCTCTGCTTATAATAAACAATATTAACAACATTTACCGGCCTGAATGTCTGAGAAATTTTCATAGAAAATATGCGTTCTCCGACAGGAATAGAAATTGTATCCTATACGGAATCGTTATATAGCCTGACGTGCTATACCATTTAGCTACAGAGGAGAATCTTGATTAGCATGATCAATTTTGCTGCTTTGAAACTACAATTTTCCTTGTAAATTCATATCTGCTCGGAGGACACAGATTTTCTATTAAAATTTCCCGGACATTCAGGCCGGTAAATGTTGTTAATACTGTTTTTTTTGTTTTGTTTTTTTTTTTATATTATAAACGGAGCATTTATTTAAATATCTGTATCTATAAAAATAGTGTATAAACAAAAAATGTCTTAAAATATTAGGTTGGTGCAAAAATAATGACGTTTTCTCCCATAGTAACACATGTTAGAAAACGTCATTATTTTTGCACCAACCTAATAATTGTGTGAGTTTGGTCATTTCGTAATATAGATTGTGTCTAGCATGAAACAGCCTGTCGCCTCTGAATGTTTACTTCAATGTTCACTTTTATATTTATATTTATATACGCTCTATCTCCGATATTGAGCACTTTATCCCGTAAATATAGCACAGCTTAAAACCATATTTCTTAACACACACACACACACACATATATATATATATATATATATATATATATAATTTTTGTTCTGTACTTATTTTTATTCTGTTTCATTGTTTTTTACAGTACCTTAACTATTCACTTCGAGGGCGTGCAATTTTATCAGTAACGTGTCTTGGCAAAGGTGAACGTGTGAAAGGCACGTATGGCTTTCAATGGAGAAGTCCGCGACACACGCAGCCAATTAAAGCGCGTGATCTTGTCACGTGACTCAAGTACACGTCACAAGCCTGCGGATTCGACAATGGTGCGGAAATACAGCGACCATCAACCACTGCAAATCACGTCATTTCCAATTGTTTTTTTTTTCTTTTCTTCCGTGCCTTTCCATGTGGTTAGCAAGTGGTCAACGGATTTGAACTATGTAAGAAGCTACAACCTTATTTGACCCAGACAATCTTTAAGTGACGAAATCCTTTGTCCGTCGTCTGCGTTCCTCACTTGAATGTGGCGAGAACACTCGACTACTACTACAGAGATTGTTTTATCTTTCCCTCAAACCATCAGATAGAAGATTACTTTGTGTTCCATTATCTTCATGTTTTCGTTATATTTAGTCCTGAGTGACAGTTTAACGTCCCATTGAATCGTTTTCTTATAAAAGGTCACCTACTTAGCAGTTTAATGAAAGTGTCATATTTAGACAATTATTTTATTTTATTTTTTTGGAGTGCATCTTACATCTCGGCAAGTAGTGTGCAAAAACACGTCTGTTCATTCTTGTGACTCTCAGCCTGGGTTTAAACGTACACGTCATCAAGCAAAAGTAGCTCGCTTCCCTCTACCGCTGTTATCGGCTGCATATCGACAAGTGGCTGTCAGGTGACCACCGCGAAAAATATCTCCTCCGGCCTCCCATTATGCCTCCGTTTCCATACGCCTCTTCACTATTCAACGAGACTTTATCTCCTCCTCATTGCGCAAACAGGCGATTTACGTGGGCGGGCCACGGACAGCGGCCATTGTATGACGTTAGGGCGGCCATCTTTAATCGAAGTGCAGACATCTTTAAAATGAGGAAAGAAGAAAGATATCGTCTGCTCTTTGAATCTGATGCTATTTTATTTTATTTTCTCTTATTATTTTTATTAGTGCTGCTTTGATTTCGTTATTTCTTTTACTGTTTTTCCGTTGAAACAAAACGATTATTATTATTATTCTCTATATAACAATTGTGTTCGTTAGTAGTCACTTAGTTTGCACGACCGTTGCGCCCTACCAGTCCATCGTAAATAATGGTCTATTCTGTTTTAGTCGCGTAGGTAACTCGTGAAATTTAAATCGTTCTTCCCCTGATATTTGCATCGGGAAATTCGAATCCTACTAAAATGTTTTCACTTCACAGGTAAAAAAAATTAACTTTCAGATGAACACAAAATTTTATATCTGTCTATATCTCTGAGATGAGGTGTTGTGATGACTTGCATTATTTACATTATTCGGACTGTTATCCTCATCTTCATTGCCATATTCAAAACGCTTCTGCCGTTGTATGCTCAGGCCTTCTTCAGGTGATTGGAATTTCGAACCGAACCCTTTATTTCTCCCACCGGGGGTAGATTGTTCTAGTTCCACGTGCCATGTCTCTTCCGGATGTCTCAGGTATTTCCCTTTATCTCAACTCCCCAAATTTTTTGGTTCCCTAGTGCTGTGGTCTAGTATTGAACTCACAACGCTTTGGGTCTAGTCAATGGATCTAAGCAACGTCTTTGTCAACTGGGCCATGTGTCCTTGAGGGTTCGCTTCTATATTCCAATCTCCTGAAGAAGCCTGGAGCGTACAACGAACGAAACGTTATGAATATGGCAATAAAGATGAGGATAACAGTCCGAATAATGTAAATAATTCTATTCCAACATTATTTGTCTTAGAAAAACCAACACCCTGATGAAAGTACTCGTAATAAGTGATAATAATATGTATCAACACGGTAATTTTCTCTCTTCCTAAATGAGAATACTCTCAAGCTTGTCCGTGAATATGAGAGGATTCTCTTGAAAATAAGTACGCAAAACTTGTCAAGTTAATGAGGCATGTCAATGAAAACATGCTGCCAAAATATAATCAATATATATATATATATATATATATATATATATATATATATATATATATATATATATAAGAATAGGTGTATACAGAATAAATTCCAATACGCAACAAATACTATTCTTAAAAGAGTGCTCAATACAGAGTAGAGCAAATATAATTATTTATTCAAAAATTATAACATAAATAAGTTATAAAATCACTACAAAAATAGCAATTTTGTTTCAACACTTCTGGCGTCTTATCAAGTGATGGTGTTGAATGTAGAATAAAGGGTTTTAAAAGGTTCAAATCAATCAAACTCCCCTCGCTAGGGGAAATGTTGTTACATAAGCTGGAATAACCAATCAAAATACAAGTACATGAGAATTCAAAATTTTTTACCTAAAGCTATATATATATATATATCGTAAGGTAAAAAATCCGTTTGTATATAGTCAAAATGGATCTAGTAATATAAAAATATTAGAACTGATCCACAAAAAAGACCTCTTTGTATTTTATTTATACAGAGCAATATAATTAATAATCAAATAATACCTTTTACCTCATATGGGAAATAGGCTATTTCGCCTGACCAGATAGGTGGTCGACTGTCTTTTCAACCACCATTCCACACACGCAGAAGCGCGCGTGCGCGCGCACACACACACACACACACACACACATATATATATATATATAATTGGTTAAAATTAGATTCATCCATCTCAGTACGTTCATATCTATATCTTATTACAATAAAAGTTATTTTTCATCTTTTAAAAAATTTTCTTAAACGGTTCTAACGCACTTTGTCCGTCTTCTTGCTTTCCTGTTAACTTTGATCTTCAAAAATTTAAAAACAATGTCAATCGTTATCTACTGTCTTCCTGATTACTCTTCTATTGTTCTCACTCAATTTTCCCCTGTGGAACTCTCTTCCGGCTTCTTTCTTTCCAGTCAAGTTTTATCTTCGAAAATGTAAATGCAATGTCAATCGTTATCTACTGTCTTCCTGATTACACTTCTATTGTTCTCGCTCAATTTTAGCTTGTGGAACTCTCTTCCGGCTTTTTGCTTTCCAGTCAACTTTGATCTTCCAAAATTTAAATGCAATGTCAATCGTTATCTTCTGTGTTCTTCTCCTTTTATTGTCTTCTCGCCTTAATAGTATATTTTTCTTTCAAACTCAGTCATCCTTGTGTCTTAGAAGATTTATTGCCTTGCTTGGGTTGAAATGATTAAAAAATATTTATCCGCAAAATGTCACTATGTTGCTAGAATCTAAGCAATCGATTGAAAATGATACAGAAATCCAAAACTGCATGGGAATAGTGAAAGATGCCTTCCTGAAACTAAGTCAAGTATTCTTCTTAACGAACTCCTTGAACCTATACAGTCAGACTATTCTGAGAGAATTCCAAATTGTACCTGCGGGTCAGGAACTCAACACACTATGATATGAAGATGACGCAATGTTCATAGCATAGAAAGAAAACTACAAGATTTACTACAGAAAGTAGTGAAAGAAAACGAGAAGAAAGGACTAAATGTCAGGAAAAAATGGTTATTAGCAAAAGGGGCAACCCAGCATCCAAATTACAAATTGGAGATGTCAAAATGAAACAGGCAAAAGAATTTAAATATCTGTGAATTGTTTCAACAGAGGACAGGAAGTGCAACAGTAAAATCAGAAGGGACATTGGAATAGCCAAAGATGCCTTCCAAAGACCCTGAAAAGTGTTAAGAAACAGGAAAATTTGTTGAAAGAATGAAAGGAGTACCGAATTGTTATGGGATATATATCTTCCTATAGATCCTATCTTCCTGGCAATGAATGCCGAGCAATCTCCTCACACATGAAGGAAAGAATTGAAGTAAATTTGATTCTACAGAAGGATGCTGAGGATACCATAGAGTGAGGACAACGAAGTTTTAGAGAAAATGGAGACAAAAAGACACTTATACTTATCATCAGGCAGAGACAGCTAAAATTTCTTGGGGAAAATAACGAGGGCTTGTAAAATATGTTACTCACAATGCATAACCTAGCTAGCGAGCTAGCATATTTTTTTTTTTTTTGTAGAACTGGGTTTAGGAGAGAAAGGAAAAAGATTAAGAGCTGCAAAAGTCGGTAATTTTCGAAGAGTCATGATGGGCAACACCCTGAAGGGACATGGCATATGGAAGAAGCAGATTGGAAAATTTTGCAAGAGATAAAGAACAGATTGCTGAACTTCCGCGTCAAATCTAAACTTCTTTATGGCAATAAATGTTGGACAGACAGGAAAATGGGAAGCTTGAGAGATGCAGGTCTACTGACGAAAGCTAAGAATCCCCATGAAGAGAACGAGTAATTCTCCTTTTTGTGACATGACAATATAAGTGAACTATGAGTCCCAGACATTTTGGCATGATGAATGATATACAGGGTACGATGGATAAATTATTCACATTTTATATTTTTAATTTCGCGCATACTCGTTAGGTGTTCTTGATTTTGTCGATTTCACAATATAGTGGGGTCAGTTGGGCACCGCCTGTGAGGAAAAAGATCACCATGCCGCATTTCACACCGCCAGAAACTTAGAAGGGGTATGCCGTACTGCTTGGCATTCGCACCGGAAGCTCCAATACGAACATTTCAGAGTGTCAATCCGAGAACAGTGAAGAATATTCAGAAAGTTTTGGCCGATATATCCAATCAATATCATGGTGTTTAGAGTGATCACTAGTGATACCTCAGACGCAAAATGGAGGATTACATCAAGTGCCGAGAGGAGGTAGCGCTGTGCTGGGTCACGAGGATGGCACCCGGAAGAACATACATGAAGTGACAAACAAGCAGGAGAACATAATCATGGCTGTCAGATAATTTCTCAGATCACACCACCTCTTACATTGGTCATCTAACTCCCCAGACTGCAATCCCCTCCCCCTTATGTGTGGGGCCCATTTGAACGAGAGAGCAACAAAGCACCTTGTAACGCCAAATATGAACTGAAGGCAAAGATTATGGCAGCATTCTTCGACTTAAACAGGGAAACCGTCTAGAAGAGTTGCAGGAGATTCCGAAGTCGTTTGGCGGTCGTGGATAAAGCCAATGGCGATTTTATTGAATAAATTTACTCTTTAGTATTTCGACATATTTTTTTATGTAATTTTGGTAAATATATCTGTTAAAATGTGATGCCAGTGCTATTTTTCATTCTTGCGTCAATTAAACGACAATTTATCCATTGCACCCTGCATCTCTGTTCAAATGAGATGTTATTTTTCCTTTTTGTGTCACACAGACGACAATTTATCCATCGCATCCTCTACACGTGTTAAAATGAGATGTCAGCGCTGTCTCCGTTTTTGCGTCATTTAGACGACAATTTATCCATCGCACCCTGTACATGTTTTAAATTGTGAATGTCAGTGTTATTTTCATTTTGGTGTCATTCAGACGACAATTTATGCATCGCACCTTGTAGATATAGTAAAGCAACTAATCGATAGTACGAAACCACCTTTTCGTCGCATGACACCTGATAATAATCTCGGACGAGTTCGCGCCTTCGTGGTATTAAAAGTAACATACATGTGATGTCATAAATACCCAACGTGTAATGCATATCTCCCAGCTTACGACTTGGCAGCTGATGCATCGTTCAAGGCCTCCATATTTTTTGTTTCAAGGCCTCCATATTTTTTTACCGTGTCACGTGATGAAAGTGCAGTACGAAGGGAAAACAACGAAAAGCAAACTCGAATATCCGAAGATTTAACAATTAGATTTGTAATTTACTAATTCGATTATTAAATACTGTTTAAAAGCTTTCTTTTTTTAAAAAAAATACAATTTAAAATAATCGTTTGAGAAAGCATATATCGTGTTTATTGGATTTTTTTTTGTTTATTTTAAAATTTTGAGTTAATTTTCTTTTAATAAAAACGTGCGGGGATATTGGTCTGATATCAGTCCCACAATCAATACTTGTAAAATATCGATTCAGGCCTATAAATAATTCAACTCTATTGAAGGTGGCCTGAAAAAGACAGGCGTTGAAGAAGAGAAGCATCTCTTGTATTTCAGGATCGATAGAAACTTCCTGATATTCAATCAGGAACCATTTATAGAAACCGAACTGTAATCATATAAATTATGAATGTGAGTAAGTATTAGGTTGGTGCAAAAATAATGACGTAATAATGTCGTTTTTTGACGTTAAAAAATACGTCAAAAAACGACATTATTACGTCATTATTTTTGCACCAACCTAATAATAAATAGGTTGCAACTGCAGGGGCTACGTGTATGGGTTTTGAGTTAGCTCAAAATGCAGGACTACCTCCCGCGAAGCCACATTCCGACCTGGGCCAGCCACACCACAAATCGTTTAATAAAGCAGCTATTTTGAATATTCGCCATCACTCCTGGATAGGTTTCTCGTAATAACATACGTTGGCACCGAAGATCCGTTTCCTTCTCTACGCCTCCTCTTTGCATTAAAGTGGAATACTAACGGCACATCCTAATGTCAGCAGTGATTTTCTGCGTTTCAACACAAAGTTAGCTCTAATGACGACGAAAAAGCTCGAATATAAAGGCTGCGATGGATAAATTATCGTCTAAATGACCCCAAAATGAAGAATAACACTGGCATCTCATTTTCACAGATATGTAGGGTACGATGGATAAATTGTCGTCTAAATGACCCCAAAATGAAGAATAACACTGACATCTCATTTTCACAGATATACAGGATGCGATGGATAAATTGTCGTCTAAATGACCCAAAAATGAAATTAACAGATATATTTACCATAATTACCAAAAAATATCTGGAAATACTAAAGAGTAAATTTATTTAATAAAATCTCCATTGGCTTCAATCACGGACTCCAACCAACTTCGGAATCAAATGCAACTCTTCTGGACGGTTTCCTTGTTTTAGTTGGTGAATGCTGCCATCATCTTTGTCTTCTGTTCATATTTGGTGTTACAAAAGGAGTTTTGTTGGGGTCTCCTGCTCAAATGTAGGATGCCTTAGAATTTCACGAATTCCTAGCTAAGAAATCCATTCAAAAAATGCGTAATCTTTATTCTTCATCAGCTTAGTTTAGTCTGTGATTTGTTGCTATTTTCAAGATTGAAAAATACCCTGAAAGCCCAAAGATTTATTGATATCCAGCGGCACACGACTACATTACTGAAAGGCATTCCAGAAAACGAATCCCAGAAATTTTTCCGGTAAAAACAATGGTCTAACAAAGGACATAGCATCATATTATTATTATTATTATTATTATTATTATTATTATTATTATTATTATTATTGTATGCGTGTTATGTTTCCTGCTTTTTATTTACAGGATAAAAAGCAGGGTCCAAACTATGGTTCCTAGGCCCTATAGGAGAATTGTCATTTAATTAATAGCACTTTTCTTAGTATATGGGATGTTCCTAGTAGGGCGATCTAAGTGGCAACTTGTATGTTGATGTTATCTGGGACACTGTTAGTAAAATTGTCAATTCCTTATCTCACGAGGCCCAGTGCTCCGATTACTATTGGTACAGTCTCAGTCTTCATTCCCCAGATGCCGTTAATCTCGATTTACAAATCCTTTCATGTGGACAATTTCTCGATAATTTTCATGGACGTGTTTCGCTCAGATGGTACTGTTATGTGAAAAAGCGTATACTTCCTGAATTTCTTCTTCTTCTTCTTACTTCTTCTTCTTCTTCTTCTTCTTCTTCTTCTTCTTCTTATTATTATTATTATTATTATTATTAATAATAATAATATTTTGTGTTTTATCGAGTCATTTTCGTCTTTTATTTTTAATTCTTTTTTTCCACATTTTTCTTTGTTATTTTTTTGTTTTTGTTTTTGTGACCTTCCAAGGAAGACAAAAACTTCATATCTGAGGACAGAACCTGACAAAAGTCACAGAGAAAAATATCCGTCCTCTTAATAAAATTAAAAGAACTCTAAATTACTTCAGGGCATGTTTTATCTTTGGAAAAAAGTTATTTTCACCGTTACCGCCTTACAGCCAACAGTCTAATAATCTATCTGTGAAGACCACGCAAAAAGTCCATATCAGAATCAATAAGTAAACAATAAATTTTATTGATTGATTGCTTTTAGTATTTGAATTTATTTTAACCTTGTACTCCCTTGTAACATAAAGAGGGCGAGAGAGATGGATTGAAAGAGATATATTTTGAGCAATAAACGGATTTCTTTAGAATTCACTATTCAGACGAACTGGGACTCTGAGAAACCGTTGGTATCATTCATTGGTATTTGGTAAGCTTAGAAGAACTTCTCTACCATTCACTTACCTCTGTAAGATAAATTTGTTCTCTGGAATCCAATATCTATAAAAAGACCGTTTTACTCTATAGGAAAACTATTACTGATCAATATATATATATATATATATATATATATATATATATATATATATATATATATATATATATATATATACAAGTAGAAAACACAAATATAATAACTGCATCCACCTGTGAAAAAAGATTAAAAATTATGGAAGCTTTAATAATAAAAAACAAAAACCCGACTCTTAACAATATTAACTACGAACAAGGCCACAATGTGCTAACCGTATTTGGAAATTAAAACATCCCCACTACACACTAAAACATACACATAATGCACACACTTAATTAAGCTGAAAAATCGAATCATCCTTGATAATGGCTAAAAGTATAGCCGAAAGCGCACGGAAATATAAAACATTTGAACAGTTCTTACACACTCTTTGTCCAGAAAAGAAAGCTCATGTTCGAACACAAGAAAAATTGAATAAAAAGCTTAACCGTAGTACCTTGTTTGTCGTTTTTAAGGAAACATGTATAAACGAAGGATTGCTGCCTAAATATACAACTATATATATATATATATATATATATATATATATATATATAGAGAGAGAGAGAGAGGGTGTCCCAAATACTCTTTAAATATTCATAGTTAATGATTCATTACCGTGATGTGAGGACTTATATGGATGAAAATATGCAAAACAGATGGATTGGAGAAGAGGGACAATTGAATACCAACCTAGGTCACCATATTTGACATCCTTGGATTTCTTTTTGTGGGGGGGGGTCTAAAAGACAAAGTTTACAGTAGGAAACCTGGAACAATTGCTGAAATGAGAATAGCTCAAATACCAGAGGAAATGATACTGGACTTTTGTAGGTCAATTTCTTCAAGATATGAAAAGTGTATTGAACAGAACGGCAACCATTTTGAGCACTTGATGGGAAATCATTATTATATGAACATTCTGCCATTGCCCCAAGTAGCTTTTATCCTATTAAAGTTAATTTTCAATGTTTTTTTTTGTATATTTTGCTCTCAAATTCTTTAAATGTGTATTCTTTCTCTTGTATTAATCTTATTTACAAGTCAAAATACATAAATTGAATAAGTTATAACGATTCAAAGAGTGTATACATTATTTTGGGAAAACCTATATATATATATATATATATATATATATATATATATATATATATATATATATATATATATATAAATTCATGAATCATTCATACAAAAAACAAATATAGAGGTTAATGATTTAAATGGCGAGAATACATCGTCGCAAACAATATAAATAAGATACACCAACCCCAAACCTGTATATGAATGATATGATCCCCGTTGATGTTCGGGGTTGATGTATCTTATTTATATTGTTTGCGATGATGTATTCTCGCCATTTAAATCATTAACCTCTATATTTATTTTTTGTATGAATGATTCATGAATTTATAAATTATAATTTTACCTTTTAATTGAAATATATATATATATATATATATATATATATATATATATATATATATATATATATATATATATATATCAGGAAATTGATTAAATTCAACATATTTTTTACTTTATTCGTTTAAACGTTATTTTAAATGGTTACTCATATTTGAGTAGATGCTCTGTTTTTATTTATTAAAAAGTATACTTATTTATATCCACTGGCCTGAATATTCGAGAAATCTTGTTAGAAAAACTATGTGCCCTCCGCAGTATTCGAACCTGCATCCCCCATGAAAATCATCATTAGATCTAACGTACCTTGACCTCCCGGTCACGTAGGAAAACCCGATCTAAAAAAAACAAAACAAAAACACGAATACTGCTTTTGGACAGATATCTTTCTCGATTTTCGAAATATACATATCTGCTCTATTTTGTATCCTAACATTTTTGAGGAAATTGGTTAAACATATTTTTCAATTTATTTGTTTAAACGTTATTTTTAATGGCCACTCATATGCTTTAAATTTATTATTAAAAAAAGTGTGCCTATTCGCTTGGAGGCTCGGTGGAGTAATGGATAGCGACTCGGATTAAGGAATCGGAGAGCCGAGTTCGAATTCCAATACAATCCATTACATTCACTTACGTGCTAATACCGGCCTCTGTATTCGAAAACGGCTTGGAGAGAGTTGGGCTTTGTCAGGCTATGTTCTGTTTCTAATACACTTCTACTCCGGCTGCAGTATTTACATCTACCGGCCTGAATTTATATCGTTATATATCAACTTTCTCTATGTTGTTAAATTTGTGATTAAGCCCGTCTGAATAGGGTGTTTTGAGGCGCAGAATTCATTTGTCTTCATGGTCCTCTAAAGTTTTTCGAATGTCATCTTTTCGGTACTTTTCTATTTTTTCAATTATAGTGAGAATATATATATATATATATATATATATATATATATATATATATATATATATATATATATATATATATATTAAATCCGACATATTTTTCAATTTATTTGTTTAAACGTTATTTTGAATGGATATTCATATTTCAGTAGACGGTCTGTGTCTATTATTAAACAGTATATCTATTTATTTACATCTACCGGCCTGAATATTCGAGAAATCTTGTTAGTAAAATATAGGAGGGTGCATATTTTTCTAACAAGATTTCTCGAATGTTCAGGTCAATAGCTGTAAATACATCGATATACTGTTTAATAAATAAATAAAAACAGAGCATCTACTCAAATATGAGTATCCATTCAAAGAGGAAAACGTCGCAATGGGCGAGTTCAAGCGAATATGGCGGTTGTCGGGCCTGTGGAATTTTCACTTAGTACAAGCCACAGCCACAGATGGTACCTCTGTGGTGGTGTTAGACGACCACACTCTACACACTTTCCTTCCAAGGGCAGCTATAAAACATAAGAATAATAACGTGTTTTCATGTTTATTCAGCCTATTTCTAGTTGGTCTTGTAGGAGTTGGTTGTATATACATACATACATACATATATATATATATATATATATATATATATATATATATATATATATACTGTGTTCATTAAAGTTGTTTGGTCCATGTTGGAGTGAAAGACTCAGGTTACATCGATCTCAGGCAGCTGGATTTTACATTTTTAATTGTAAATTGGTGCCATGAAAAAGTGTATATTCAAACTTGTTTGTTTAAATAGTATTGACAAGTTATTTCTATTAATTTGTTTATTAAACATTCCAAATTTCCGAATTAATTGTTTTGTGTTATTTGTAAATTTACCAAAATTCATATTAATTTGTATTTTATATTATTTTCCCCCGAGTACTAGTAAATGATATATATATATATATATATATATATATATATATATATATATATATATATATATATATATATTACAATTATTTAAAAAAAATATGATTCCTTCGCTACATAAGAGTTCTCATGTTTCAAAAACAAGAGCCAAAAACCTCAATATAATTATTAAAATTAAATTGAATTAACGAATCAAGACCTGTTTCATCCTCAAGAGAAGTTTGTTTTTTTTTATTCCAAAAATTTTGCTTGAGGATGAAACAGAGCTTGGTTCTTTAATTCAATTTAATTTTCATAATTACATTGAAGTTTTTGGCTCCTGTTCTTGAAACATGAGAACTTTTATGTGGCGAAGGAATCATATTTTAAAAAAATAATTATGGCTCTTCCTTTGTATTGAAGACTGTTTTTTTAAAAATAAAAACAAAAATACTAAAGAACTTCGGATTATTTACCAAACGTGTTCTTCCCTATTTTTCTTTAAAAGTACTGTTCTACAGAAAAGATTACCTAACAACTCCTCAATTTTTAGTGCTAAAATTACAGCCATTGATTTAGCTCTAGACCTCATCACTAAACTTAACTAAAATAAATTCATTATTTTTGCAGACTCATTATCAGTACTCGAATCATTAAAAAAACAAAAATTAAACAATCCTTTGCTCATCAAACTCCTACATAGAATACATGCGATCTCACAAAATAAAACTATCATTTTCTGTTGGATTCCCAGCCAAAGATCCTCCCGAATGCATAGCATGCCAGGAGGCTTATACTGTGAAGCACTTCCTGCTTGATTGCGGTGACATGGCACATATTCGATAATTATTTTACAACGTGAAAAACTTGAAAGAACTTTTCGAAAAATCAAACCCCAATTTGATCTTGACCTTTCTTAGGAAAGTTGGACTATATAATAAAATATAATTCCAATTTGGTGTCTGATGATGAAAGGGGGAACTTTGATACTTGCCAGGTGAGAAATTTTCAAAGAACAACGTACCTCCGAAAACAGTGAAGTTTTTAAAAAAGCAAGACAACATCGAAAAAGAAAGAAAGGAAAGGGAAAATCTTTTTGAAAACATTTCAACCTTATTTAAAGAAAAAGAAAAAAACAAAAAACAACTGTTTGACCTTAAATGATCTCTTGCTGATCGATGGGTCGTTAAGTTTTAAACAAACAAACAAACCTATTTTTCTATGTATTTGCATATATATATATATATATATATATATCTTCTATGTCAACGTAACACCATCTTTAATGGTGAATATCTTTGTTTAAATGTCCGCTTAACCACTCTGAAGATGGCTCACGTAAGCGAAAGGGCCAGCTTAATAAAAATATCCAAATGTTGGAAAATTTTTGTCTTTATTTTCACTGGAAACTAAAACAACCATACGAAGTTTAGAACGGCTCATGGTAAAAAATAACAGACATTCGTTATTATATTTAACAATATAAGTTTGAATAATGGTCTGCTGACTTCATAATCTATCTATCTCTCTCTCTCTCTATATATATATATATTATAATATTTTTTCAAAATATGATTCCTTCGCTACATAAGAGTTCTCATGTTTCAAAAACGAGAGCCGAAACCATCAATATAATTATTAAAATTAAGTTGAATCAAGGTGTTGGGTCCTGTTTCATCCTCATTTGCTTGAGGATGAAACGGGACCCAACACCTTAATTCAACTTAATTTTAATAATTATATTGATGGTTTCGGCTCTCGTTTTTGAATCATGAGAACTCTTATGTAGCGAAGGAATCATATTTTTAAACAAAAAATATTATAATATAAGTTCTACTTCTGGATGGAGCACTGTCTTCTTAAAAATAAAAAAAAACAAAAATACTAAGGAACTCCGGATTAATTACCTGACGCGTTCCTTCCTATTTTTCTGCATATTTTCGCATATATATATATATATATATATATATATATATATATATATATATATATATATATATATATATATAAATTAACATTAACCCTCGTTTAAATGAATTATGATTCAGAAGAATATATGTATATAAAATATTTCAAATTTCCGAATTAGGTGTTTTTTTTATTATCTGTAAATTTGCCAAAGTTCTTATTTATTTTTATTTTAACTCATTTTCTCCCAGAGCACATTTGAATGTTATTACATTACATCTCAAGGATCGTTCTGTGTATATTTACGCAACTGTTTTCGTTTAAATCCAGATTCCTCACGTTTGATGGAACCAATTTCATGTCACTCAAAGAGACATCATTTTAACGGACAATCTTAGTCGAAATAAATAAATAATTTGTAGAGAGAACTTGTTGATATTATTTAACCAAACTATATATATATATATATATATATATATATATATATATTGAGAGAGAGAGAGAGAGAGAGATGTATGTATGTATGTATAAATTAAACGCAACTCCCTATTTTAGGTATGATAGACACTCCCGTCTTGTTAAAATTATAGTTAGACAGTAGAGTTCATCATACATAAAATGTGGAGGTACTTTTCAATTATCATATATATATATATATATATATATATATATATATATATATATAAAATAAAGACAAAATACTAAAGAACTTCGGATCATCAATCTAACAGTTCTTTCCACTTATATCAACACACACACACACACACACACACACACACATATATATATATATATATATATATATATATATATATATATATATATATATATATGAGGTTCGGTGGAGTAATGGATAGAGGCTTGGATTAAGGAATCTGAGCCGAGTTTGAATTCCAGTCGCATCCATGACATTCTTACGTGCTAATACCCCTGGGAAAGGTATGAATCCTCTCCCCTCAGCTATGGGTAAATAGCAAGACAGACTGGGTTCTATGGCCTTGGATGGCAACTAGTCTCGGAGAAGGACAACTCTGAATTCAAAACCTGCGGAGGGTCGTTTGAGGACCTTGTGGCACGTAGTGTACAAGGTCTCTGTGTTCGGCCCTTCAAAAATGTGGGTGGTCCTGCACGAAACCTTCACCACTATAATCAAATCTCATGTGCTGGTGTCTGGGTTGTTATTACTAACTGAGCTGCTTGACCATCATACTTCGAATACGACGGGAGAGTCGTATATATATATATATATATATATATATATATATATATATATATATATATATATATATATATATATAATCGGGAAACGACAGCTTAAAAGTACTAATATTTAAAAATACACACACATACGTTATTTAAAAATACACACACATACGTTATTTAAAAATACACACACATACACATACATCACTTAAAATACACACACATACATTATTTAAAAACACATACACATACATTATTTAAAAATACACACGCATTCACATACATTATTTAAAAGTACATACGCTTACATATACATCACTTAAAAATACACACACATACACATATATCATTTAAAAATACACACACATACACATACATTATTTAAAATACAAACAGATACACATACATCATTTAAAAGTAGACACGCATACACATACATCACTTAAAAATACACACACATACATAAACATTATTTAAAAATACACACACATACATTATTTAAAAACACACACACATGCACATACATTATTTAAAAATACACACGCATATACATACATTATTTAAAAATACACACGCATTCACATACATTATTTAAAAATACACACACATACACATACATTATTTAAACACACACGCACATACATTTTTTTCTTTCGTTTTTGGATCTGATGAAACTTAGAAAAGGCGGAACGGGTAATCAAATCTAGTTTCAATGAAACGATTTTCCATTTGCCAAATGTCTTATATACATACATACATACATATATATATATATATATATATATATATATATATATATATATATATATATATATATATATATATATATATATATCTTAAGCATGAGGCTGGCTCAGTGCTAAAAGGATGAACTACTTAGTACAAAATATTTACTTATAATATAATCAATTACAAAGTTATTTCGGGGACAAGAAAAAGATCGATTTCGAGTTTTTATTTATTTCTTTCAAAGACAATCAGATTTCGAAATATGAATTTTACACTGAAATGAATCCCGGACAATGCCGGATATCCCTGTTCATTAACAATAGTTACGTCAATTTTAAAATAGATATTAAACTGCGCATATAAATAACGCTGTAGAATTGAAAGCATTTTTGTAAGAAGCTATATATGAAGCATCCAGTAATCGATAGGATTTTTCGGATTTTCAATCTCGGGTCTCTGCCATGAGTAAGACACAAAGAGAATAAATATCTATTGTCAAGGTAATTGCACAAGTGTCGCTTTTTATTGGCTCCACTGAATTGAACAGTCGACCTTGTGACCTCCAGTCCGATGCACTAACAATGGATTCATTGTACGCTGACGATCGAGAAAGAGCTTGATAATAGCAGTAAACTATCGATCGGAATTTGTAAAGATTAGCGTTTCGTTGCAACCTTTGTTGGCCAAAAATAAAAACGGGAGACGCCAACGAAGAAGGGATGAGCAATTTGAAGTTTTCGCGATGTAAATGACCTTGACTTTATCGACAGTGTTGGCGCCGGTCATCGTAATTCTGCGTCTCAAGTGATTGATTCATTTATTTTTTATGGCTTGTCAACCCTTTGCAGCCTTTTTAAAGCCAGAAAATATTTTCAGGTTGTAAGGACTATTTTGGGAGATAATAAAGATTTAGTGATACAAACTAATTAACCCATATCTGGCGGGAAGGGGAAAAGAACTTGATTCATACCTAATAGTATTTGGTAAACGAACAAGAAATCATAATGTGGAAATAAAGTGGGGGATTAATTTTATATTACAACCAGTATATAAACTGATCCCTCAATTTGTGACCACGGTAGTTTCTAAACATTTATATTTCACATAATGTAAATAAATCTAAAAGACATGCCGGTAACAAATTATAACGTGGCTATAAAGTGGGGGATCAATTTTATTTTACAATCAATATATAAAGTGATCCCTCACTTTATCGCTACGGTAATTTATATATATATATATATATATATATATATATATATATATATATATATATATATTCCACAGAATGTAAACAAATCAAAAAGATAATATCTGTGTAGCAAGCAAATATTTGATTGATTGATTCGGTTTTTACGGTTTATCGACCCATTGCAGATTATTTACACGTTTTAATAATTAACCCATAGCTGGGGGGGATAATAGGTGGATTCATACCTGTTGCAAAGGTATTTGCACGTAAGTGAATATAACGAACCCAACACGGTTCCCCGATTAACAATTCCGTGCCATCATTCATTACATCAATCGCATATCTAAGCTTACAGCACGTGATATTCCGATGCGGTCACCCACCTAGGTACTGACTAGGTTAAACGTTGCTTAACTTTGGTGATCATATGTGCACCGGTATTTCTATATGATATGGCCGTAAGCCTGCCCAAAAGGAACACCATAGCAAACTTTAATTTGGAGCTCCATACAACTCCGGCACCGGCTGGGGTAGTTTGAGAATAACATTAGCTCAAGCACCAGGGTGGGGGATAATGCTCTTCAGGCAGGAGTGTGCTGGAGTAGTCAGTACTCGGCGCCTGAGACTTTCCTAAAAGAGGAATTACCGAGGGGACTTGAGCAATTTTTCTACCCGATTGCTGTGAAACCCACTTTAAACCTCGACCATGTGTCATATTCGGTAGCGATGAGGCCACAGTAAAATTTCCTCATATATCTCCGGCATCGCCTGAGGAAGTTTGCAATTAATATACTCAAGTTCCCAAGAAGCCATCCCCCACCCAGGCAGTACCTCCCCTTGGTCAGTGTGCTGGGTTAATTATCTGGTGCCTGAGACGTTCCAAAAAGTAATTCTTGGTATGACTGTAACGCCTCTGATCGGAAGATTGGAGGTTTTGAGGAGCATAGAACCACTTATTAGTTGTTGTTGTTCGCAGGTTCACCCTGCCCCGGGGTTGTAGCGCCTGTTCGAGTCGCAGCTACGGGCAAATAGTGAGCCCCACAAACAAAATTAAAACACTATGAAAGTATAAATATGTTTTTTTATAGTAAAAATGTTCAATATGTGTTCAAGATATTCTGATTTTAAATAATCCACAGAGATTGAAATGTTGCGAAACAAAATCAACCAACATTTTCAAAAAAAAAAAAAAAAAATGGAAGTGTAGAGGCGGTAATTTGCGTAATTTTTCAGTAAAGATTCAGAAACTTGTCTGCTTCCTTCTCAATTGTAGAACAAGGGTATACTAATAGGCAATATCATTTTTCTTTAAGTACACCCTTGTGCAAATTAAGTCATTCCTTGCAGATTGACAGATTCTCAGTTGGATTTAAATCAGAAGAGTTCCGGGCCAGTACTTAGATTTGCTCACTGGTAAGGCTTGCCTGCGTGTTCGTGCAATCGGAGTAACGTCCATCGTAGACAATGGCGGAGTGACGACTAATCGACAGTCGAGACAATAGTGTCTCGGCGTGATATTTTTCAAGGCCAAAAACATTTCATCATACACCCCGAAAATAGATTCATATTACTGCATACCACTGCAAATGATATAATCAGGGGGAAAAATATATAAACTATTGTAAATGTTTCGTCAAAAAAAAAGGAAGATGTTCAGAGGCGATTTGAGTAATTTTTCCACGGTATTGCCGTGAAACCCACTTCAAACCTCGACCTTGTCTAACAATCGGTAGCGACTTTGACGCACTGAAAAATACCTCTTTTACATTGGAATCAAGTTAGTCCGTCGGAAGTAATGTTTTATTATTTTTTTAAAAATTGCACCGGATTTAATATTAGGAGTAAAGAGACCACAAATATCCCAGGATTCAGAAACTAGTCTCTTTCCTTCTCAGTTGTAAAACAAGTGCTTACCAATAGGTAAACGGCCTGGGTGAGACGTTAAACTACATCCACGTCCTGGGTTAAGACGGTAAACTACGTCCAGCAGCAAGACCTCTGATCAGAATGTTTTGAGGACCGTAGAACCACCTCTTGATTGCTGGTGTTCCAGGTCCACCCTGACCCGAAGTGGTAGCACCTTTTAGGGTCCCAGCTATAGGAAAATTGTTAACTATTACCAGCAATACTTTTTTGAAAAAAAATATTACCAACAATAAAATATTGAAGGAAATATATTACCAGAAACAGATTTTTGATAAAACAAAATATTACCAGCAATAAAAAATTTTGTCAGTATTGAGGTTGATATGCCATAAAACAAAATAAACCAACCAATCTAAACGAAAGAATACATATTCTATTCATACGAATCTATCGTAAAAATGTTGTCGGCATTAAATAACCCATTGAGGTTGATATGCCATAAAACACAATAAACCAAACCAATCTAAACCAAAGAATACATATTCTATTCATACGAATCTATCCTCAAAATTGTGTCGGCATTAAATAACACAATGAGGTTGATATGCCATAAAACAAAATAAACCAAACCAATCTAAACCAAAGAATACATATTCTATTCATACGAATCTATCGTAAAAATGTTGTCGGCATTAAATAACCCATTGAGGTTGATATGCCATAAAACAAAGTAAACCAAACCAATCTAAACCAAAGAATACATATTCTATTCATACGAATCTATCGTAAAAATGTTGTCGGCATTAATTAACCCATTGAGGTTGATATGCCATAAAACAAAGTAAACCAAACCAATCTAAACGAAAGAATACATATTCTATTCATACGAATCTATCGTAAAAATGTTGTCGGCATTAAATAACCCATTGAGGTTGATATGCCATAAAACAAAGTAAACCAAACCAATCTAAACCAAAGAATACATATTCTATTCATTCGAATCTATCCTAAAAATGTTGTCGGCATGAAATAACCCATTGAGGTTGATATGCCGTAAAACAAAATAAACCAAACCAATCTTAACCAAAGAATACATATTCTATTCATACGAATCTATCCTAAAAATGTTGTCGGCATTAAATAACCCATTGAGGTTGATATGCCATAAAACAAAATAAACCAGACCAATCTAAACCAATAGATAATGTCTTTTTTTTAAGTAAACCCTTGTGCAAATTAATTGAAACAAAACGAATAATTCCGCTATTATTAATTTATTTGTATTTTCCCACTAAAACATAACGTAGTACACATGTTAGTACTTCGTATGCCCATTCCATGAAGTCATTCCTTGCAGATTGACCACAGAATCACGATTGGATTTAAATCAGGAGAGTTTCCGAGACAGTCTATAATACTTTGATTTGCTCACTGGTAAGGCATACCAGTGTGTTCATGCAGCGTTACAATTTTCAAACGCTTCCTTGCAGTAACGTCCATCGCATATAATGGCCGTATGACAACTAATCGACAGTCTGGGGCTGATCTGACCATATGGAATCTAAAGCGGTTGTTTCAATTAATTTGTACAATGGTGTACAACAGATTTAGTAGTGGAAGAATACAAACCATAGCAAAATGACTACAAATGTCTGGAGGTTCCGATTTTTGTTTTCTGTATTATTACTTTTCTTCTTAATCGTGTTAAGAATTTTGGTTAAAAGTAGGTACTTCAGCAAAGTTTTCATACCTAAGGTTTAAAATCAATTTAAAAAATGAAAAGATATTATTGATGCTTTAATTTTTAGCTTTAGTTGAAAGCTAAATGATTAAATTTACTATTTCCACTGAGCAAAATAATCTGGTGTATTTCAAATACAAATTATATTGATTAGAATCTCAAATTTTTTGGTCGCTTTCAGAAAATTGATAAAAATCGATAAATATCGGCCATTTTGACACATTTGTAAATAAATGTTTATTCTCGGTTTTGAATATCTTCCAAAAATTAAAAAAAAAAATACTTTTCTGAAACTTTATTTGAGGAATATTAGCTGATTTAATGTATAATTAATTTGATTTGAAAAAAATATTATTTACTTTTAGTTTAAAATCACAGAGAGACGGATTTTCAAAACAAACGGCAGCGGCGATTATCACCGGCGCTTTCCATTTGTGATTCACTTAACAAGTGATGATAAAATCTGTCAACACCTTCACTGCTGTTCTACGGAGACTTTATCTATTGAAACATAATTTAAAGAAAATGACAGGTGGGGTTGTTTTTTTTATATAATTTTAAAGCACAGTGGATAAAGACGTTGGTTAGATCCAGTGACAGGATCCAAAGAATGTGAGTTCAATACCCAATTAAAGCAGTGGAGAACATAGAGAGGAGAATTAACAGGAGATAACTGATAACTGACATCAATTATACATGGCACGTGGAACTAGAACAGTCTACCCCAGTGAGCGAAATAAAGGGTTTAGTTCGACATTCCAACCACCTGAAGAAGGCCGGACCGTACAGCGTAATTGTAATAAATATGGCGACAAAGATGAGGAGAATAGTCCGCATAATGTAAACAATTTTAAAGTACTCAGTAATCTTAAAAATGTTGGAAAATATTCTCCGTAATCTAAATTTAGCAAAGTTGAATTTAAACATACTATAGTCATCGTTCTTATTTTCTGATTATGTCGTGTGTGGTCAACCATATTTTCAAACAGGGAACACGTTACGTAATATTTCATATATACATAAAAAAAAATTTAAATTTAAAAACAAATATTGGTTGTAAACGACTTTTATTGAGCTTTTCACTTTTTGGTTCGTAAATATAGTTTTTACTTGGTAACCAGATTGAAGTAATGCAGAATTTTAAACGATTTAGAATATTATAAATTATTATAATTAAAAATGAAAAAAAAATGAAAAGAATTCTTTTAAAAATTCATTATTCATCGAAAAATTTGTTTTTCTTAAAACAATAGTATCCTTAATAAATCTTATTTATAAAAGTAATTAAAAGCTTTTCTCATTAAGTAATGTGATAGTTTTATTTTATTTTTTATTTGTTGACTAGCAAAGAAGTCCGGCGTTGCCCGGGGATGTAACAGTAAGAGATAGATCAAGTATCGACCATCATAAAGACTGAAAAATAAAATTGACAAAGATTATTGTTTAAGGTTGATGGACACGCATGTCTTAATTACTTTTTTTTTTTTTTTTTACGAATTGGTCAAACTCAAACAAAAACATTGTTTTCAATCGTTATGAGTCTACCGATTGAATAGAATTTTATTATAAACAATTGTCTTGTAAATGGAATTTTTAAAGCATTCTGAATGTAAAAATAAAGAAAAAAGCGTGCAAGACAATAAGAAACACTACCTGCCAAAAAAAAAAGTGAAGTTTTGTTGACATCGGTTGAAAAATGTAGGAAATCCAATCCCATATATAAACGATCACAGACACACACACATAAACAACGTGGGTTTTATAATAAGTATAACTCGATGAGTTGTTCCCCTTTCATTCTCGCGACAGCGATGTCTCTTAATCGTGTTTTCAAATTGATTTCGTGCAAAAACAATTGTGTTTTCCCAATTTTTGGTGCTGTCAGAACCACCGCAAGGTAATTTTACGCAGTCCTGTGAAGTTTTGTTGAAATCGGTTGAAAAATGTAGGAAATCCGATGCAATATATAAACGAACACACACACACACACACACACACACACACACACACACACACACACACACACACACACAACCTGTGTTTTATAATAAGTATGATTCAGAGCAGATTTTCGGTAATTGGGTGTCTTGTTTTACAAAAAAACTAATGATTTAAATTCTCCAAGGAGTCCTGCCTTTAATTAATAAAATAACTTTTGAGATTGAAATTTAATTTCTAGAAATTTGATAAAATTAATTTGCGGGTAAAATGTAAAATATATATTATAAAGCAAGATTTTGTAAAAAAAAAAAAAAAAAAAAAATTCAAAAAAAATTTCATTCATTTGTGAATAAGTCCTGAAAGTTTCGTTAAAATCCGACAATTATTGAATTTTTGCAGGAATTTCCAAATCAATGTACCGCAAAAAAGGAACTAAAACACTTATCATAAATATTATATTGTCGCAAAAAACAAAACAAAAAAAAATACAAACAAAAAAACAAGATTTTTAACCAAAATTTCGAACGTACGAGAAAGGATGAAAAAAATTGATTAAAAAAATACTTTGGTCTTAACTCTTAATAAAAACAAACATTTTGACGATAAAACTTTTTTTTTATCAAATTTGGAGCCTCTTATCATCATGCCATGCTCTCTGTTCAACGAGCAGAGTAAAGGTAATTAGTTATGTGACGCTTTTTTCCTTTAATTAAAACGGATTTAATAGTTGAAGTGCACGTTTCCTAAAGTGAATACAAAACTTTCAGGATTACAAATCTAGTCCTGAATATCGTCTCCTTCACACTCATTCTTGGTATGAACTTCGGTAAAAAAAAAAAATAATAATGTTAGTTCATTAATTAGAGAAGATTGAACAGATTAAGCAAGTGGGCCCCCCTAAACTAAATACACGAGTTATGAGCCTTCATCATTTTCAATTATTATACAACGAATGTTAATAAAAATGTAAAGTCTGCTCTTTAATTACAATAGATTGATTTTTTTTATCGGTTTCACCCCATATAAAGGCAATAAAGCCACTAAGACACAAGGAGTTACAGGATGTGGACGAATTAGGAAGTGAAACATTAATAATGAGCAGGAAGAGGAAAGGAGAATTAGGAGGACAGTAGATAGAGATTGACATTGCATTTAAAAGCATCTATCTATATTTCTTCTTTTTAATCAGTATCACCCATATAAGGCAATAAAGCCACTAAGACACAAGGAGTTACAGGATGTGGAAGAATTAGAAACATAAACTTTAATAATAAGCTGGAATTGTTATTTTAGTGTTCAATGAGAAATAGAAATTTGGTTCAAAGTTCACTGGAAGAATGTTCCTGATAGTCTCTTGTAATGATTGTTCTTAAAATATTCTTTATATTGCTGTTTAAGAAGAGTTTATAAGAGTGTGTACAAGGTATGTTCATCAAGTGAGTGGTGTGTGTGGGAGTGAGGATGTTGGCGTATGGTTTAAACTGTCGTTTGGCACTTGAAATCTCACTAGTTGGGATTAGAAAAATATTTGCTTAAATAAGCGACTGTAGGCTCCAAATCGTTGCGCGAGAAGAATCATTCTTTACGGGCAAACGATCTGATTGGTTGACATCGACCAATCAGCGAACGAGCTTTTGGGAAACTTAAGGAAGCTTCTGTGATCCGTTTCTCCCAAAAGTGCACAAAATTGACTATTTAAAAATAGAGCGAAACCTTCACCACTAAAAATCTTTATTTATTTTATAAACTACATCTGGCAGTAAGGCTTTTGATCAAGAGATTGGAGGTTTTCAGGAGCGTAGAACCACCTTTTAAACGTTGTTGTCCCCAGGCCCACCACTGACCAGGGAGTGGTGGCACCTATTAGGGTCCCAGCTATGGGCAAATATCGAAACCCTCCAAATAAAAATTAACGGGTCACTTTAAGTTTAAATCTCATGTCCCGGTGTCGGGCTGTCGGTTTCCTGGAAACTGATCTGCTTGCCCCTCATACGTCGAAGTCGACCGGAGAGTCGACTATATATATATATATATATATATATATATATATATATATATATATATATATATAACATATTGGTTTTTCTTAAAGAATACTTTTATTACCAAACAAATTAATTTAATTAATTAAAGAATTTGAAACATGTTTGCTTCAAGTTATGGAATTGTTAAAATATACCACGACTAAAAAATATTCCAGATGGATACGTACGTTCGTGCGTAATAGATCCGCACAATATATTTGATGCTTTCACTTCGCGAAATTTCCATGGTTTGCTGCTCCCGACGAAAAAAGAAGTGTTCGTCTCTTTCCCTACCGATTGTACAAATGAAGTCAGAACAACAAAGGACAACGTTCTATAATGCAAATGTCTGTTGGAATGACAATGAATCTTCTCAAAATGTTATAGAATATTACGAACTGATTTGTTAATATATATAAAACTATTATCATGTTTAAACAGAGAAGAAATCAGAGGTCCATCAAAGACGAAAAGAAATGTGTCCGGATTCGAAATCTCCTCCTCAAAATCGTCCTCTTTGTTCTCAATTAAAATGATAAGTGAAAAAGCTAACTTAAATTTTTTTATCTAATGTGTGCTACCGAACATCACCAAGCTGGTATCTAAAAGTTCTTTCCTGATGATTCTGTTGTCTAGCAGAGTCTTGTTCCCATAAATTAAACTAGCTGTATCTATATTATTGGTTGATCTTGTTTAGCGACACATCAACACATCTATGGGTTATTTAATACCGAAATCTAAATATTTTGTACATAATTTTACATAGTTTTGAGACCATAAAATGTTTTGTTGGTAATTTCACTACAAAAATATATTGTTTGTATTTTTATACTTTTTAGTTTTGTATTGATTGCCATTCTGCTGTAAAAATGACCTGTTGATTTTTATTTGTTGGGGCCTTATTCGCTCCTAGATAGGACCCTAAAAGGTGCTACCACCCTTGGTCAGGATGGACCTGGGAACAACGGCAGTTAAAAAGTGATTCCATGTTCCTGAAACCCTCCAATCTCTTGATCAGGGGCCTTGCTGCCGGATGTAGTTTATCGTCATGCCCAGGACTGAAACAGCGTCAAAGCTGCCTGACAATGCGGACAAGAGCAATTAAGATGTGGTTCCATATTCTTGAAAACCTCCAATCTCTCGATCAGAGACCTTGCTGCCAGATGTAGTTTATCGTCATGCCCATAACTGAAACAGCGTCAAAGCGGCCTGCCAATGCGGGCAAGAGCAATTAAGATGTGGTTCCATATTCTTGAAAACCTCCAATCTCTCGATCAGAGGCCTTGCTGCCAGATGTAGTTTATCGTCATGCCCATGACTGAAACAGCATCAAAGCGGCCTGCCAATGCGGGCAAGAGCAATTAAGAGGTGTTTTCATGCTCCTGAAAACCTCCAATCTTTTCATCAGAAGCCTTGCTGCCAGATGTAGTTTATCGTCATACACTGAACAATAACATTAAGAAACTTGTTCCATTCTTATTTAAGGTGGGTAAAGATTGTGCCTTCGACAGGACTAAAAAGCAAAATCTTTATTCGGCAGAATTTGTCAATCTAGACCGGCTC
Source organism: Acanthosepion lycidas (assembly GCA_963932145.1). Classification (NCBI taxonomy): domain Eukaryota; kingdom Metazoa; phylum Mollusca; class Cephalopoda; order Sepiida; family Sepiidae; genus Acanthosepion; species Acanthosepion lycidas. The sequence continues at coordinate 13,672,321 of OZ010614.1, forward strand.
AAAACAGGGATAACAACTCAATTATTTTTTCTTAATGGCATATCGATTCATTATGGGTCATTTATGCCGAAATTTAATTTTCTTGGGAGCATTGAAATAATAAAAATATGTTATTCTGCTTTCACAGTTGAATACATGGTAGATGATACTCAGCTTTTGTGCATATAAATGTTTTTTGATTGACTGATCTATTTAGCTGCAAATTAATCTGTATGGGTGATTTAATATCAAAATCTAAATATGTTTTGCGAACTTTTATACTTTCTGGGTAGTTTATAGATTGTAAAATGTATTTCTGTTAATTTCACTACAAAAATGTATCTTTATAAAAATCTATTGCTTGTACTTATATACTTGTCATTTTGCTACGAAAGTGACCCGTTAATTTTTATTTGGAGGGTTTCGATATTTGCCCATAGCTGGGACCCTAATAGGTGCCACCACTCCCTGGTCAGAGGTGGGCCTGGGGACAACAACGTTTAAAAGGTGGTTCTACGCTACTGAAAACCTCCAATCTCTTGATCAAAGGCCTTACTGCCAGATGTAGTTTATCATCATACCCAGGACGATGTAGCTGTATGCCAGTTATAAGTTCGTCCAAGATCGACAGGGTTTGTTTGGTAGAAAAAAAAAAATCCTGCTTTTTCCAGAAAGTGGTAATAATGGTCTAGTCGAGATGATAAATTTAGTGTTTATGAGCACCAATGTCGGAGGGCGGGAATAATTCTGCTCATGAGGAAAGAGAAATGAAATGTTCCTGCATGAATAATTGGAAAAAGAAAGAACGAGAAGGCGGAGAAGACGAGTGAAGAACGTGGACGGGAATAGGATGTACGTGGAAGGGATTGTGTCCGGGTCGAGGGACAAGTGAGAATGTTATACACATGAATTTGGTAATGATGATTGTAAAGAGGAAGACGGAAAGGGGAAAGGGAGGAAAGATTAAACAACGAAGAAAGAAAAAAGAAGAAGTTTCTGAAAATTAGACCTAATGAGAAATAGAGGAATAACAGAAAGCTATCATGGTAGATGAAGAAAAAATACTTTAAAAAAAGATGCCGAGGTTAAAGAAGAAGAAGAAGAAGGAGGAGGAGGAGGAGGAGGAGGAGAAGGAAGAGGAGGATATGAAGATAAAAGGAAGGAAAAATATTCACTGGGAAAATGATGAGAAGAGAACAACAAAATAATTCAAGAAAAAGAAAGAAAGCCAACGATCACTAGAAAGAAGAAGAAGAAGAAGAAGAAGAAGTTGGATGAGGAGGGGAAGGAGGAGGGCAGGGATGACGTGGAAAAAGGAAAGACAAAAATCAATGAAGTTGGGAAGGGAGATTGGAAGAAGAAGAAGAAAGGCGTAGAAGAAGAAGAAGAAGAAGAAGAAGAGGAAGAAGAAGAAGAAGAAGAGGAAGAAGAAGAAGAAGAAGAGGAAGAAGGAGGAGGAGGAGAAGTTGGATGAGGAGGAGAAGGGGGAGGGCAGGGATGACGGGGAAAAAGGAAAGACAAAAATCAATGAAGTTGAGAAGGGAGATTGGAAGAAGAAGAAGAAAAGCGAAGAAGAGGAAGAAGAAGAAGAGGAAGAAGAAGGAGGAGGAGAAGTTGGATGAGGAGGAGAAGGGGGAGGGCAGGGATGACGGGGAAAAAGGAAAGACAAAAATCAATGAAGTTGGGAAGGGAGATTGGAAGAAGAAGAAGAAAGGCGTAGAAGAAGAAGAAGAAGAAGAAGAGGAAGAAGAAGGAGGAGGAGAAGTTGGATGAGGAGGAGAAGGGGGAGGGCAGGGATGACGGGGAAAAAGGAAAGACAAAAATCAATGAAGTTGGGAAGGGAGATTGGAAGAAGAAGAAGAAGAAGAAGAAGAAGAAGAAGAAGAAGAAGAGACAGAAAAGAATGACGGTGGGAATAAAGCGGAGAAAAAATCAAAGAAAGAAAGAAAGAAAGAAAGAGAGAGAGAAAGAAAGAAAGACAACAATGTATAGGAAGAAGAAGAAGAAGAAGAAGAAGAAGAAGAAGAAGAAGAAGAAGAAGAAGAAAAAGAAGTAGTGCAAAGCAGAAAATAAAGAAGAAAAAGACTGAAAAGATAAAGAAATGCACTACATTTTGTTTTGCTTTTTTAATTAATTCGATGTTTACGTCAGAAAATGAAAAAGTCTTACGCATGCGCCTTACGTGTATTGATTTTCGGGTTAAAAGGTGACAGGCGTTGTTAAGTGAATGGTTTTAGTGCAAGGAGTCGTTGCGAACACAGACGATATAACAGAAATACACTTATTCAGAGATTTGATCTATTTTGTTTATATAGTGGATTGTTTAACTTTTCCTTTCCACTCATGTCTAAGCAGAAATCTTGGAGACAATTGGCGGAGAACAAAAGGTGACAAAGAATTACTCCGGGGCAGAGACAATGCTGGATACATGTGCCGCCATTAACCTCTTTTTAAACGTATGCATGTATATTACAAACAGAGCAGAGATAAGAACGAAGCTAAATAAAAAGAAAAAGACACACACACACACATATATATATAAAGGCCTGAATGTCCGAGAAATTTTCATAGAAAATATTCGTCCTCCAACAGGAATCGAAACTGTATCCTATCAGGCCGGTAAATGTTATTGATACTGTTAATTATAAAACAGAGAATTTACTTATTATAAAACAGAGAATTTACTTAATTAACTTAAATATTTGTATCTATAAAAAGAATGTATAAAAATAAAAATGTCTTAAAATAATTATCGGGCATCATAATGTGTGACCTCATTTGTTAACATTTGGATACGCTTTGAGCAGATATGAATGTACGTGAGAGATTCATGGAAGATTGTAGTTTAAAAGCAGTAAAATCGGCCTTGTAAGGCACGTCAAGCTATATGACAGTTCCGTATAAGATACAGGTTCGATTGCTGTCGGAGGACAAATATTTTCTATGAAAAATTTCTCGGACATTCAGGCCGGTAAATGTTGTTTAATACTGTTTATTATAAAACAGAGCATTTACTTAAATATTTGTATCTATAAAAAATAATGTATAAACATAAAAATGTCTTAAAATAATTGTCGGACTTTGTCCATTTCATAATATATATATATATATATATATATATATATATATATATATATATATATTGATCAGTAATAGTTTTTCCTATAGAGTAAAACGGTCTTTTTATAGATATTGGATTCCAGAGAACAAATTTATCTTACAGAGGTAAGTGAATGGTAGACAAGTTCTTTTTAGAACGTTTGCTTTCTGACCATGAAAAGAAAGTGACTTGTTGAGGTTAGCAGTCTAGAGGATGCGATCCCAGCCTTCGGCAACCTTTGGAAAGTGCCTGTTTGGAACCAAGCTTTGTGAAGGAAATTGAATAGACGTCGGGAGCCGTCGGTAGTTGTGCTAGCACGAAGTCACAAGTCATCGTGACCGAGGGTTTGAACGTCCTAGACTTGTTGATCACGTTAGATAATACGCACTCTCCCAGAAACTGTAATTAAGGTTCGCTCAGCATATTTACATTATAAATCACATTATATGGGTAATACTTACATGAAAGTGCTCATATCCATACACATACACACATATATATATATATATATATATATATATATATATATATATATATATATATATATATATATATATATATATAAATCATTTCTAAAATTTATAAAATCACTACAAAAATAGCCATTTTATTTCAACACTTCTGGTGTCTTATCAAGTGATAGTGTTGAATGTAGAATAAAAGGTTTTAAAAGTTTCAAATCAATCAAAAACCCTTGCTAGGGGAAACGCTGTTACATAAGCTGGAATGACCAATCAAAATACAAGTATACCAGAATTAAAAAAAAATTGACAACGAACTTAAAATATAATAATTATTTAATGTTTTAATGTTAGGGTTAGACTAATATAGAATTTATTCTAACTAATAAATATTAAATTATACTAAAAAATTCAAAATTACCAATTTTAAATTTTAAATTTAATTTATATTAAGTTTAAAATTATAAAATTATTTAAAAAAGAAACTGAGAAAAAATACATGTTTTTTATTTATTTTGTTTTTATTGGAATTAAGTTGGAATAAACGTTAAGATCTAATGCTGCTCTGAACTCCATTACAACTTAGATACATTTGAATGGAAGACGAGACAGGAAATATGTCCACGGCCCTTAAAAAAAACAAATAAAAAAACATATACATACAATGAAAGGCACATATAAGCGATTATACACACATACATTGATAAAGAGAGATACATATACACACCAAGAAATATTCAAATTTGAGTGTTATTAAACGAATTCTAACATACTATTAGGTTGGTGCAAAAATACTGACGTAATAATGTCGTATTTTGACGTTAAAAATACGTCAAAAAACGACATTATTACGTCATTATTTTTGCACAAACCAAATATTAAAATATAACTTATACGGGCAAATGTATATAGATAAAAATGGTTGAAGAGATAAAATTTAATATGGGTAGAATAGAAAAACAAATATTTGTCAATGAACAAAATAAGGAAAAGGGACGCTAAAATATACAGAAATGGATAGAAAAATAGATATATACGTTTAAAAAAACACCATCTAATATATAAAAAAAGAAAATTCCTAAAAACGTAAATATATATAAATATCTCATATATACGTATTACTACACATACACAATGATAAGATGAAATCCGTCAAGGAAGGCGTCGTAGTTTTTTCCTACCCAAGTACTTTCGATCTCCTCTAAGATCATCTTCAGAGGTAAATTGCAAAGAAAAACTTATTGAAACTGTGATAAAATTTGCACTTTATTCTCGTGATGATTTAAAAAAACAAAAAAAAACACGGTTTATCCATTGCAGCTATGGAAGTTATATATATATTATTGTCTGCGAATGACAGAATTTAGATCTTGAAAAAATATATTTCAATTGAGCACTGGTGAATTTCTTTGTTTCAATGAATCATGCATCCACACACACGCATGCACACACACACATATATATATATATTAAAGAAAAACAGACCATTTTAAGGTTCCATTATAATAATTTATTTTACCAGAGCCTTTTTAAAAGACGCCGGATCATCAGATAGCACTTCCAAAAAATGAAATAAAAATTGATGGGTAGTGTAAGTTTTTGTAAATTAACAGAGAGTTTAAAATGAGTAGTTAAAGAGACATGGTGGAGTTTAGTTTAGTTTAATTAGTTCATATATTTTTTCAAGAGTTAAATTATGTCATTCGCAGACAATAATCTTTGTTTTAATGAAACAGGCATATATATATATATATATATATATATATATATATATATATATATATATGCCTGTTTCATTAAAACAAAGATTATTGTCTGCGAATGACATAATTTAACTCTTGAAAAAATATATTTCAGTTGAGCACTATTGAGTGATAAGGTAATTCTATAAACAACAGACACCTGAGCTAATGCAAAGCTCTTTGTAAAATGAATAGAGCACTCCGGCTGATTGGCATTTGTTTACATTCGTAAAAATTATACGCTAGATTTAGCTGCTTAATGAATGAAGAAGTAGAGACTTGAAGCAACAGAAATGTGGTTATTTACATTATTTACATTGTTCCAACTGTTGTCCTCATCTTTATTGTCACGGTCACGGTCACGGCGTTTGGGCTGTTGTAGGGCATCTTTAGTTGATTGGAATTTCGAGTTGAACCGTTTATTTCGTCCACCTAACGTGACAATGAAGATGAGGGCAACAGTCCGAACAATGTAAATAGTGTAAACAGTTACAATACCTCATCTGAGAAATATAGACAGATCCTGAAGAAGGCTGGAGCGTACAACGGCCGAAACGTCGTGAATATGACAACGAAGATGAGGCCAACATTCCGAATAATGTAAATAGAGTAAACAGTTACAGTACCTAATGTGAGAAATATAGACAGATCCTGAAGAAAGCTGGAGCGTACAGCAGCCGAAACGTCGTGAATACGACAACAAAAATGAAGGTAACTTTCCAGACAATGTTAAAAATGTAAATAATTACAATACCTCATCCTAGTAATATAGACAGATATAGAAAGGTTGTTCTACAGAAGGATGCTGAGAATACCATGGACTGAACTTGTGAGCAATGACGAAAGAGAATGAAAACAAAAAGGCAACATATTTAACATGCGGTAGAAACAGTTGAAACTTTTAGGGCACATAATGAGGAAAGAGGGCTTGGGAAATCTGATACTCACAGGGCAGATTGAAGGCAAGGTGGGGGGGGAGAGGAAAACAACGCATAACCTAGTGAGCTTGAGTAAATGGATGGCGAAACAGAGTCTAGGAGAAATAAACTAATGTAAAATTTATTAAGAGCAACGACGGACAGGAAATTGTGGAGAGCCATGATCGCCTACGTCCTGAAGGGACATGGAGCATCATAATTCTAATCTTGGTTATAGTTTGAAATCCAATTTAATATTTTATTCTTTTCAGTTGATTTAGTAAAACATAAATGTTATTTTTCACGTTTTATTTGGGAAAATTTTCATATCTATCTATCTATCTATCTATCTATCTATCTATCTATCTATCTATCTATCTCAGTGTGTTTATATCTATCGATCCCAGTGTGTTTATATCTATCTATCTATCTATCTATCTATCTATCTATCTATCTATCTATCTATCTCAGTGTGTTTATATCTATCGATCCCAGTGTGTTTATATCTATCTATCTATCTATCTATCTATCTATCTATCTATCTATCTATCTATCTATCTATCTATCTCAGTGTGTTTATATCTATCGATCCCAGTGTGTTTATATCTATCTATCTATCTATCTATCTATCTATCTATCTATCTATCTATCTATCTATCTATCTATCTATCTATCTAACTATCTATCTTACTATCTATCTATCTATGTCTGTTCCAATCTATCTATCTATCTATCTATCTATCTATCTATCTATCTATCTATCTATCTATCTATCTCAGTCTGTTTATATCTATCAATCGATTTATCTAAGTCTTTTCGTATTTAATTTATATCACGCATATATGCAATGATCTGATTGGAGAGATTTTTTGGACTTTAGAGAAATCACATTCAGTCTGCGATTCTCACAGCTAAATGGAGAATGCAGCCAGGAAGATCTAGTGGACATTTTCAAGGGCATATAGTCGAAAAGTAGGACCTGTCACACAACGAAAAAGAAAACAAACAAAAGAAACCTTTCTTGTTGGTTTATAAACGCATTACGGTATTAAAAGAAAAGGCGAATACATATTTCATTATACATCTAATCACACAATTCTATCAATGACGCTCGCTTTTAGTCCTGACAACTGGCAATCTTTTTCAATATCTCTCTATGTCTGTTTCTATCTATCTATCTATCTATCTATCTATCTATCTATCTATCTATCTATCTATCTCAGTTTGTTCCTTTTTGTTAATCGATCTGTCTCAGTCTGTCGTATCTATCTATCTATCTATCTATTTATCTATCTACAGCGAATACATATTTCATTATACATCTAATCACACAATTCTATCAATGATGCTCGCTTTAAGTCCTGACAACTGGCAATTCTTTTCAATAAATTCCTGCAATAAAATACATTAGCAGTGCATTTATGCAATAGATGTAATGAGCCTATTCAGGGACTGATGCATGTTTTAACTCTTCGAAACTAACAATACCTTTTATACCTGATTTTCAATGCTTTCCTATAGTAGAATCATTAACAATGCGTTTTCATTGTATTTATAATAAACCTCTTCATTCATTCACCTATCGAAATTGACGAATTACTTCATGTACACACGTATTTACAGTGTTTCCTCGATTTCGAACATTTTATTTCGTTTAAAACATGTAATATATCCTTTGCTTTTCTAATTCGCTAGCAGTTTTTCCTGATAATCTATACTTTCTCAATATTCTATCTATCTATCTATCTATCTATCTATCTATCTATCTATCTATCTATCTATCTATCTATCTATCTATCTATCTACGGCGAATGCATATTTCATTATATATCTCCAGACACAATTCTATCAATGATGCTCGCTTTAAGTCCTGACAATTGGCAATCCTTTTCAGTATCTATCTATCTATCTATCTATCTATCTATCTATCTATCTATCTATCTATCTATCTATCTATCTAGTCTGTCTAGTCTCTCTAGTCTGTCTATCTATCTATCTATCTATCTAATTCTGTTTATATCTATTTCTCTAATGTCTGACTCATTGAATTCGTATTCGTCATTTCATATATGCTTATATATCAATTTCAGTCGGCCATTACGTATATATATATATATATATATATATATATATATATATATATGCTTTTCACAACTTTCACTCCAACAATAATATATCTTGCGAGAACTATAAAATTAAAAATATTGTGTCAACCCAAAATATAAATAAAAATAAATATTATAATTCCAGCACTTGAAACTTGGTTCGGCATGAGACTCGGAGTTATGCAAATAATGTAAGATATTATATATATATATATATATATCTTACTTAACATTGAGCACTGGTTTTTCTGACACTATAAAGTATTTGTATGTATTTCTATAAAATCGTTCGTATAGATACCTATATTTGCCCATTCGGTTATACATACATACATACATACATAATTACCGACACTGAGGTTCGAACGTGACACTCTGGACTTATGAATATATGTCTTCCTCCAGCTTAATAAATAACGGTCTCAGAACTTTCAGAGGGAAATTAACATGAGATAACTGATAACTGACATCCATTAAACATGGCACGTGGAACTAAAACAGTCTACCTTAGTGAGCGAAAGAAAGGGTTCAGTTCGACATTCCAACTACCTGAAGAAGGCCGGAGCGTACAACAGCCGAAACGTTATAATAAATATGGCGACAAAGATGAGGACAATAGTCCGAATAATGTAAATAATGTACATAATACGTCATCTCAGAAATATAGACAGATACTGAAGGGCCGAAACGTTGTAATAAATATGGCGACAAAGATGAGGACAATAGTCTGAATAATGTAAATAGTGTACATAATACCTCATCTCAGAAATATAGACAGATACTGAAAGGCCGAAACGTTGTAATAAATATGGTGACAAAGATGAGGACAATAGTCCGAATAATGTAAATAGTGTACATAATACCTCATCTCAGAAATATAGACAGGTACTGAAGGGCCGAAACGTTGTAATAAATATGGCGACAAAGATGAGGACAATAGTCCGAATAATGTAAATAGTGTACATAATACCTCATCTCAGAAATATAGACAGATACTGAAGAGCCGAAACGTTGCAATAAATATGGCGACAAAGATGAGGACAATAGTCCGAATAATGTAAATAGTGTACATAATACCTCATCTCAGAAATATAGACAGATACTGAAAGGCCGAAACGTTGTAATAAATATGGCGACAAAGATGAGGACAATAGTCCGAATAATGTAAATAGTGTACATAATACCTCATCTCAGAAATATAGACAGATACTGAAAGGCCGAAACGTTGTAATAAATATGGAGACAAAGATGAGGACAATAGTGCGAATAATGTAAATAGTGTACATAATACCTCATCTCAGAAATATAGACAGATACTAAAGAGCCGAAACGTTGTGATAAATATGGCGTCAAAGATGAGGACAATAGTCCGAATAATATAAATAGTGTACATAATACCTCATCTCAGAAATATAGACAGTTAAGATGCTAGTTTCAGGGAATTTAGTCATCAACGCCATCAACATAAAGGAAGCGATCAGTAGAGAAGAAATGAAATTCTTGGATTGGAGTAAAAGCTGTCGACGACGATAAGGTTAGGTCGGCTTTTTTGCTTTTTTTTTTATTTTCTGACATTGGAAATTTCCATGAAGTTAAACAGCAGAAATATCCAAATAGCTTTTGATGTTGATTTCTTCTTTCCCTAATTGTTAATTTTTTTTGAGATTTAAATAATTGGTGAACATGGATTAATAGAAAGTGTGAAAAGAAAACATTAATAAGAAAAAAAAAATGTCGGCTTAGAGAAAAGTAAAGGTTGTGATTTAAAAAAAATCTTTTCACCCCTAGCAAGCCAATAATGCCACTAGTACGCAGGGGGTTAGAGAAAGAGAGAGTGAGAAAAGGAAATATGACATGAAGGAAAACGAGAGAGAAAAAAGAGAAATGTGTGAAATAAATAAATAAAGAAAGAAAAGATAGAAAGAAAGAAGAAAGCAAGAAAGAAAAGAGAAGGTAAGAAAGAAAGAAAAAAGGAAGAGAAATTAAGAAAGAAAGACGAAAGTAAAAAAGTAAGAAAGAAAGAAGAAAGAAAGATAGAAAGAAAGAAGAAAGTAAGAAAGAAAGAAAAAAAGAAGAAAGAAAGAAGAAAATAAGAAAGAAAGAAAGAAAGAAGAAAGTAAGAAAGTAAGAAAGAAAGAAGAAAGTAAGAAAGAAAGAAAGTAAGAAAGAAAGGAGAAAGTAAGAAAAAAGAAAGAAAGAAAGAATGAAAGAAAGACAAGAATATAAGAAAGTAAGAAAGTAAAAAAGAAATAAAGAAGAAAGAAAAAAGAAAGAAAGAAAGAAAAAAAAGAAAGTAAGTAAGAAAGGAGAAAGTAAGAAAGAAAGAAAAATGAAAGTGAAAGTAATAAAGAAAGAAAGAAGAAAGTAAGAAAGAAAGAAAGAAAGAAAGATAGAAAAAGAAAGTAAGAAAGAAGAAAGTAAGAAAGAAAAGAGTAAAGTAAAAAGGAAAGATAAAAGAAAGAGAAAGTAAGAAAGAAAGAAAGTAAGAAGACAGTAAGAAAGAAATAAGGAAAGAAGGAAAGAAGAAAGTAAAAAAGAAAGAAAAAAGAAAGAAAGAAGAAAGTAATGAATAAATAAATAAAGAAAGAAAGAAAGAAAGAAAGAAAGGAAAGAAACAAAAGAAGAAAATGGCTCGAATTGAGGAGAAAAATTGTAAGTAAAGCAATGGAGTTAATGGAAGACAATAACGAAAAAGAAAGAAGGAAAATCGAAAAAAAAAATTTGTGGCGGGAAGAAATAGATGCTTAAAAGAAAACGAAAGAAAATGGGGAAGGGAAATGAAGCAACAATATAAAGTAAGAGGGAGAGACAAAGAAAGAAAGAAAGAAAGACAGAAAGAAAGAAAGAAAGAAAGAAAGAAAGGAATAAAGAAAGAAAGAAAAAGTGAAAGAAAATATTTTGAATGAAAATAATAGCAATAGAATGAAATAATTGATTTGCATGTTTGGAAATAACAATGGAACTAACCAACGAACGAAATAGCATGAATGAAAGAAAAGCGACTGAAAGATATAACGAAAAGAAGAAGAAAATAACCAGTATAATAATGCTATGAAAGTTATTGAAAACGACCATATTATATATATAAAAAAAACACCTAAACGAACGTGATTGCGCATCAAGGCTTCCATAGTGGCGTACGTCCAATCAGCGCTATTCTACATTCACTTTCATTTCTTTTGAGAGCCGAACAATAGGTGGATTTATTACAGTAGCGATGTCGACAGCTGAGCAACAGGGTGAACGACGGGTGGATATGACGGGGTAATGAAATGATGATACTGCCAGCTCTGACCGAGAATATAGATAAAAGAAACTAGCGTCGATTGGCAATGTCCATGATTATTTTCAGGGCGTCAAGCTGACCATCAACCACTGCTTCGTTGTTATCGTCAGTGGCGTAATATGGAAACGCATCGATACGCTGAAGTAGTTTTTACGCTGAAGATATTTCTAAAGAAAAGACATGAACGGACAGGTGTGTTATGTGAATGAGAACAATTTTCTTAGAGAGTACCATTAATGGTAGTACCCGAGAAAATTTTCTGATGTATCATAATATTTCCTGAATAAACAAGCTCCTTGCGAATTCCACGGCTATAAAATATCTGTGGAAATTGCGCTGTTGGATTGTTAAATGTTTGAGCTTACTAAACTTAACCAAATATTGAATAAATAACCAAAAGTATGAATTCGTGTATGAAGAAATAGGAGGGTAGAAATGGGAAAAAAAAAAAAAAAAAAAATTGACAAATCATTCCATTTCATTGAAGCAGACGTTAAAGAAACGAGAGCGCCTTTTCTATCTTCTGTTTCTTTCTTGCTTTCTCGCTGAAACCAGACGTCCTTTCTGATAATGTCTTGTCCGTCTTAACACATGATCAAAACGGAAGAGGCCATTATTTATGATATTTTAGCAAAGCGTTTCTTTCTTTGTCAGTGAAATCAAACAACGTCTTTAATATGTCTTTTCCGTTTTACCACACGATCAAAATGGAATAGTTCATTATTAGTGAGGTATTGGTAAGAAACTTCTTTCGTTTTTATCTTTTCCCTTCTTTCTTTCTTTCTTTCTTTCTTTCTTTCTTTCTTTGTAAATATCCTTTGACTTTCTCTCTTTTTCTTGCTTTTTTATTTCCTTTTAAATATTCTATAATTTTCTTTCTTTCTTTCTTTCTTTCTTTCTTTCTTTCTTTCTTTCTAAATATCCTTTGATTTTCTCTCTTTCTTGCTTTTTCTTTCTTTTTAAATATTGTTTAATTTTCTTTCTTTCTTTCTTTCTTTCTTTCTTTCTAAATATCCTTTGATTTTCTCTCTCTTTCTTGCTTTTTTCTTTCTTTTTAAATATTCTTTAATTTTCTTTCTTTCTTTCTTTCTTTCTTTCTTTCTTTCTTTCTTTCTTTCTTTCTTTCGAAATATCCTTTGATTTTCTCTCTCTTTCTTGCTTTTTCTTTCTTTTTAATTATTCTTTAATTTTCTTTCTTTCTTTCTTTCTTTTTTTCTTTCTTTCTTTCTAAATATCCTTTGATTTTCTCTCTCTTTCTTGTTTTTCTTTCTTTTTAAATATTGTTTAATTTTCTTTCTTTCTTTGTTTCTTTCTAAATATTCTTTGATTTGTTTCTCTCTCTTTCTCGCTTTCTTTCTTTCTTTTTAAATATCCTTTAATTTTCTTTCCTTCTTTCTTTCTTTCTTTCTTTCTTTCTTTCTTTCTTTCTTTCTTTCTCACTGATACTATAACACGAATGTGTTACGGGACACGTTACGTAACGCAAATAACATTTATACAATTTATTCTGAACACACACTGAAGCTTGGATGCCAAGTCAGGAACATAATCCCTAAATTGTCCGAAACGTTTATTATTTCACCTTTTATCTTTTATTTTACATTTTCATGGGGTCTGGAGCTAGTAACCTCATGAAACGTGAGAATTTTCTAAAAAAAAATATTTTCCATGTACAAGGTCCGCAAGCCATTCAATGTAGAGGGTTATAGAGTAAGAGACACAGTTTATGCGAATAGTAGGGGAAGATAACGGTTAACCCTAGACTTGAACAGTTTAAGATTGTACTGATCGGGAAAGCATCCTCTTGGGAGTCGGTTCCACAAATCAGTGGTCTGTCGGAAGTAGCTGCTCCAGCGTCATTTACACCATGCCGATGGAATACGAAGGGAATGGGGGTGGTTCGCTACAATGGGTGTGGCATAGCAGGTCTTAGTCGTGAGGGTGAGAACTTTTGGAACAAAGGAATGTAATCTTCGGAATACTTTTCATGGAAATAACAATAGAGCAGCGAGATGCTTGTAAAATCTCATCTGTGGGAGAAGGGTTTACACGGAGGAAAATAATTAATCACCCACAAGGACGCAGAGATTCTTTTAGACTCTATCTAAATTGAAAAGTGAGGACTGGGCAGCTCATGTCTTTCCTTTCTTTTTATCTGCTCACTCCATTAAGGAGTTTAGTTTTGGGGGTATTAAAATCAACAAGCCCCACTCGTTCGCTCGCTTACCCACACAATCGACCAATCAGTGACAATACAATGAAATCGTTGTGATCGTACTTGGAAATATTTGTGTACTCAACACATGAATCAGACTATACGTAATTTTCTAAATCCTCACGTCAGCAACAATATGGTGATATCAGAAATTATGAAACAAAAGGCACATTCGCTTTATTCACAATTAGCTTTTAGACTAGGAATGGGCAAACACGTAATGAGAAAGGAGGGCCTGGAGAGTCTGATACTCACAGGTCGAATAGAAGTAAAAAGAGACAAGGGAAAGCAACACATGAGAGACACGGTGGAGTAATGGATAGCGACTTGGATTGAGGAATCGGAGAGCCGAGTTCGAATTCCAGTCGAATCCATTACATTCACTTACTTGGGAAAAGTGTGAATCCTCTTCTTCTCCCTCCAGATATGGGTAAATAGCAGGACTGGATTCTATAGCCTTGGATGTCAACTGGTCTAGGAAAACTCTGAATTCAAAACCAGCGGAGGGCCGTTTGGGGACCTTGTAGCACTTAGTGCACCAGATTTCTGTAATCGGCCCTTCAAAAAGTGTGGATGGTCCTGCACGAAACCTTCACCACTATAATCAAATCTCATGTGCTATACATGCGGGTTGGGGACCGCTTGTGAATTCTAAATTCCCATGAAACTCCAATATTGGAGCCGGCTCAACCCATCCCGGGTGAATGTCGTTACAGGTACAGGGTGAGGTATGGCATACCTGGCGGGCCACATGAGGCCTGCCAAAAGAATTCACAGCCAAATGAAAGAGAAAGTCACCAAGTAACGCCAAATAATTGTTACAAGCAATTTGACGCCGAGAATGTGTCTTCTCACCGGTCTTATTCAACCTGTACAGCGAGGCAATTCTGAGAGACTTGGAGATCCTACCGGGATTTAGAATTGGCGGCTACAATCTTAACAACATAAGATACGCAGATGACACAGTACTGATAGCAGACACAGAAAAGAAATTACAAAACCTTCTACAGAAGGTAGCGAGGGAGAGCGAGAAGAAAGGACTAAGCATAAACTACAGGAAGACAGAATGCATGTACATCAGTAAAAGGATGGGTCGGGGACACTAAACTCAAGTAGCCCGGAAGTTTAAATATATGGGAAGTGTTTTGACAGAGTACAGTAAGTTTGACACTGAGATCCGTAGACGTATTGGGATGGCCAAGAACGTATTTCAAAACGCTGGACATAGTATTAGGAGACAGGAGGATTTTTTGGTGACAAAGAAAAGAATACTGAGCTGCTACGTGACATCTGTCCTCCTTTACGGCAGCGAATTTTGGTCACGATCCCCTCAAAGATGAAGAAGAGACTCGAGGCAAAAGAGGTATTGTTCTATAGAAGGATGCTAAGGATATCATGGACCAAGCGTGAGAGCAACGATGACGTTTTGGAGAGGATACAAACAATGAGGAAGCTTATACTTAACATCAGGAAGAGGCAGCTGAAGTTTCTGGGACACGTAATGAGAAAGGACAGTTTGGAGAATCTGATACTCACAGGTCGAATAGAGGGAAAGAGAAACAAGGGAGAGTAACGTATGACATACATGGCGGGTTTAAGCAAGTGGATGGCAGAAAGTGGTCTGGGGAGGGGGAAGAGGGACGAAACTATAAGGTATAGGGAGAAGTGGAGAGCCATGATCGCCTACGTCCCGAAAGGACACGGCACATAAAAAGAAAGTAAATGACTGCAGTCAGATAAAAATTATTCTCATTGAGACATTGAGATCCTGTTGCTGAGGGGTTTTTTTGGGGGTTTTTTAAGCGTTTCACCCCAAGCAAGGCAAGAAGCCACCAGGACGCAAGGGGTTACAGAAGATTTGGAGCAAGATCAGATAGGAGTGATAGAGGAAAGAATGAGGAGAAGGATAGTGTATAGATCAAGGCAACTGGAGATGTCGATTGACATTACATTTGAATAGTTGGAGATTATAGCTCTCAGGGAAACTGGAATAGGGAAGGGAGTTCCACAAGCGAGAGGTGCGAGACATGAAGCCATTGGAGTATAAGAGACGGCTACATTTAATAGTTTCGACAGTGAAAGGGTGAGAGCGGGATGCCAGCCTCGTAGGGCGCTTGAACTCATGAAATCTGGGAACCAGTGAATGAAGCTCCTCGGAGCAATTGCCATGAAAGTATTTCTGCGCGTCTGTAAGAGAGTGACTGTAGACGAGATGCCAGAACAGGGATATCCGCCTCTGGAGCCTATCAAGATCTTGTACAGTACGTTAAAATATTCATTAATAAAATTTGATTTAATTTTTTCTTTAAAAGTTTTTTTTCTTTTTTTGTCTATTTTAAATATTAATTATTTTGGGTTAATGTACTAAGCGCCTCCACCAAAAAAAAAAAAAAATTGTGAATTTTTAAATCTGGCCCTTGCACTGAAAAGTTTGCCCACCCCTGTCTTAGATTCTTTTATACGTCTTTAGCGAAGGAAAGCGAGAAGAAGACAGAATTCCTGGTTTTAGCAAAAGGAACAAGTTGACATTTAAATATCTGGAAAGTGTTTTAACAGAGGACGGTTTGGTTTGGTTTGGTTTGGTTTGGTTTGGTTTGCTTTGGTTTACTGCATATCAACCTCAATATGTTATTTCATGCTGACAAAATTTTTATTGCTAGTAATTTTTTTTCACAAAAATGCATTACTGGCAATATTTTTTTCCTTCAAAAATCTATTTCTGGCAATGTTTTTTTTTTTCAGAAAATGTATAGCTGGCAATATTTTTATTTGTTTTTTCAAAAAATGTATAGTTGGTAAATTTTTTTCTAAATATTGTAGGTAAGAATTTTTTCCTTAAAAAGTATTTCTGGTATTAAAACTTATTTTTACACTTTCATAGAATTTTGACCCCAGTTTAGGGGTTAGTTATTTGCCCATAGCTGGAACACTGACAGCTGCTACTACCACGGTTTAGGGTGATCCTGGGAACAGCAGCAATTAAGAGGTGATTCCACGCTCCTCAAAACCTTCTCACCAGAGGCCTTACTTTTGGGACGTAGTTTATCGTCATACTCAGGACGCGGATGTAGTTTATCGTCATACCCAGAACGCGGATGTAGTTTATCGTCATACCCAGGACGCGGATATAGTTTATTGTCTTACCCAGGACGCGGATGTAGTTTATCGTCATACCCAGGACGCGGATGTAGTTTATCATCATACCCAGGACGCGGATATAGTTTATTGTCTTACCCAGGACGCGGATGTAGTTTATCGTCATACCCAGGACGCGGATGTAGTTTGTCGCCTTACCCACGACGCGGACGTAGTTTATCGTCTTACCCAGGACTCGAATATAGTTTATCGTCTTATCCAGGATGCTAATAGTGGACGGAAAGTGCGACACTGAGATTGGGATAGTCAAAGATGCTTTCCAAAATCTAAGCAGAGTATTAAGAAACAGAATAATTTCTCTTGAAACAAAGAAAAAAGAGTACTGCACTGTTACGTAATATAAGTCCTCCTGTATGGCAGTGAATGGAGATGAAGAAGAGACTTCAGGCGGCAGAGATCCGGTTCTACAAGACGATGCTGCAAGTACCAGAGACCGAGCATGTCAGCAACGACGACGTTTTAGAGATAATTGATAAGGAAGCTTGTTGAAATTTCTGGAGTACAGAATGAGGAAAGAGGGCATGGAAATCTGTAGCTCACATGACATATTGAAGACAAGAGGGAAAGAGGAAAAAGGAAAGGAAATTGTGGAGAGCCATGATCGCCTCCGTCCCGAAGGGAAACGGCATATAGAAGAAGAAGAATATGATTGACCTTGAGTAAATGGATGGCGGAGCAAGGTTTAGAAGAGATAGCAAAATGATGACATTTATTAAGAGCTACAAAGGACAGGAAATTGTGGAGAGCCATGATCGCATACGTCCTGAAGGGACACCGAACATAAAAGAAGAAGTATATGAATGTGCTTGAGTAAATAGATTGCGGAGAAAGGTTTAGAAGAGATGGCAAAAAGACAAAATTTATTAAGAGCTACAAAGGACAGGAAATCGTGGAGAGCCATGATCGCCTACGAGTCGAAGGGAAACGGCATATAGAAGGAGAAGAATATGAATGAATTTGAGTAAATCGATGGCGGAGCAAGGTTTAGAAGAGATAGCAAAATGATGAAATTTATTACGACCTACAAAGCACAGGAGATTGTGGAGAGCCATAATCGACTACGTCCTGAAGGGACACGGCACATAAAAGAATAATATGAATATAAGGGCTACAAAGGGCAGGAAATCGTGGAGAGTGACGATCGCCTACGTCCCGGCATATAGAAGGAGAAGAATATGATTGAACTTGAGTAAATGGATGGCGGAGCAAGGTTTAGAAGAGATAGCAAAAAGATCAAATTTATTAAGAGCTACAAAGGATAGGAAATTGTGGAGAGCCATGATCGCATACGTCCTGAAGGGATACAGCACATAAAAGAAGAAGAAGAAGAAGAACAAGAACAAGAACAAGAAGAATGAGCTTGAGTCAATGGATGGCGGAGTAAAGTTTAGAAGAGATATTAGGTTGGTGCAAAAATAATGACGTAATAATGTCGTTTTTTGACGTATTTTTTAACGTCAAAAAACGACATTATTACGTCATTATTTTTCCACCAACCTAATAACAAAAAGACAACATTTATTAAGAGCTACAAAGGACAGGAAATTGTGGAGAGCCATGATAGCATACGTCCTGAAAGGATACAGCACATAAAAAGAAGAAGATTTTATTTAATAAGCTACCAGGAGTTTCAAATAAATACCTCAATTATAAAATGAGAGATATCAATTGAAATTTATACATGTCACCCCCGATGCCTGGGATTGAGTCATTAGATAGAAACGTATTTTAATTTATGGAATTCAGTCCTATCGCCAGTCATGCTGACCTTATTTTAGCTTATGCAAAAGATGGAATAGAGTGGGTTGAATGATTAGATAATTCTTTCCCAACCCTGCTTCTCAATTCTTGATTCGCGAGCAATGGTAGAACAATGGCTGATATATCTATTGTCACTTACCGTAGTTGGAGATTATTCTGTTGTTCGTTGGTTCGGGCTTTCAGTTGTTTTTGTTGTTGTTCCTTGTTTGATTGTTATTTTTCTACTCATTACGACTAATTTGTAATTAAGTGTTCGTCTTCGCATAGAATTTAATCTAACATGAAAAACACATTTCTTTTAAGAAAATCGACAATGTAGAGAATGGTTACCGAAGTGAGATTGGCGTGTAGAGAGAAAAAAAGAAGGAGAAAAAAAAAATCAAGAACATTCATTCCTCAAGGGAAATGTGGTGTGGGAAGGTAGATGTCAAAGAGGGGGTGGGAGGAGCAGGTGAAAAGTGGTTGGGAGTCGTGGGAGGGGAGTTATAGTAGGAAAGTAGATAACAACATTGGAGTAAGGGAGGAGAGGAAGGTTGTGTTGTAAGATGGAGAAGAAAGAGGGGTGGTGGAGAACGTTCGGGAGTATCTGGAAGAAAAGCAAGGAACTGAAAGAGAGAAAGAAAAGAAAGAGAGAAAGAAAAGAAGAAAGAAAACATGAGAAGGAAGAGAGAAAGAAAATGAAAGAAGAAAGAAAGAAGAAAAAATAAAAAGGAACGAAGAAGGAAACAAAGAAAGAAAAAAAGAACAAAGTATAGGTAGAAAGAAAGAAGAAAAATGGTGATTGAAAGAAAGAAAACAAAAAAGAAAAGAAGAAAGAAAACACGAGAAGGAAGAAAGAAAGAAAATGGAAGAAAAAAGAAAGAAGAAAAGAGAAAAAGAAATGAAGAAGAAAACAAAGGAAAGAATTAAGAAAGAAATGGAAAGAAGGAAGAAAGAAAGAAGAAAGGTTAGAAATGAATGAAAAAGAAAACAAAGTGTGAAAAAAGAAAGAAAGAAAGAAAGAACAAAGTATAGGTAGAATGAAAAAAGAAAAGTGGTAATTCAAAAGAAAAGACAAAAAGGAAAGAAAAACGCAAAGAAGGAAGAAAGAAAACAAAGGACAAAGTAGAGGTAGAAAAAAAGAAAAAAAGATAGAAAGAAAATGAACAACAATAGAAAGGAAGAAAGAAGAAAACAAAAGAAAGAAAAAACAAAAAGAAAAAAGAAAAAAGAGGAAAACAAAGTAAGAAAGAAAGAAAAGATAGAGGGAAAGGAAGGAAGGGGAGTAGACAAAAAGAAAAGATAAAGAAAGGAGAAAAAGACGAAGGAAAGAAGAAAACTAATGTAGAATGAAGAAAAGATTGAAATAAAGAATGAAAGACAGAAACAAAGGGAGAAAGAAGAAAAGATACAAAGAATGAAAGATAGGAAAGAGAAAAGAGAGAAAGTAAGGACGTAAGGAACAAAGAAAAAGAAAGAAAGAAAGAAAGAAAGAACGATAGAAAGAAAGAAAAGACGAATGAAAATTTAGAAGGGAAGTAAGTGCGATAAAAAAGTTCGAAAGAATGAAGAATAGATTGAACGGAAGAGAGAAGGAAGACATGGAAAAAATAGGGAAGAAGACGAAAAGAAAGAAAACAAAAGAATAAAGAAAAAGATAAAAAAGAAAAAGGAAAAAAGAAAGAAAGAGCGCAAAAGGAGAAAAAGAAGGAAAAAGAACAAAGCATAGATAGAAAGAAACAAGAAACGATAGAAAGGAAGGAACAAAGAAGGTAAAATAAAAAGGAAGGAAGAAGAAAAGTGAAGAGGAAGAGATAAGAAAAGGTAAATACGATGGAAGAAAAATGGAAATAAAAGAAAAAAGAAAACAAAGGAAAGAAAATAAAGGTAAGAAAGGAAAAAGGAATGAAGGAAACAAAGGAAAGGAGAAGGGAAAAGCAATAGTGAGAATAAAGAAGAAAAACAAGAAGAAAGGAAGAAAGTGAAAAAAGGAATGAAGAAAAAAGAAAAAAATGGAGAAAGAAAGACAGAAAGAAAGAAGTATTTGTAGAAAGGAAGAAAAAATAGTGAATGAAAGAAAGAAAGAAAAGAAAGAAAGAATGAAAAAATTAATAAATCATGATCATGAAAAATTAAAACGAAAGAAAGACCGAAAGAAAGACCGAAAGAAAGAAAGAAAGAAAGAAAGAAAGAAAGAAAGAAAGAACGGAAAAGAAAAGAAGATAAAAGTGTTTAACGTCTGCTGATAAATAACAGGCTATTCCGTTTTGATCGGGGAGAAAGAAAGAAAGAAAGAAAGAAAGAAAGAAAAAAGAAAAAAGAAAAAAGAAAAAAGAAAAAAAAGAAAGAAAGCAGTGTTTAACGTCTCCTAATAAATAATAGGCTATTTCGTTTTGATCGGGGAGAAAATGAGAAAAAGAAAGAAAGAAAGAAAAAGAAAGAAAGAAAGAAAGAAAGAACGAAAGAAGATAAAAGTGTTTAATGTCTCCTGATAAATAATAGGCTATTTCGTTTTGGTCGGGGAGAAAATGAGAAAAAGAAAGAAAGAAAGAAAAAAAGAAAGAAAGAAAGAAAGAAAGAAAGAAAGAAAGAAAGGAAAAGAAAAGAAGAAGATAAAAGTGTTTAACGTCTGCTGATAAATAACAGGCTATTCCGTTTTGATCGGGGAGAAAATGAGAAAAAGAAAGAAAGAAAGAAAGAAAGAAAGAAAGAAAGAAAGAAAGAAAAAAGAAAGAAAGAAAAAAGAAAGAAAGAAAGAACGAAAGAAAGAAAGAAGATAAAAGTGTTTAACGTCTCCTAATAAATAATAGGCTATTTCGTTTTGATCGGGGAGAAAATGAGAAAAAGAAAGAAAGAAAGAAAGAAAGAAAGAAAGAAAGAAAGAAAAACAAAGAAAAAGAAAAAAAGAAGAAAATAAAAAATAACAGTCAGATATACACATATGCTAACGCGTTTTATCCTCCCGTGTATGATGTTGAACCAGAACCTCACCACACTCTGTTGTTGGGGTGGCTTGCGTAGGAAGTAATTTTTTTCGACATCGTCCCCCCCCCCCCCCGCGCTCAACCAATTTCTGTATCTAGAGTTGCGAATCAAGGCTTAGAGAGCTTAGTCCGGCCGGTTAGTTAACTTGTAGATGTTTTGGGATAGAATTGACGCATTCGTATATTTACAAGGTTATTTGCGCGAAAGTAAACGCAATGACCTCAGACGGAAAGGTGAACTCGATTCCGCCTCTACAACTACGCAAATCCTATGTTCGGATAGAATTCTGCATTTTCAAGAAAAGAAGAAGAATAGAAACAAAGTAAAGAACGAAGAAACGAGAAGAAAAAAGAAAAGAAAAAAAAGAAAAAAGAAAAACTAAGGAATAAAAGAGAAAGAAAAAAAGAAAGAAGGAAAAACAGGAAATTTGAAAGGAGTTCCTTGAAGTCTGCTAGTGACTATATTACTTGAAACAGAGGAAACTCAGCAAAAAACAGACAATGGAAATTTTTTCTCCGATCAGTCTTTTCTTCAGAACTTTTTATGGAAAAGTGACAGTTGTTAAGAGATCAGAGGAAGGAATATTTGAAATACTCTTTACAGCCAAGCACTCACATAGTGATACGTAGAAAAATACATATGAAGATACTGAATTATATATATATATATATATATATATATATATATATTTATATATATGTGTGTGTAAGTGTGCGTGTGTGCGTGTATATATCTACTCACATTCACACATGCACTGCAAGCAAACCCACACGAGCAAAAACGTAGACATAGATGCGAGCGCGCGCGCACAAACGCACACACAGAGAAGAAAAATCACTTAATACCAACAATAATAACATCACTACTAGCGCAATTCTACTAATTCCTTTATATATATATATATATATATATATATATATATATATATATATATATATAAAAGGTAACAAATACGTTGGTATATAATTCAAATGGATCCTAGTAATATAAAATATCAAAACTGATCCACAAAAAGAGCTCAATGTGTTTATTATTAGGTTGGTGCAAAAATAATGACGTAATAATGTCGTTTTTTGACGTTAAAAAATACGTCAAAAAACGACATTATTACGTCATTATTTTTGCACCAACATAATATTTATCCTACTTACATTATTTACATTGGTCGGACATCGTCCTCATTTTTGTTGCCATATTTATCACAACGTTTCGGTTGTTGTACGCTCCGGCCTTCTTCAGGTGGTTGGAATGTCGAACTGAACCCTTTATTTCGCTCGCTGGGGCAGACTGTTCTAGTTCCACGTCCCATGATTAATGGATGTCAGTTATCAGTTATCTCCTGTTAATTCCTACCTCCAACTTCTCCACTGCCTTAACCAGGTATTGAACTCACAACTGTTTGGGTCCTGTCACTGGAGCCAACTAATGCCTTTATCCACTGGGCCATGTGTCCTGAGGATAACTGATAATTAACATCCATTAGACATGGCACGTAGAACTAGAACAGTCGATCTCAGTGAGCGAAATAAAGGGTTCAATTCAACATTCCACCCACCTGAAGAAGGCCAGAGTGTACAATGGCCGAAACGTTGTGATAAATATGGCAACAAAGATGAGGACGATACTCTGAACAATGTAAATATTGTACATAATATCTCATCTCAGAAATATAGACAGTTATTTATTATTACAGAGCAAATAATTAATACACAATAAAATCCCAAATCATCCCATATGGTGAATAAGCTTATACGGCAGACGATAACATAAGTCGTTTGTCTTATCAACCCCGGTATGGACAGAGTTTGTGTCAGAGATAGAAATTTAACTATGAAAACTTTAAAAAACCGTCGAAAAACTAATACAGAATTTATTCATTTCAATGTTTCAGTCAGACGAAAGGCCTGAGTAGGGGTCAGTGGGGAAGGGGGGTTAAGGTATTTGTCTTAAATGAAAGAGGTTTTATAAAATTAAACCCAGATATAAAAACTTATGGCTGGCCACTCATTTTCGAGGACTCCCGTCTATTAGGGAGACTGGCTAAATCCTATTTCCGACGCGTGCTCAGGCGAATTTTGTGGTTGTTCAACACCCACAGAGCCCACCTCTGGTTTAGACTGCAACTAGGCTGAGCTGACTTTAGTTACAGTTTCTGGGAGAGAGCAGGTTATCTAGCCTGATCAACAATCTGAACAAGGCCAGCAGGCTGAAACCCTCGGTCACGATGACTTATAAATTCGTGCTAGCACAGCCATAGACGACCCCCAATGGTTCTACCTACCCAATTTCACTCATAAGGCTGGGTTAGCCAGTGGTATTGTTTACAAGCATTTTCCAAAGCTGTCGGACGCTTGGATCTATCTATCTATCTATCTATCTATCTATCTATCTATCTATCTATCTATCTATCTATCTATCTGCGTGTGTGTATGTTGTGTGTGTGTGCGTGTGCACATATATTGAAAAATAGGAAAGAACCGTTAGGTTAATAATCCGAAGTTCTTTAATATTTTTGTTTTTATTTAAAAAAAACAGTGCTCAATACATAAGTAGAGCCTAAATCATAACAATAATTATATATATATATATATATATATATATATATATATATATATATATATATATATATATATATATATATAAGATTTATGATTTAAGAAACGCCAGATATTTTAATATATAGTGATGAATATTAAAAATATGAAAATAATATTATAAATTGAGCGTTAATAATATTATATGAAAAGATTGATATTTAAGGGTCCTTGCAAACAACAAATTATGAATTGTATGTGCGTTTAAAACTCTTAAAATTTAAAAATAAGTTATTCCAAAATTCGCTTGAAGATGAAACAGAACTAATGCTTTTAATTTAATTATATAATTAAGTTTGAAGTTTTTAGCTTCGGTTTTTGAAACATGGTAATTCCTGTGTAGCGAAGAAACCATATTTTAAATCAGTTAATTTATAATATTTATGTTCTGTAAATTTACATTGAGCACTGTTTTGAAAAAATAAAAATAAAAACAATCAGAAAGAACACCGGATTATATATCTTACTCTTCTTTCTTTTTACTATTATATATATATATATATATATATATATATATATATATATATATATATATATATATATATATATATATAATGGTTAAGTAATCTTTTCATATAATATATATATATATATATATATATATATATATATATATATATATATATATATATATATACATATATATATATATGTATGTATGTATTCAAAAACAAATAACGGCACCTCCTGAGAAACCCAGTGACTCAAAAAATAGATTTGACCAACTAAATCTATCACATCTGCAATCGAAAAGAATCTATCTGAACTCAACATAAAATTTGTCACTACTCCATCCAAAAACAATAAAGAACTTAGTCAATACTAAACAAAGCAATTAGCTAAAACCTGAAAGAGGAGTTTACTCCTTAACCTGTAATAAATGTCAGAAAAAATACACAGGAGAAACCTGAAGGAATCTAAATAAAATATATAAACACAAAAGGGTCAATTTACAAAATAGTACATCAAATGCGTTTTTTGCCCATTGTAGCGAGACTGACCACAACTTTGACAAAAAATATCACTATGATCAAAGGAGAAAATAATTCATTACGACGTAAATGTTTAGAGAATGCATTAATCGTAAGGTCATCTGCAGTAAACTTGCGCCCGGGATCTTACAACAGTTCACCATTTCTGGCAGATCCTATTTTATCAGAGGGATATCGACAAATATAAGTGATGGAAAGAAAAAGAAATTAATCTAAATGAATTCGATTATATTAAAAAAAAAAAAAAAATTAAATTCCCAGCATCACTCATTCGTGCGCATGTGTAGCCTCGCCGACATAACACATTTAACTAGCAGAATTCCTGAAGGAAGTTAAGCGAAACAAGAAAAATGTTTCTACTTTGTCATAAAATTTCCCCAATATTGTTCTTGATATATAAAAATATATATCTTTATCATATATATATATATATATATATATATATATATATATATATATATATATATATATATATATCTGAAGAAATATACTCTTAAAGTGTGCTATATTTGTGGGATAAAGTGCTCAATATCAGAGATAGAGCGTGTGTAAATATAAAAGTGAACATTGAAGTCAACACTCAGAGGCGACAGGCTGTTTCATGCTAGACGCAATCGTCAGTTCACGATTCTAGCATGAAACAGCCTGTCGCCTCTGAGTGTTGACTTCAATGTTCACTTTTATATATATATATATATATATATATATATATATATATATATATATATATATATATATATATATAAGGTTTGTGGCCAGAGTTGAATCAGACCAGGAAACAGAAGTATTAAAAGTGCACAGTACATGTGTGAAAAATAAAAATAAAAACATGTAGACCTTTTAGCTTTAAAAATCAGGAGGTCAGTTGAATCCGCTACCTAGTTTTCAACCTTATAGTATCCTCAGGCAATGTTTATCAAATGATCTCTTAAAGCTTTAATTTAAAAAAAAAACCCCAAAACCCCCCAAAAAACTAATGAACACCATACTATTTTTTAAAGAATGAATAAACAAACGCACGATATTTGGTGTAATAGAGAGGGAGGGGTTTGATTGTAATGATCCAGCCTCATATGTGCATAAGAGGAATTTCCTAATATGTAAGCAAGGACACAAGACTTCGGTTTTCTAATCTAAAAGGTTCTTTGTCTATCTCTACTTCTCTCTATACATATACAGCCGAACAAATTAAAACCGCGTGTAGCTGTAGAATAAAGAATAAATGTCCCTTAAACGGTAATTGCTTACAAAACAACGTAATATACCAAGCCACGGTAAAATCACCAGATAATGAAGAAAAAGTAGACAGAGGAGTAACTGAAGGACCCTGGAAACAAAGAAACTATGCACACAAAACATCTTTCATAAATAGTAAATACGCGAACAGCACAATACTTTCTAAGTACATCTGGGAAATTATAAACAAAACACAAATCACACCAAAATTATCATGGAAAATAAGGAAAAGATCATCAGCCTACAACAATCAATCAAAAACGTGCTAACTTTGCTTGGAGGAAAAAAATAGCTATTATTACCTTCCCAGAACAAAATAAATTACTAAATAAACGATCTCAGCTCATCTCAAAATGCAGACATGAAAGATTTTTACTACGCTACTTAAAAATCGAAAACTAAAATGAATAAACAAAATAATATATAAAAAAAGGTAAAATAAATGAACCCAAACAAATAATAAACAAATTAACAAACCTCTCCCGTTAGAATAGACGGAATAGAATAAATAAAAATAAAACAAACATAAAAAAGAAGTAAAAATAAAACTTTATATGGAAATAACGTAAACGAAATAGCTCCAGTTTGTTCAACTTAAGAAAGTTAGCATTCCAGCCAATGTATTCTAAAACGCTGCCAATAACAAAGGAGAAAATGAAAAATACTTAACAACAAATTGAATATAGCATCAAAATTTATATTATTTTTATTTAATTGTTATGTAACTAAATAATTATCGACAATGTTTCTGTAACATTTTATATTTCCAGTAATAAATTCTTAATATTATTGTTATTAAGTTAGTCCTACATTTACAATTCCTTACGGCTAACCATAAAAAGAAATGTCGATCAAAACTGCCTAAAAACCTTCAAGCGCTTTATTGCCGCCAAATTATCAAATGTCGAATACGCCCCTCTTCTGCCGAACGTGTCATATGAACTTGGGAAAAGACAAAAACACGTAAGGTGAAAGCTACAGACATTATTGTTTTTTTTTTTCCTGTACTGAGTAAAAGATCTTACGAACAGAGCCGACGCCTAATTGAATGTCCGGCCCACATTAAAGCATTTCGTAACTACTGTTTCCAGCCAAACATATTGGATGACTTCTGAAAACGTTCATTTGTCAAGATACATAATTGAAAAAGCGCGCGCAAAAAAAAAAAAAATGGCTCTGAGCCAAACGGTCGCATTTCGCAGTCAGCCGAGAAACGAATGACGGCACACATTTTCCGAATCCTCACCCTAGTCTAGGTGAGTGCCGTTTAAATACATGCCACACCCAAATATAAGTTCAGAGAGATGACGAGAGATCATTGTTATCCTGTGCTACGTCCTTATAAACGGTAGAGATCACGGCTCTCCATAACTTCCTGTCTTTTGTTGCTCTTAATAAATAGTGTTCCTTTACCACCGTCCATTGTCTCGCTTTTTCCATCCATTCGCTTTGTTTTCTTATATGTGCGATGTCATTTCAAGAGAAGTGTGATCATGACCCTCCACAACTTCCCTTACTAAGTTGCTCTTTACCACCGTTCTTTGTCCGCTTTTACCATACATCCATTTACTCTTCTTTTATGTTCGATTTCATTTCAGGAGTTGGGTGATCATGGCTCTCCACAACGTCCTGTTCTTTGTTCTTTTAAGTAAGTTTTGTCTCTTTACCATCCTTTTTTCCGCTTTTGCCATATATTCACTTTCTCTTCTTCTCTTATGTGCGATGTCATTTCAAGAGAAGTGTGATCATGACTCTCCACAACTTCCCTTTCTAAGTTACTCTAAGTAAGTATTGTCTATTTACTATGTTTTTGTTCCACTTTTGTCATTTATTCGCTTTGTTTTCTTATATGTGCGATGTCATTTCAAGAGAAGTGTGATCATGACCCTCCACAACTTCCCTTACTAAGTTGCTCTTTACCACCGTTCTTTGTCCGCTTTTACCATACATCCATTTACTCTTCTTTTATGTTCGATTTCATTTCAGGAGTTGGGTGATCATGGCTCTCCACAACGTCCTGTTCTTTGTTCTTTTAAGTAAGTTTTGTCTCTTTACCATGCTTTTTTCCGCTTTTGCCATATATTCACTTTCTCTTCTTCTCTTATGTGCGATGTCATTTCAAGAGAAGTGTGATCATGACTCTCCACAACTTCCCTTTCTAAGTTACTCTAAGTAAGTATTGTCTATTTACTATGTTTTTGTTCCACTTTTGTCATTTATTCGCTTTGTTTTCTTATATGTGCGATGTCATTTCAAGAGAAGTGTGATCATGACCCTCCACAACTTCCCTTTCTAAGTTGCTCTTTACCACCGTTCTTTGTCCGCTTTTACCATACATCCATTTACTCTTCTTTTATGTTCGATTTCATTTCAGGAGTTGGGTGATCATGG
Source organism: Acanthosepion lycidas (assembly GCA_963932145.1). NCBI lineage: Eukaryota > Metazoa > Mollusca > Cephalopoda > Sepiida > Sepiidae > Acanthosepion > Acanthosepion lycidas. The sequence goes on from OZ010614.1 coordinate 13,701,220, forward strand.
CTCTCCACAACGTCCTGTTCTTTGTTCTTTTAAGTAAGTTTTGTCTCTTTACTATCCTTTTTTCCGCTTTTGCCATATATTCACTTTCTCTTCTTCTCTTATGTGCGATGTCATTTCTCGACGTTTGTGATAATGGCTCTCGAAAACTTCCCGCCATATCATGCAATTTAAACTTTTGACTCTTTTAAAATTCTTCATTTTTTCCTGTTCTTCCATCCATTCACCTTTTCTTCCTTTGTGTGCCATGTCCCTTCGAAACGTAACAGATCGTGGCTCTCCACAACGTCCTTTTGATCATTTACCATCAGTTCTTCTTTTGTGAGCCATATTCCTTCAGTGAAAAATTTACTACGTTGCCCAGGTCCCGGGTCATGATATGGTAAAGGATTTCCAATTTGGAGAACCAATTGTAATGACAGCTACACTGTGTTCATAAACGTTTTGGTCAAAACAACGCCATGCATTCGACAGTAGGAAAAATGTCGTTCTCCACTAGGACAACGCCATCCGCATACAACAAGAACACCATAGGAGAAAAGTTTGGAACTCGGTTAGTTTGTTTTACCTCGCCAGTCATATTCACCTGGCCTTACATCAACCGATTATTATCTTTTACGATCGTTGTCAAACGCTTCAGCGGAGAAGACTTTCTATAATGTCAATCAGCTTCGTTGAAAACCCTTTTCGTATCAAAACCTGCTGAATTTTACTTAAAAACATTCTCGAAGAGCTGATAACCCTGATAAGCGACAACAGATTATTGCAAATAAATTTCAGAAGTAAATTGTATTTTTTTATCTTTTGAAAAATCAAATTGATAATAAACAAAGTAAATTCTTTATAACTCAACCTAATATTAATATAAGGTTGGTGCAATAATAATGTCGTTTTCTCACATAGTAACATATGACTAATAAAAATCACTCGTCCTGGATAATAATATCGCTCGCCACTCAATCATATGAACATTTAATTACTAATTTCACCCCAGGCAAGGCAATAAAGCCACCAATACGCAAAGGGTTACTGAGTGTTAGAGATTATGAGGAAAAACTACTATTAATCGGAGATAACATTAAAAAACAGGAATTAAAAAGACAGAAAATAACAATTGACATTGCATTTCAATTTTTGAAGATCAAAGTTGACTGGAAAGTAAGAAGCCGGAAGAGAGTCCCACAAGCAAGAATTGAACGAGAACAATAGAAGAGTAATCAGGAAGACATTAGATAGCGATTGACATTGCATTTAAATTTTTGAAGATCAAAGTTGACAGGAAAGCAGGAAGCCGGAAGAGAGTTCCACAAGCGAAAATTGAGAGGGAACAATAGAAGAGTAATCAGGAAGACAGTAGATAACGATTGACATTGCATTTAAATTTTTGAAGATCAAAGTTGACAGGAAAGGAAGAAGCCGGATGAGAGTTCCACAAGCAAAAATTGAGCGAGAACAATAGAAGAGTAATCAGGAAGACATTAGATAGCGATTGACATTGCATTTAAATTTTTGAAGATCAAAGTTGACTTGAAAGCAATAAGCCGGAAGAGAGTTCCACAAGCGAAAATTGAACTGGAACAATAGAAGAGTAATCAGGATGACAGCAGATAACGATTGACATTGCATTTAAATTTTTGAAGATCAAAATTGATTGGGCAGTAAGAAGCCGGAAGGTGAGTTCCACAAGCGAGAAGAGCGAGAACAAACTTTTAGCATAGAACCTACGGCTACATCTAGCCATTTTAACGGTATAATGATGAAACTTTGCCGCCAAACTTGAGCTGCGCTTAAATTCATAAAGTCTAGGAAACATACTGGAAAACTAATCCGCCAGTTACCATGAAACTATTGTTAAAAAGGTACAAAGTATGAAAAGCGACTGAAGCCGAGGTAACAGCTCAGGACCAATAACATTGCGGATTCTTCTTTCAATTTTATAAAGAATATGTGGCTATACTGCAGGAGTACCAGTCTAAATGTGGCAACAGCATTCAAAGCATCGACGAGTGATAGCCTTTTTGATATGTAAAATAGATTCTGGCGAGGAAAATTGTTCATCATGCTCGAGGGAACCAACTTTCTTAGTAGAAGACTTCACAATAATGAGGAAATATAGTTACAGGACATAATGCAGGGAAGAAAAGCAGGGGCAACAGTGAGTAAAATACTTAACGACTTGGCATGAACGGATAGTAGAACAGGGGAAAAGAGGAAGGGAAAAGGATCTAGGGTACCTTAGAGCTACACCAGATAGGAAATCATGGAAGACCTTCTTCTGAGGAGCACATAAAAGAAGAGATATCATAAACTGGCAGTTGATTACTTCCATGCTTTATTTCAAGGGACAAATCGCACACTGGTACGTAGGAAATATATAACCTGTTGTGGAGTAAATAAAACACCTCCGGTAACATAACTGAACTAGGCAAAACGCCTTAAATAAAGAACTCAAAGTGAGTCAGAGGATGTTTGTCGCAGTCAATCCCATGCTCGCGATAAGACAAGACCTCTGTCTTTGGGCGGAGGGTGACAAGACCACCGTTTTGGGACGTAGGGTGAAATATCTGGGTTTTTGTGTTCTGATAGAGACCCGACTGAGAAAAACAGACAAGTAGTAGTCAGGCAGTTTGCTTGCGACTAACAAGACCTCTCTCTTCGGCAGGTGACTTAGTTGCGATTATTTTTCGAATAGAGACTCGGCTGAGAAAAACAGATAAGTACTGTATCCGAGCCCGCTTTTGCGGGGGGGGGGAGGGCAGGGTAAATTTTGACTAGTGACTCGGGTGGAAACTCTCGGGTTCCCCACAGTAAACTTGACTTTGTGTCGCATCTAGTCCGCAGTGGGGCGACGGCTGAATATCCATCAGTCCGCTGTCTGGCTCGCGATTGTCAAGTTCTCTGTCTTCAAGCAGAGTAAGACCCAGTTAAGACTGTTTAAGGACGGAAAGTCGGCTGAGAGAAATATTGTAAGAATATTTTTGGAGATAATAATGATTTACGGATACAAGTCCAACTAATTATCCCATAGCTAGGAAGAGGGATATCCACACATTTCCCTAGGGTATCTTCGCGTATGGAAATATAACGAACCCGACTGGAATTAGAACTCGGCTCACCGATTTACCATTGCGAGCCGTTATCCATTACACCAACTGCACTTCCGAGCTTACAGCATCTGGTATTCCCAAATCATTAACCATTCACATGTTCGATGTTGCTTAACTTTGCTGACCGTACGAAAACCGGTATCTGTTCTGTGAATATAAAATTTTACAAGACCTTTTTTCTCAATATGTGCCCTAGAAATTTCAGCTGTTTCTTCCTCATGTTAAATATCAGTATCCTTATCGTGTCCATTTTATCTAAAAACTTCCTGGTTGCTCACATGTTCGATCTATGTTATTCTTAGCATCCTTCTGTTAGATAAGATGTCTAAAAACAGAAAGTCCATTTTATGATTGCAGCTGGTAGAAAACATAGACTCAAGCATGTGACTTAGCTTCTCAGCATTTTTGTTTTGTGATTCTGTGGCCTGGGGTCAACCATTCACTACCAATGTTCAGTTTTTATCTTATAGACTCGACTCATTCACAGGCGTACTCGGCATATATCAGGAATCGTACAGGACTCGTTAGCCAATCGCTATGGAAGAACGTTCTGACGTCATACAGCAATGTTTCTTTCAGAAACAAATACAAGAATAATAAATAATTCATCATGAACATTTGAAGCTGCCAGTCGGGTAATTATGAAGACTACAAGGACGATGGGGAAGACAAAGCTAAATTAGAGAGTGGCACGAAGAAAAGAAAGAAAAAAGTAAAAGAGAGATAGAAAAATAACACAGAAAATAGAAAAAGAAGAAGAATTAGGAGAAAGTGGGGAAAAAAAGAAACAAAGAAGGAAGCAGGAAAAGACAATATGAATGAAAAAAGGACAGGAAGTGAAGAAAGAAAGCTAAAAGGAAGAAGGAAAGACTGTAGGATTGAAAAAGAGATGAGAAAGAAAGAAAGAAAGAAAGAAAGAAAGTTAAGACGGTAGAAGGAAAGACAACAGGAATGAAAAAGGAATGAGAAAGAAATTTCAGCTGTTTCTTCCTCATGTTAAATATCAGTATCCTTATTGTGTTCATTTTATCTAAAAACTTCCTGGTTGCTCACATGTTCGATCAATGTTATTCTTAGCATCCTTCTGTTAGATAAGATGTCTAAAAACAGAAAGTCCATTTTATGATTGCAGCTGGTGGAAAACATAAAGGGAAGGAGGAAAGACTGTAGGATTGAAAAAGAAATTAGAAAGAAAGAAAGAAAGCTAAGACGGTAGAAGGAAAGACAACAGGAATGAAAAAGGAATGAGAAAGAAAGAAAGCTAAAAGGAAGGAGGAAAGACTGTAGGATTGAAAAAGAAATTAGAAAGAAAGAAAGCTAAGACGGTAGAAAGAAAGACAACAGGAATGAAAAAGGAATGAGAAAGAAAGAAAGCTAAAAGGAAGGAGGAAAGACTGTAGGATTGAAAAAGAAATTAGAAAGAAAGAAAGAAAGAAAGAAAGAAAGAAAGCTAAGAAGGTAGAAGGAAAGACAACAGGTATGAAAAAGGAATGAGAAAAACAGAAAGCTAAAAGTTGAACGAAAAGACAGTAGGAATGACAAAGAAATGCGAAAAAAAGGAAGAAAAAAGAAATGGAAAAGAAGGAAAAAGCTGTAGGAATGAAAAATGGATAAGAAAGAAAGAACGAAAGAAAGAAAGAAAAAAAGAAAGAAAGAAAGAAGAGAATAAATACAACTAAAAAGTAGAGGAAAAATTCAGTAGGAATGAAAATGAAAGAAAGGTAAAAGTTGAATTAAAAGACAATAGGAATGACAAAGAAATGCGAAAGAAAGAAAGAATGAAAGGTAGAGAGAAAAGGTAGCAGGAATGAAAAAGAAATGGGAAAGAAAAAAGAAAAAAAGAGAGCTAAAAGGTAGAAGGAAAAGGCAATAGGGATGAAAAACGGATGACAAAGAAATAAGGAAAAATAAAGGTAAAAGAAAAAGTCAATAGGAATGTAAAAGGAGTGGGAAATAAAGAAAGAAAGAGAGGAAGAAGAAAGAAAAAAAAGCCAAAGGCAGAAGAAAAAGACAGCAGGAATGAATGAAAGAAAGAAAGAAAGAAGGTGGGAATGAAGGAAAGAAAGAAAGAAAGGAAGGGAGGTAAAACGTTTAAAGGAAAAGACAATATACTTGAAAAATGAATGTTAAAGAAAGAAGAAAAGAAAGAAAGGATAAAATGTAGACAGAAAAGCCAAGCGAACAAAGAATGAAACCGAAAGAAAAAAAAAAAAGAAAGAAAGAAACGATGACTTGTAATTGAAAATTCAGGAGAAATAAAAAAGAAGAAAAAACAAAAGCAAAATAAAGAAACAAAATATGAAATGTAGAGACGGTTGGAATTAAAAATCAAGAAATTAAAAAAGAAAGGAAAAAAGAAAGTAACCGGCAGAAAAATGCAAAAGTAAAAGAAGGTAGGGACGAAGAAAGAAAGAAAAAGAAAGACTGAAATCGTCTGGTGATAGATTTTTGAAAGTAAAATATTCACGCCTAAGAAATGGCTAACGAAAATATGGAATCAAAAAGAGGAAACATGGAGAGAGAAGGATAAAAACAAAAAAAGCATATAAAATGGGAAATTAAAAAAATACTCAAGTTTACTTTACTTCTTGTCAGAAAAAAATAAATTATAATAACCGATTTGCATTTTAATCTGCAGCGAAGAAAAAAAACCCAGTCTCAACAAAATAGACACAAGGCGAGAGAGGAAAGTATCGTAGAGAAACACTGATGCTAACGCTAAATCTCGCGAGAAACTGCAAGATTTCTAAGCTAATATTTTTTGAAGCATTTATCTTAATATATAACCAAATAAAAGAACGTATTTCATTTCAGCCCATTAGGGAGGGTGAAGGACATTTTGTATTTTTAAAAATTCTCTCCACCGGGAGATTCTGCATTGGCGATTGGATAATTTGATTTCCAGTCTTTAAAATGTCCTTGATATATATATATATATATATATATATATATATATATATATATATATATATATATATATAAATTGTGTATATTTAGGCAGCAATTTTTCATTGATGCATGTTTCATTAAATAATATAGACAAGTTTAGTCTATTTATTTTAAGTAAGTTCCTTTCATATTGTCTGATAGGCTTAATAACATTATCACTGAAATCACCATATTAATACATGTTTTAATCCAATCAAAGCTTTCGGCTTACATAAGACATTATCAAACATGACAATTACTCTTCAATATATCAACCAATACACGGAACAATAATGATAGTCTATTTTTGTTGCATGAAAATTTTCAAAGCAACGACTAACTCGTGTATACGAGACGCGGAAGCGAAAATCGCGTCGCAAGTCGTGACGTCACACATGACTACGCGAGAGTGAAATTGAGAAGTATCAAGTATGGGAAGCCGATGATATATATATATATATATATATATATATATATATATATATATATATATATATATATATATATATACAGTAGCGGGCATAATATAAGGAACGGAAACAACAAAGACATAAATATGTGTATTACTTAAAAAGTAATGCATGATTAGCAATGAAATTTTCACCGAATAAAGATTAGGGTGTAATGCATAAATATTATACAAAGTTAAAAAAATTTACATAGTAGTTTGTTTTTTTTTAAATAAAGATTAAATGGAACAAAGAAGATAAGCTACTGGACAAAAGTTAAGGAACGATCTTATTAATACTTGATTGTGAACAAAATACCAACAAAATTTAATATTTCGTAAACATGCCCTTATTTTCAATGACTTCTCTGCATCGTCGACCACATGATCTAATTAATTACTTGCAAAAATCAGCAGTAATTCCCTCCTATTCCTCTTTCAATAACTCCCATAGGTGATCCTGGTTTTTCGGGTTTCTTTTCTGAGCCCTTTCTCCAATTATCTTCCAAACATTTTCTATTGGATTCAGGTCGGAGATCTGGGCTGGCCACTTCATTAGGGCGATTCCTTCTTCTTCAAATAAAGCCATAACCTTCTGAGCCTTGTGGCAAGGTGCATTGTCCTGCATGAAAATACGAGATTCATAAAGATTATGGTGTAATCTTGGTACCACATGCTGCTGAAGAAGCCTTTTGTAAATCTCAGCATTGATATTGCCATGTATGCAGATGATAGGGCCAACTCCTGCAGATGAAATCATTCCCCACACCATCACACTGCCGCCACCAAACTTAACGGTTTTCTTGACACATTGAGAAGGCAGTCTTTCACCTGTTCTATGGCGTATGTAAGTTTTACCCTCAGAACCAAATATAGTAAACGTGGACTCGTCACTGAAATGAACTGTATCCCATTGTGCGTCAGTCTAAACAACATGTTCTCTCGCATACTCCAGGCGTTTTGCTTTGAAATGAGAGGCCTCGAAGCTGGAATACGGGCATGCAAACCTACATTTTTTAGCCTGCGAGCAACCGTTTTCCTCGAGATCTTATTATCTGTCTCTTCATTAAATTTACGGGCAATTGATGTAGCAGTTTCAAAACGGTTTTTTGTAGATATTCTAACAATTCTTCGATCTACTCTTTGCGTTGTTTTTGGAGGTCTGCCGGTTTTTGGCTTTGCATCTAACGTTTTATCGGTTTTATACCAGCTAATTACACGATGAACGACACTTTTCGACCTATGAAATTGACTTTTTTTCTTGATAGCGATAATGAGTTTTTTTTCCTTCAAAAGAGAGCGTTTTGCGTGTAGAATTTGCCATATTGCTTAAAAATAAAGTCCTAATGATGAATGAACTTTTACTTATTGTTGAAAAGCTCCATCGAGTTTTTTAAAAATGTAAATTAAAAGTTTATGCAAATTATTGACATCGCTCCTTAACTTTTGTCCAGTAGCTTATTTCCTTTGTTCCATTTAATCTTTATTTTTAAAAAAAACTATTATGTAAATTTTTGTAACTTTGTATAATATTTATGCATTACACCCTAATCTTTATTCGGTAAAAATTTCATTGCTAATCATGCATTACTTTTTAAGCAATACACATATTTATGGCTTTGTTGTTTCCGTTTCTTATATTATGGCCGCTACTGTATATATATATTAAAATAATAGGAAAGTGCAGTACGATTTCTAAGCCGGTGTTCTTAGCAATTATTTTTATTTAAAAAAAAAAGAAGTACTCTATGCAAACAGTAAAGCAAAATATTATGATTATTTTCTTTTTAAAAATATGACTCCATCGCGACATAGAAAAGTTCCATGTTTCATAACTGAAACTAAATTTATAAATTTGATTATAAAAAAAAAACAGTCTCGTTCCATTGTTACGCTATATTAAGAATAACTTTCGAAGAAATTTACTTAATTTAGAAGCGCAGGCAATATTAATTTTATGAGTTAGGGTTAAGGAAAATTCAATCTATTTTGATAAGGCGGGGCAAGGTTTTAATTTCCTTAGACAGCTTATGTAGC
>OZ010614.1:13714736-13722236 GCA_963932145.1 Acanthosepion lycidas
ATATATATATATAGATAGATAGATATGCAGCATAGCTTCATTCAAATATGTTTTAGTCAATAATATATTGTATTGTGTCCATTTATTTTTATACTGATCCTTTCCACTTGTCTAATCAGTTTCTTGATGTTAAAATGAAATGCATCAGGGAAGGTGCCGTAGTTTTTTATAACACAAGTACTTTCGACCCTTTTCTAAGATCATCTTCAGGGATAAATTACAAAGACGAACTTACTGTAACTGAGATAAAATCTGCATTTCATTGTGATGGTGATTTAAAAAAAAAACACGCGGACCCCCCCCCCACACCAAAAAACAAAAAAACAAAACAAAAAACAAAACAAAAAAATAAACTACGGCACCTTCCTTAATGAATTTCATCTTAACATCAAGGAACCGATTGGACAACTGGAAAGGATCATTATAAAATGAATAGACAGAATATGTCTATATCATTCAATGAAACACACACACACACATATATATATATATATATATCCTTTTCTTTACTCGCAATTATTTTTCGTAATTACCCATTTTTCGTTTCTGATTTTTCTTTTTTTTTTTTGTCGTATTTACTCGTTTTTTGCAATCGGTTTTCTTTAAGGAGAATTTTTTTTAGGGGTAACTTATTTTAACTAAATTCAGACGCTATTTTTCTCTTTTAACTATTAGGTTGGTGCAAAAATAATGACGTAATAATGTCGTTTTTTGACGTATTTCTTAACGTCAAAAAACGACATTATTACGTCATTATTTTTGCACCAACCTAATATAAAAAGAGTAAGACCAAACAAATAAAATATAATAAAGAAGTTATAAGGGGGGGGGGAGGGGAGAAGAGCAGAGAAAGAAAAGCAAGTCGTAAGACGAACCAATATAATAAATCGTTTTTATTTTATTAATATATATATATATATATATATATATATATATATTGCGAAGGACGCTACTTGTAAACAAATAGTAATTTTAATTTATTTGTAACAAACAGTTATTTCTGATGAAAGATTGAGGACAATTTGAAATATCAAATATATATATAAATAAATAAATACTTTCATAAAATAAAACATAATTTTTTTAATTTGCAAATTTTTCTATATATATATATATATATATATATATAGGATTGTTTTCTTCTCTTCTTCCAAAAAACACCCTGTCTTGGCCGCATGTAGGAAGATCAGTACAACCAAGCATACCCGATCAATAACATCGATTAGCCCAAGTGAAGTCTTGATTAGTTGCCATTTTCTGAGGGAACTTATATAAAGCACGTCCTAAAGCTAGTAGCAAATTTTATTCTGGGTGCGGGCCGAATACTGATCATATTCGGTCGGGTCGTCCATCGAAGAAGTCTGTTGTTTATTTAGACCCGAAACTTCTAGTGACATGGGAGCAACAACTCTGGCGACGCATATAGATTCGGTACTTAAAGGTGTAATTTTAATAATTCATATATATATATATATATATATATATATATATATATATATATATATATATATATATATATATATATATATAAAAAACAAATCAAAAACTATTCTGATTTTTACTGATCGTTAAACATAGAAATCGATATGTTCCAGGGAATACAAGGAATCGAAATCATTTATTCTAGCAACAATGATGCCGCTACTTTGACGTACAGAACAGTGTTCAATATCAGACTTTGCGGTCTTTATATCGTTCAAATTTCTTGTGGTAGTTAAAATAAATAGCTTTTATTTTACGTGTATCTCATTAAAACCTTTTACTTGCTTTTAATAAAATGCATTTTTTGGCATCCACTTCATTCTGAGCTACAGTGTGTTTAAACAGCTAAAAAAGTTGTCCATTTATCGGATCAATATATGCGCACACCGAATCACACCTATACTGGGAAATTCATTAATCCGGAATGACGTTGCTGGGCTAGTGGTGCTCGATTTTCTATACAATTTACATCAACATTTAATCTTTTTCTTCACACCTATACTGAGAAATTCACTAATCAGGGGTGACGTTGCTGGGCTAGAGATGCTCGATTTTCTATACAATTGCTGGGCTAGTGAGACTCGATTTTTAACCACTTATATTACTTAAATTTGTAATAATCATAGTTTACCAAATTATTAAAATATATGAACCGACCGTTTACTAAATTATAAAAATATATGAACCAACTATGAGGAAATCCTTATTATTTACCATTTTATAAAGTTCGAATCAACTGGCAAATAGCCGATGTTTTACCAACCATTCCAATACACCATAGAATAAATAAATAGTGCAAATAAATAATTTTTTAAATGTTTTTTTTTTGTTCGAAAATCTTCGTTTATTATAATAAAAGTTTCAACCGCTTATAGTATTTAAAATTATAGTAATCATAGGGAATATATTTAGCGATGTCTGTATGTCGTTAGTATGGAACCTCCTTTCACTGGTACGTGGACAGGAACTGTATATGGCGGATTTATATTATTTAAAATCATAATAACCATATCCAATATATTTAGCGATGTCTATGTGGTGACGCCATTTGAAACCGCTTTCACTGGTTAATGGACAGGACCTGTATGTGTCGGATTTATATTATTTAAAAGTATAATAACCATATCCAATGTATTTAGCGATGTCTATATTACGTCATCGTCAAACCGCCTTAGGAAGAACCTGTATGTGGCGAATTTATATTATTTAAAATCATAATAACCATATCCAATATATTTAGCGATGTCTATGTGGTGACGCCATTTGAAACCGCTTTCACTGGTTAATGGACAGGACCTGTACGTGACGGATTTATATTATTTAAAAGTATAATAACTATTTAATGTATTTAGAGATGTCTATATTGCGTCATCGTCAAACCGCCTTAGGAAGAACCTGTATGTGGCGAATTTATATTATTTAAAATTATTTATATTCGTAATTTTGCTAGACACTTACGGCATATTGCTGAAAAAAGCTTGGTTATTATAATAAAGTTTTCAAACAGTTTTATTACTTATATTTTTAATAACCATAGGGAATGCGTTTACTAAATTATTAAAATATGTGATATGTGAAACAACAATAAGGAAATAGTTATTATTTACCATTTTATAAAGTTCGAATCAGTTGGCAATTTGCCGGTGTTTTGCCAACCATTCCAATAAGCAATAGAATAAATAAATAGTTGAAATAAACAAGGTTCTAAATGTTTTTGTTGGAAAATCTTTGTTTATTATAATAAAGATATATATTCTTATAAAGATATATATTCTTATATTATTTAAAATTATGGTAACCATAGGGAAAGTCTTTAGCGATGTCTTTATGGCGCCAGTGTGAAGCAGCCGTACACTGGTTAGTGGACAGGACCTGTATGTAGCGGATTTATACTATTTAAAAGTATAATAACCATTTCCAATGAATTTATCGATGACTATGTGGCGTCAATTAGAGCATATAAGGATTGAAAAGAAACATGGGAAGATGGCATAATAGCAGCTAGAACCGGAAAATTATTCTACATGGGGAGAGGAAAAATATTCCAACATAAAAGGCACCAAAATCGGCTGAAAAAAAAAGAATAACTGATGAAAGACCTGAAGAACCGCTTAAAAAGCTGTTCGATATTTTTGATGTGCCAGTACCAAAACAAGTCGTGAAACAAACAAGGACAAGTTCAAGGAAAAACAAAATATACAGAAGAACTAGAAGTGGATACGATACGAAAAAGCTACAAAGTAAAATATGTTGTTGAACTCTCCAGAAAGAAGAGAGGGGAGATAATAATACTAAATAGAAAATATTACTTAATAAAGTAGTAATCTCAAAAGTATTTAAAATTATGTAAAGAGTACACCCCTGATGACTATGAATTTGTTCAATACTATAATGAGCTCCATTTGTATGAGGTTAGTGGTAGTAGTATTGGAGTCAATCTAAAAACTAATACAATTAAAACTAATGCAATGCAATATTTCTAATTTACTAATTTACAAGGAAATAAATACGAAAACAATTTTTTATTCATAAATTTATAAACATTTACTAAATTATTAAAATATAGAAACAAACTATAAAGAAATCCTTATTATTTACCATTTTATAAAGTTCGAATCAATTGGCAATTAGCCAATAGTTTGCCAACCATTCCAATAAATAATGCAATAGTTTAAGTAAACAATAGTGTTTATTATTTTTGTTGTTAATCTTCCCGAACAAAAAAATCTATAAATACACTTTCATGTTCAGGTTTTATTCCAATTATAACAATTAGCTTTTGAGAATTTACAACAAAAATATTAAACACTTTAAACATTTATATTGTAGAGTAAAGAGTACACTCCTTAGTGACTCCTTGAACTCATACAATACTCTAAAGAGTTCCATGGTATGAGGTTAGTGGTAGTTGTATTTGAGTCAGTCTTCATACCAACTAAACAAGCAGACGGTATAAGCCTAAGCATTACGTATAGAGAATACTATACGAATTACTTTATACAAAATACGATTATGCGTTATAACAATAACCTTACAAACAGAAGTTATAAGAATTTATTTATAAAATTTATTTATAAGAGTAATTTTATATTTACAACATTTTAAAGACTAATACAATTTAGAACTAATGCAATGCAATATTTATCACTTACCAATTTATAAAGAAATAAATGTGAAAACAATTTTTTATTTATAAATTTATAAACATTTACTAAATTATTAAAATATATGAATCAACAATAAGGAAATCCTTATTATTTACTATTTCATGAAGTTCAAATTGACTGGCAATGTTTTGCCAACCATTTCAATAAATAATCTAATGAATAAATAGTGTTTTATATTTTCGTTGTAACTTCTTAACAAAAAAATATGTGTAAATTCGCTTTTATATGTTTAGATTTTATTAAAATTTGAAAAATTTCAAAAAAATGTTGCCAGATTTTGAACTGATAAACTGTTAAAATTAAACTTTTTCTTATCCATAACTCGATTATAAGCATCTGTGCTCAAATTTGACTAAATCCTCAGTGACTTCATTACTCACAACCCCCTCAAAAGAAAAGAAAAACATAAAATTCAAGAAAAACAGTTACAAAATACATTATTTTATCCTGTATTCAAGAATTCCACTAGTCTAGTTACATTGAAATGTTGGCAAACTTGGACCAACTTGAAACAGAGTGTCAAATGGACATTTTTTCACTTGACACCATTATTATTTTAACTACCTACACTCCTCGGAAATGTTTATTGTTTTAAAAAGTGATGAATAAAATTGTAATAAAATCTAAACATATGATGAAAGTGAATTTATATATATTTTTTTTTAAGAATTTGCAACAAAAATATTAAACACTACATAATTATTAGATTGTTTATTTACAAGACTAATTTTATATTTACAACATTCTAAAACCTAATACAATTAGAACTAATGCAAAAATTTTTATTTACCAATTTATAAAAAAATAAATACGGAAACAATTTTTCATTCATAAATTTATAAACATTTCCTAAATTATGAAAGTATGTGAACTATCTCTAAGGACATCTTTATTATTTACCATTTTATAAAGTTCGAATCAACTGGCAATAAGCGGATGTTTTGCCAAACATTCTAGTACACTATAGAATAAATAAATAGTGTAAATAAATAATCTTCTAAATATTTTTTGTTGGAAAATACATGTTTAATATAACAAAGGCTTCAAATTCTTATAGTATTTAAAATTATAGTATTCATAGTGTTGTATGTGTCGGGTGATCGCTAGTTGGTTTGTTCGGAGGTAAAATGAAAACTTCAACAAAAAGGATTTTAAACGCATCTATTTTATTAACATGTCGACGTAAGCATCTTTATCTAGCCAGTGGGGTTGCTATCCCAGCCACTGGTGAGCAGTTTCCGCACACGAAATTAACACGTCTGCATTTTTCGACGGGTAAAACTTAACTCCTAGAAAACACATTTTATCTTTCTAACATTCCCACGTTCGGCTCAGCCAGTCAAAATCGACATGGACAGGACCTGTATGTGGCGGATTTATATTATTTAAAATTATAGTAGTCATAGGAAATTTATTTAGCGATGTATTTATGGCGTCAGTGTGAAACTGCTTTCACTGGTTAGTGGACAGTACCTGTATGTGGCGGATTCGTATATCATTGAGTGACTCACTCGAGTACGGATGAATGGTCATATATTATGTTTATCGCGTGAACATATATTTATGTAGTATTTATCGTTTCCCAATTTATATACAAATAAATATGAAAACAATTTTTTTATTTATAAATTTATAAACATTTACCAAAATTATTAAAACATTGAAACCAATTCTAAGGAAATCTTTATTATTTACCATTTTATAAAATTTGAATCAGTTGGCGTTTAGCTAATGTTTTGCCTACCATTTCAATAAACAATAGATTAAATAAACAGTGTAAATAAATAACCTTCTAAATAAGAAGTTTGTTGGAAAAGCTTTGTTTATTATAATAAAGGTTTCAACTTCTTATATTATTTAAAATTATAGTAATCATAGGAAATTTATTTAGCGATGTCTTTATGGCATCAGTTTGAAACCGCCTTACGCAGATTAGAGGACAGGACCTGTGCGTGGCAGATTCGTGACTCACTCGTGTATAGGACGCATGTCTATGTTCATGTTTATCACGTAAACTACGATAAAAAGATATGTGTAGGGGATAAATATTTATGCAAGTGTTTTCTGAGACATGAAAAGTATTTCAAGGGTGGCACAAGGATGAAAAATTTGAGAAACCCTGGTTCATAGAATATATTTAAAAGTTTATGAATTTCAATAGCATCTTATGGAAAGGTGTGGTATCCATCAAGGAATTCTGGAGGTGGAGTAAAGAATTTGTTTTCAATTTCAAGAAAAAAGACAATCGTCCGAAAATAAGCAAAAAAAAAAAAAAAAAAAAAATCGAAACATGTACATTTACCTCCCCTGCGTCATATCTGTATATAGACTGATTTTCATCTAGTTTTTTTTTTTTTTTTTTTTTAATTGTCAATGGCGTTGGCGGAGGTATGCGCTCTCTGAGTGCTTTCCAGTGTTAGTAATTTAAAGATGCAGATAGTTATATGGTTTTGCAAGCAAGAGACGAGTTTCGCTTTTGCTTTTTACAAGTGTTTGAAAAGAAAATTAATTAATTTTTACTTATAAATGTAAGTAATAAAACAATTATGTGCACGGCGAATAATTCTATCTCATTTAGTTGCAAATCTGATAGACTCACTTGACAACAACAACAAAAAAAAAAAAAATAAGAAAAATAAGAAAAAGAAAAATACTTAGCCAAAATATAAGTGTATCATAAAACGAAATGTATCATAAAACAAAGATAGAAAACAAAAAATGTTATTGATTAAAAACAACAGCAAACAACAATTAAAATACAAAAGAAATTGATTCAATTAGGCAAAAACGTGAAACTGAAAATTTGTGGCAAGAAAGCTGTCAGAAAATATGAACCAGAAATGAAACAGAA
>OZ010614.1:13727236-13767236 GCA_963932145.1 Acanthosepion lycidas
TCTTTTCAAAACTCAATCCCCCATTGGTTAAAAGGACAATGTAGCGAAGTTGAGACAAACCTTTTTCTCGCGCAGGTCCCTCGAGCCTATTTGAAAACTCGGAAATCCATAAAAAGAATCGCTCGACTTAATCAGTCAGACACTGAGTTTCGAGAGATACCAGCAGACCCCATGCATGCCAACACATTGACTGAATAACCACTACCAACCTCTCAACAACTCAACACAACTCGCACAACTATTGCCGCGTGAAGAAACTTAACTTACAATTTACTAAAAAATGACATTATCACTACAAAACAGTAATTGTACATTCAATCAACCGTAGCCTATCAATAAAAGGCGAACAACTCTTCATAACTTAAATCAACACAAACAGTTGTCACACACATACACACTATCACTTGAACTTACACAATTGACAATTTTCCTTGCAGACATCAAACTATTTTAATTCCACAAACTTAAACTATCAACCTTTATTCACTACATTTCTGCATGGACAATCTTTGTAACCTCATCTCACTTGCCACATTTAACAAGCAACTTATTATCACTTTATGTCAAATATATATATATATATATATATATATATATATATATATATATATATATATATATATATATATATATACACACACACACACACACACACACACACACACACACACACACACACACACACACACACACACACACGGTGGAGTAATGGATATGAGCTTGGATTGAGGAATGGGAGAGCCGAGTTCGAATCCATTACATTCACTTACGTGCTAATACCCTTGGGAAAGGTATGAATCCTCTTCTTCTCCCTCCAGCTATGGGTAAAATAGCAGGACAGACTGGGTTCTATAGCTTTGGATGGCAACTGTTCTAGGAGAAGGACAACTCTGAATTCAAAACCTGCGGAGGGTCGTTTGGGAAACTTGTGGCATTCGGTGCACCAGGTCTCTGTATTCGTCCCTCCAAAAAGTGTGGATGGTCCTACACGAAACCTATAATCAAATCTCATGTGCCGGTGTCGGGCTGTCGGTTTCCTGGAAACTGATCTAATAGAGAAGTATTTACTATAAGTTGGAAGCGTGGATTTGAACTTTGTGTCGTAGACGATAATGGATAACGAATACGAATTGCCCTGACACTAAATAAACAAAACAAAACATTTTTGTTTCGGTGAGGTAACAGATATAAACAGTACTTGCTGCTTATTATTCATTTTTAGAAAGCTAGTGACGTTTTTATTGTCAATCTCTACCTGAGGAAGGCCGAGGAATCGATCGTTTGAAAAACAGCAAGAAAAGTAATATTTCGGTAATCATATTTTTTAATTAATATAATTGAGAATAATATTGATTAAAACGATATTACTTATGTCCCATAATATTTGACCCATTTGCATATGTATTTCAAACACTAAATGTAACAAAACTTATGGGACAGAGGTGGCAATTAATAATACATCTGTCACATAATAATCATATTATTTTCATATAAATTTCATACACAAAATGTAATAACAATTATAGAATAGAGTTGTTAATTGTTATTATCTCTGTTGCATAATAAATATATTGTTTACACATACATTTCCTAGACTAGAACAGTAATACGGGACAGGTGTGGTAATTAATGATACAACAATCCCGTAATAATTAAAATACTTTAATATAAATATTGAACCCTAAAAGTAGCAACATTTATGGGACATAGTTGGTAATTAATAACACACCTGTCGATAATAATTATAATAATTTAATATAAATTCCGTACAATGAATGTAGCAACATTTATGGGACATAGGTGGTAATTAATAACACACCTATCGATAATAATTATAATAATTTTATTTAAATTTCATACACTAAATATAACAACACTTTCGGGATAGAGGTGGTAATTAAAAACGCACCTGTCGCATAATTCCGTATAATAAATGTAACAACATTCATGGCACAGATGTGGTAATTAATAACGCACTTGTTGCATAATAATTATAATAATTTAATATACATTCCGCAGAATAAATGTAACAATACTTATGGGACAGAGGTGGTAATTAACAACACACCTGTCGCATAATTCTCTACAATAAATGTAATAACATTTATGGGACAGTTGTTGTAATTAATAATACAGCTGTCGCATAATAATTATAATAATTTAATATAAATTTCGTACGGTAAATATATCATAATTTCATGGGAAAGAGATGGTAATTATTATTACGTTGGTGACATAATAATTATAGTATTTTCATCTAGATTTCTTACACTAAATGTAGTAATAATTATAGAATGGAGCTGTTATTTCTTACGACATCTGTTGCGTAATAATTATATTATTTACGCATAAATTACGTTCGCCAAATGTAACAATTATGGGACAGGTATGGTAATTAATGATACAGCAATCGCATAATAATTATAGTATTACCATAAAAATTTCGTATGCTAAATGTAACAGTCATTATGGGACTGAATTGTGACAAATAATACATTTGTCCCATAATACTTATGCTATTTGATATATACATTGCATACACTGAATGGAGCAACTATTATGGGACAGATGCCGTAATAAATAGATTCTCTAATTATTTGTACCAATTAGTTGTATCATTTGCATATACATTTCATACGTTGATTGCACCATTCATTATGGGACGGATGTCATGTTTTTTTTAAAAAGAAAACGAAGGAGAATTAATGAACGAAATGAAAAAAGAAACAATACACCAAAAAGAAGGAAGAAGAAGAAACCGAAGACAACACAAAACAGAAAAAAAAAATAAAGGAAAATTAAGAACGGAAGACTAAAACTACAAAAAGCCCCTTTTGATATCAGGAAAGATCAAAAGAAAGAAAAACAGAAAAATATCTATTGTGAACTGAAATCAATATATATATATATATATATATATATATATATATATATATATATATATATATATATATATATATTAAAAAGAAGAATGAAACCGCAAACGTTTTTGGTCGTAATGTGGATTTAAAAAAAAAAATTATGCTTTATTTTCAATAATTTTGCTACACGGGTTTCCGGTCTCGTGACCTTTATCAGGCAAATGAGTATTTATTTTCACATATTATTAAAATATAATAAAATAATATAAACTTAAGCATAATATAGTTTTTAGAAAAATCCACATTACAACCAAAAACGTTTGCGGCTTGTCTCTTTATATACACACTTTTCTCTCGTTGGAACTACTATAACCTATAACATATATATATATATATTAAATATGACAGACAAGCTACTTTGATTAACTTAATGAAAGCACATAGTTTGTCATATTTAATGAAACTTGCAAAAAAGTAGAATTGCTGCCTAAATACACTATATATATATATATATATATATATATATATATATATATATATATATATACATATATATATTAAATTCAAAACATTATGTCTGCTTATTTGTATCATAATCCGTTCATATTCACGAATATTTTTCCGTGTATTGCAGTCAAATGAGGCAAGAAATGCACTGTAACAGTGAGAATCACATTTATTTCCCAAGTACTTTCTAGCTCTTTCTCAGATCATCATCAGAGTTGCAACTAGATAAGGAAAAACTATGTGTATCTATGCATTGCTGAATAAATGTGATTTCCACAATTACAATGCATTTCTTGCATCATTTGATTGTAATACAGGGAAAATTATCCGTTAATATGGATGGATTATGCTAAAAATAAGCAGACATAATGTTTGTAACTTATTTAATCAGACATGCCTAAAAGAGAATTTGCTGCCACACACACACGCACGCACCCCCCATATATATATATATATGTGTGTATTTTTTCATTCGGATTAATTTCTGTAACTTTAATATTTTGTTTTATCTCAGTTTTTTATGGTGTCCCCTCTAGTCTATCTCAGGTACTGTTGTCAATATTGTTCTGGCATAGGGGTCCTCATAGACTACGTCCTCTTCATGGAGTACTTGCTTTGTGATCGACTCCCAAGAAAACACAAATGCACCCCTTATTTTGTCCTATTTTACGATAGAAATCCCTTTGTCATTTTCCTTATATATTGTTCCTTTATGACATTCATTTCAGTTTCACGTTTTGGTATTCTTTTGCAATTTCTTTTTCTCTTCCAAATACTAAATGTATTTGTTAGAAGCTGACGATAACGGCCATTTTGGAGACCCCTGTTGTTTTTTATTTAAGGGTAGAAATTCCTTTGTCCTTTTCCTTCCATATAATTTCTGCATGAGATTCATTTTAATTTTACGTATTCTTATTTCTTTTTCGATTTCTGTTTCTCTTCCAATAATAGATGTATTTGTTCGAAGAAGGAGTGACGACCATTTTGGAGGCTCCTGTCAATTTTATTTAAGGGTAGAAATTTCTTTCGCCATTTTTCTTCTTTATTGTTTCTTGATAAGATTCCTTTTCGTTTTACTTTTTTTATTTATTCCTTTTTCAATTACTGCATCTCCTCCTGTACTTGTTCTGCTTGTTCAAATAATAATAATAATAATAAATTGTTCGCACGAATACAACTCATACCTTACGAAGGGTTTTATCAATGTAAAATATGTGTTTTTTTTTCTTTTGTTTTTTTTTAATTGGTCAGTGGAAGATGTCATGATACCATTTCTGACATTAGGTCTCTGGTTAGGACACGGAAATAAATTAGTATAAACCAGAAATCAAAGGAAATAGTATGTATATATATATATATATATATATATATATATATATATATATATATATATATATATATGTGTGTGTGTGTGTGTGTGTGTGAAAATATATAGAAAATAGGAAAGAACTCGTTAGGTAAAAAATCCAAAATTCTTTAGTATTTTTGTTATTATTTAAAAAAAAACAGTGCTCGATACAAAAGTAGAGCCTAAATATGATTATTTATTTAAAAATATGATTCCATCGCTACATAAGAGTTCTCATGTTTCAAAACAAGAGCCGAAAACATCAGTATAATTATTTGAATTAAACTGAATTAAAGTACCAAGCTCTGTTCCATCTTTAAGCGAAATATTTTTTGGGAATAACTAGTTCTTGAAATTTACGCGTTTTTATAAGCATATTCATTATTAAAATTAAAATTACTATGGTAGCGGCTAGAGAAATTATTTAAAATAATATATATATATATATATATATATATATATATATATATATAACTCGGCTGATGAGGCAATATCTCCATTGGACAATTTGCAGCTTTTATGCAAAAATCTGGTATGAACATCACCCAGACCCAGTTACAGACACAAAACGTATAACAATTTTATGGGACTTTAAGATAGCCAGAGATAGAACGATCAAGACATACAAAGATCGTGAAATGGTAACCACAAAAAATGTTGCAGTAAAAAAATGTTAAGAAGATATTTCTGACATTAGATCTCTGTGTTGGATATCGGTTGATGAAGGATCTTTGGCCTTACTTCCGCTGCATCAGTGTATGAGCGGAAATCAAAACTGGTGAGAGCTTAAACTGAAAATGAATCCTTTGGCTAAAACAAGCAAGAGGCACAGGTATGCTGAGCATGAATAAACACGGCGCATAGGTGTCCGGAGCGGAAGGAAATGCGTGCTTGCGTGGGCGCAGGCCGGAAGAGGTGTAGCCACATGAAGTTGCGTGGGAGCATGCCGGAAGAATGCGTAGCCACGTGAAGTTGCGTAAGTGTCTAAATGTTATTTAACCGATCCGATTCTTGATCTGGACAAAGAGGCTGGCTAGAGGTTTACTGAAGATTTATCGCCGCCAATTCCTGTGTACGCAATCCTAAACGCTGTGATTCTCCCACACTCTACACATTCACCGCAACTTGAATAATAAAGACATTTATATACTTTTATATGTGAGTGTCCGTCCCCTTATTTGAGCCCATAATAAATATTGTTTAAGAAACGCCTGATAATTATGCACGAACCCAATAATAATAATAATCACTAAAATCTTGTTTCGCTAAGCAAAATAAAAACGAACTTGTCGACGAATATATTTCTGGAAGGTAACTCTTTATAAGTGCTGAATATTAAGAAATGGAACATTAATTGTAAGATATATATTAAAATGTTCCAAACTTATCATCTCGACTCAAAGTTTCGCAGATAGTATTTGCACATCACGGTTTGTTTTTAAATCAATTCGCCCTATTCAAGGTGATAATGCCATTAAGACGCAAGGGGCTGTTAGGAGTGATAGAGAACGAGAAGAATTTAAAGGAACCAGAATCCCAATCCTAAAGAAAAAAACAATATATAAGCATCTACTCCTGTTCCAAAGACCGGGGAGGAGTACGAACCGGATGATAGGCGAACCTATCTGCTCCTATTGGTCCTTCTAGCCCAATAGGAGCAGCCTAATAACTGCAGATAGCCTCGATTGCTCACGAATAATTCTGTTTACCCAATTTCACTCATAAGGCCGGGGTCAAAACCAATTACATGCCACTTAAACTTCCTGACAATGAAAAAAGATTATCGAAAGTCCTCGAACAAATGCGTGGACAATTCCTTCACAAATCAGATCCGGACCAGCACCAAATTATTTCTTAACCGTTAAACTAAAATGAGTAAAAAGTAGTATTATTGTCAATGCAGGTAGAATGAAGTTGAAGTCGATGAGAAATGGTCCCGCCATAAGCCAGAGAATCTGATGGGAAACGACCAAGACATGATCTTGTTGGATTTAAACATCAAAACAGACCGTGTCCTTGAGACCACCAAAGCAAACAACTCCGTTTGTTGAAACATGAATAAGTAAATAAATTAAAAAATAGTCATCATAATATAAAGATAAAGATTAATTTGAAGGTCAAAGAAATAATTGTAATGGTCAAAGAAATTAATATGAGGGTCAAAGTAATTAATATAAGGGTCAAAGAAGTCAATATAAGGGTCAAAGAAATTAATATAAGGGTCAAAGAAATTAATATAAAAGTCAAAGAAATTAATGTAAGGGTCAAAGAAGTCAATATAAGGGTCAAAGAAATTAATATAAGGGTCAAAAAAATTAATATAAACGTCAAAGAAGTGAATATATGGTTCAAAGAAATTAATATAAGGGTCAAAGGAATTCATATAAGGGTCAAATAAAAAAATAATATAAAGGTAAAAAAAATAATATAAAGGCCAAAGAAATTAATATAAAGGTCAAAGAAGTTAATACAAATGTCAGAGAAATTAATATAAGGGGCAAAGAAATTAATATAAGGGGCAAATAAATTAATATAAGGGCAAAAGTAATTAATATAAGGGTCCAAAAATTATTATAAGGGCGAAAGAAAATAATATAAAAGTCAAAGAAATATCAGATTTACATTTCTTGGCATTGTAAATATTCTGCGAAAGGAAATTTACGCTTGACGTCGTACAATTTTCGAAAACCCATAATGCAAGATCTCGAGTTGAAGATGAAAAATTTTGCGAAAGGCATACCAACAGAAAAAGGGGGCAATTCAAGAATAAGTTATTAACAGTGAATTGTTTTCTAGTGAGTCTGAGTGAGAGTGTTAATTTTAATATTAGGTTGGTGCAAAAATAATAACGTAATAATGTCGTTTTTTGACGTGTTTTTAACGTCAAAAAACGACATTATTACGTCATTATTTTTGCACCAACCTAATACATACGATTCATATACAGTATGCATATATAAAAATATTTTGTGTGTATATACGTACATGTGTAATTAGCATACAGATTATTTCCCGTCTTCCCCCACACTCGCGTGTCTAGGTCAACAAAGGAGAGGGCGTGATGAATGTCGCTGGAAGAGCTCAGGTTTTGTCGGCCAATCAGCGCGTCTTTTTGTTTTTTGTTTTTTAATTTTTCTCTTTCATGGGCGCCATGGTCTTTGGAGGCTTGTTCAGAGACCAAGCTAATGGCCTTTTAAGTTTCCTTCACGTGAATTGCAGTAAAATTAAAGAATTAAATAATAATTAGGGAAAAAATTTTTTAGAAATACGAAAGTGTGGCATGGCCCCCAAATCGGTTGGGAACCGCTGGACTAAACTCAGAAGAGTCGCGTGGGTTAATTATAAAATGGCGCCTAAATTATAGACAGTCGATCAATAACTTTGAAGAAAACCGTGCAGATGATATGCTCAGATAACGCGATCAGCACATGGTGCGTAGACATTAATAATTTCTAGTGGCACATCCAAAGATATGAGAGGACTAGCGAAATTCAATCTATCCTTACAGTATGACGTGTTTAGTGCTGACGTCAGAAGAACATAATTGGAAGACAAGAGCTGGCATTAGATACAATATGCTAGGCAGTGGAAGCTCATGCGGTTTTTGTGCAAAATATTTCAAACCGCAACAGATAACTGAAGAAGGCTACAAGCTACACGGCTGAAACGTGAATGGTGGAGAAATTAGTCCCAATATTTAATATATTGAATAATACAAATTTAAAGTCAATGACTATTTAGCAGAAATAAAAAAAAAGCACTTAATGTTTTAATGTAACAACTTAACAATATATATAAATAAAAATGATAAACATTAAGAAGGATTGGAGATAATTAAGTAATTCATCGAGTCTAGAAGAACCCTCAACAGATTGTAGAAAGCACTGGACGGACGTTTCGCCCTATAATTGGGACTACATCAGCAGTGCGCATCCACTACCGAGAATTGAAACCCCGGACAGTTACAATGACAGGCAAACGTCATACCAACTGTGCTAATGGTCCCCGGTGACACAGAGGTAGCGAACTAGACTCGATATTGCGCCGCTCATTCACAAATTCTGTGGTGGAACTCATCCAAGGAAGGGGGGGGCAATCCTATGGAAGAAGGAACTTGGATGAGTTCCACCACGAAAATATGTGAACGAGCGGCGCAATTTCGAGTCTAGTTCGCTACCGCTTCGTCACCGAGGCCCGTTAGTACAGTTGGTATGACGTTTGCCTGTCAATGTAACTGTCCGGGTTCCAATACTCTGTAGTGGATGCACACTGCTGCTGAGTCCCAAATATAGGACAAAGCGGCTGTCCCGTGCTTTCTGCATTCTATTGAGGTTTCTTCTAGACTCAATGAATTACTTAATACATATATATATATATATATATATATATATATATATATATATATATATATATATATATATATATATATATACACGCATTTTCCCTCGCTAGTAGCACGACTCAGTGCACAACACAATTTTCAGGTGTTGAACTGAGATTGGCCATTGCATAATTTAAATTTTAATAAAAATATTGGGTATATATGAAGATGGCGTTGTACATGAAACTCCGAGTCGTGTTACGGGCGAAGGAAAAATGTATATTAATTAAGATATAGTTTATGTCTCTCAATGTGAGAAATATATATATATATATATATATATATATATATATATATATATATATATATAGTTAGTTTATGTGAGCTTGTGACCCTGGGTATGACGATATTTATTTTTCTAATAATGTTCACCTTGTACCAGGCCCAAGTGCCACTTGAGGTAATAGCCACTGATTACGGGGCTAGGTGGGGAAGATAATGGTTGTACCTAGTCTTGAACAAGTTAAGATTGTAGTGATCTGGGCGGGGAACATTGTTTTGGAAGTTGGTTCCACAAAGAAGTGGTTTGTGAGAAGATTCTGCTTGAGGGGACCTTAAATCTCACCAATGGTATACGAAGACTGCTGGGGTGGGCGGAAGATGGATTCGTTTCTTTTCTAAGGCCATTCGTGAAATGTAAATTTTGGATTTATATATGGTTGCGTATATACTCAACCCAGGGTCACAAACTCACATCAATCCAACTAAATGTTAACTCTATCACTTATATTGAGCGCTTTCCAATATATAACATATAAAGAATATATATATATAATTGCATATATATATATATATATATATATATATATATATATATATATATATATTTCTATACGCACACACACAAACACATATAAATATATAAAGTGAGTGAGTAGAGAATGTTAGATGACGTATGTTTTTTTACAGAAAGTAAATCGGAGAAAAAAATTCGATAAAGGAGTAATAATAATCATAATTAATAAAATTTTTACTATTATTATTTTTGCTGTTATTGACTTTTGTAATTTCTTTCATCGGCCTGCTATAATTAAACACACACACACACACATATATATATATATATATATATATATATATATATATATTACGATAATCAGGTATATACCAAAATTTAAATTATGTAACAGGCCCTCTTGACTCATCACATGAAGAATGTGTTGCATCTGAAACTCAGTGTTATGTGGCCAGTAAGTTCAAATGTGCATCTGCTATATATATATATATATATATATATATATATATACATACAAATATCTAAAGGTACTACCGCGTTCTCTCGCCCTCTCTCGCCCTCTCTCTGTTTCTCTCTCTCTCTCTCTCTCTCTCTCTATATATATATATATATATATATATATATATATATATAATCAGATTATTGTGGATTATATGTGTATCTCTCTAGGTCTCTACAGACAAACACACACACATTTATATGTAAATCTCAAACAAAAAGTGAATAGAATTTGCTCAAAGATAACTGCTTTTTTATCATGCAAAGGGGCGTTTGTGTTATTCAAATAAATTATGACTAAAAAAATTTCAAGATTCAAGAAAGAAAGAATGTAAAAAAACCCAGAGACAAAAATAAAATATATAAAAAAGACAGGCAATAAATAAGTAAAATTCTGTGCATAGAACGAAAGTGCCACAAAACAAAAAAAAAAATAAAAATAAAGAAAAATTTTGAGGGAATATCTTAAACATTGTAAGAAATTTCGCAACATATATATATATATATATATATATATATATATATATGCAGGTTGTATCAAAAGTAATTTCTACAAACTTTGGGGTGGGTTTCTCATACCAAAACAAGAACAAAAGTCCATATAATCATATGCCCGCAAGTCCTTCGTTTTTGAGTTATTAAGTGTAAAGAAATTTTATGAATCCTCTCCCAAACTTTGCAAAAGTATTTTGGAATTGTATATTGGATTGTACTTTTAACAGTATCTACCGTAAACTTTAAACTTATTAACTCAAAAACGAGTGGACATATGTTTATATTGACTTTTGCCCTTATTTTGGTGTAAGGAACCTGTCCCTAAATGTTGTAAAAGTATTTTTGTACACCATATATATATATATATATATATATATATATATATATATATATATATATATTCTAACATGTTTCATTTAATAATATAAACATATTATCTCTGTTTCTATACCGATCCTTTCCAGTTCTCTAATAAGTTTTTTTGTATTTAAGATGAAATTCATCAAGGAAGGTTACGTAGGTTTTTCCTACCCAAGTACTTTCGACCTTCCACAAGATAATCCTCAGGGGTGAATTACAAAGAGAAACTTATTGTAACTGTGATAAAATTGGCATTTCATTGTGATGGTGATTTAAAAAAAAAAAAAAACGCGTGTGAACGCTCCAAGTTATAATTATTTAAACATTTTAAATTTATTCGTCATAGCTATGGGACTTTTTGCAAAACCAGCGTCCCAATATAAGAGAGCTAACCAGAAATTGTTAGAAATGTAAATGGCGTTGAATGTTTGCTGCTGTTCCACACGTAATAAATTTTGTTGGTTGTTTCATATAGAAGGCATTATAATTTTCGTGGTATTGTCAACAAGTATTTTTCTGCATTGTGAAATCACCTACATAGCGATATGCCGATTTTCTCAGAGAACTGGAAAGGATATATATAAAATAAAATAGAGATACTATGCCAATATTATTCAATGAAACATGTTTCAATGAAGATATGCTGCCTATATATACATATATAAATCCAGGGAGAGCTCTATGTCAGAAACTGTGCAATAATTATTGTTATAAAAGGTACAAACACTAAAATTTAATTAGGTTATATTTATTTCATTAGGGTCGTAAAAACGGCCCCAATTCATTAGACCTTCAAATTGCTTTCGGATTTGAAGGTCTGATGAATTGGGGCCATAATGAAATAAATGTAACCTCATGAAATTGTAGTGTTTGCACCTTATATATATATATATATATATATATATATATATATATATATATATAGCTCTGTTATATAACATTGAGCACTGTTTTATAACTGAATACGTAGGTGTACGTATATGTACGTATATGTACGTATACGTATGTTTTATCATATTCATATACGTATGTAGGCAGCATATCTTTATTTAGACATATTTTGTTGAGTAATCTGGACATATTATATCTATTTATTTCTATTTAATCCTATAAATTCACAAGTAGTTTCAATCATATCCGAGATCATCTTCAGAGGTGAATTGATTTAATTTAATGTTAAAAATTCTCAACCACCGATTACAATCAGTTTTTTCGAAACAATTGACTCCTGAAAATAATCTTAGATGAGTTTGAAAGTACTTGTGAAAATAGTGGATTAAAATAAAATAAGTAGACATAATATATATAAATACATACATACATATATATATATATATATATATATATATATACTCATGCTTATATATATATATATATGTATATATATATGCACATGATTATATATATATATATATATATATATATATATATATATATATATATATATATATATATATGTATGTATGTATGTATGTATATATATACCTGAAAAACAAAAATGACAGAATACAACCGTGATTTATACAGTGTTGAAAAACTTAAAAAAAGAAAAGCAAAACTTGTTTCTAAATGCAAACATTTCGCAAGTTAACCAACTGGGAGCGTCGGACATTTTAACAAAAGTCTTTGCTCCGGAAATTCCGACTAGATATCACAGAAAAAAACAAAAAAAAAAAAAAACAAAAACCAAAAAAAAAAAAAAAAAAACCGAAAAAATAACAAACCCTGCGCCCCATAAAACAAACAAACAAAAAAAAAAACATAATGAAAAAATCTAAAAAAAAAAAACAAAAAAAAGCTAAAAGAAAACAAAAAAACCCCAAAAAACAAAACAAAACAGAAAAAAACGAAACGAAACAAAAGCGAAGCGAAAAAAACAAAAACAAAACGAAACGAAACAAAAGCGAAGCAAAAGACTTCTCATCGGTTTTCTTATTCTATAAGTTCATCGAACAATGATTCACGACAATTTGCAGATAATGACGGCGCTGGAAGCAGCTGGCGAGATATTATCTCAATCACTTCTTTTGATAACAGTCTTCCTTCTTTGGTAAAAAATAAAATAAAATGTTGAATCGCTATTCTTTGTCAGTGAACCTGATAGCGTTTCCGAACTATTCGTTGATGATGAAGGCGTGCTGGAGCAGCTGGCGAGATATTTTGTCTGTAGTGTATCATAAAAACAAAAATTTTCTCGCTCCCAAGTGATTAAATAAACCAAAATGAAAGAAATTCAAAAAAAAAAAAAAAAGAAAAGAAAAATTGTGACAGAAATCAAAAAGAAAAACAAATTGTTAAAATAAAAAGAAACACCATAATTATTTGTGTATAAGACGCACTTTTCCACAGCTTTTTGAAAACCTTATTTTTAATTAGACATGCGTATTATACACGATATATAAATATTAACATTTATTTTTCCGTTCAAGTGGGTCGCCCTATTTTGGCGAGCATGATCGAAATTAAATTTGCTTTATGGCCGGAAAAACTAAGTGAAACTAAATGTTTAAACAAACACTGAATTTACGCTATTTAAATTCGAACTTCCGACCTGATGGTGTGTCGCCTTGACGTGGTAGAACGGCTTGTGTGCTTCAACCCCCGCAAGAGCTATGTGGGCGGGGCTTCCGTACTTAGTATGTCCAACCAAGCTTTAAAGGTCTGTGGGGTAGGAAAAAGACAAAATTCTGGTTTTCCAGGTTGGGGTTTGTGCAGTAGGCTAACAACCTACTCAGTTAAAAACTAGCTTGTTACAGAAACCTCAACGATATCTTCAAACAAAGATATGGCCGGTGAAGAGTCCTCCAAAGTGCAGCGTATGACGCGTCCTAGTGAAAATCCCCCGAGAAGGCAGCTGGCTCAACATTGGCTGAGCTGAAGAAGATCGCTCAGAACCGGGTCTGTTAGAAAGATGTTGTTGCGGCCCTCAAGGAATCAAGAGTCATAATAAGATAAGAAACGTCTTTATTGTTTTTTTTTTATTGGATTGAGGTATTGGCAGGAGATGTTCATCCTCAATATCAGGTGACCGGATGTCGTATCCAACGACCAACTGCGGGACAGGTCCACATAAGGCCCAATCGAGATTGATATCAAGAAACGGAATTGGGGATGGATTGGCCACACACCCCGTAAGCTTGTATCACCAGGCAGGCCCTTGATTGGAATCTATTAGGTTGGTGCAAAAATAATGACGTAATAATGTCGTTTTTTGACGTTAAAAATACGTCAAAAAACGACATCATTACGTCATTATTTTTGCACCAACCTAATACAAGGTAAGCGAAAAGGGTATCGATCAAAACAGACTTGGCGCAGAAGTGTTGACGCAGTGGTGAAGGAAGCCGACACGACATGGGCCGAACTGAAGAGGATTGCTCGGAAGCGCTTCCGTAGAAGAAGTGTTGCTGCAGCCCTATATTCCTCAAGGAATCAAGATGCAAGAGAGAAACGGAAAATGGTGATGGATCTGCCACACACAATGCGAGCCCGCTTCTAGTGTCACCAGGCAGGCCCTTGAGTGGAATCCAGAAGGAAGCGAAAGTGGGTCGACCAAAACAGACATGGCGCAGAAGTTTTGCCGCAGTCGTGAAGGCAGCAGGCACGACCTGGGCCGAGCTGAACAGGATCGTCTGGAACCGCGTTTGTTAGAGAGGTGTTGTTTCGGCCTATATGCCGCAAGGAAAACTAGCGATATAATAATATAAGAATCCTCTTTATTGTTTTTTTTTTATTGGATTGATTGCGGTATTGGCAGGAGATGTTCATCCTCAATATCAGGTGACCGGATGTCGTATCCAACGACCAACTGCGGGACAGGACCACATAAGGCCCAATCGAGATTGATATCAAGAAAAGGAAGTGGGAATGGATCGGATAAACACTCCGCAAGCCTGCTTCTCGTGTCACCAGGTAGGCCCATGAGTGGAATCCAGAAGGGAAGCGAAAAGTGGGTCAACCAAAAGAGACTTAGCGCAGAAGTGTTGACACGGAGGTGAAGGCAGCCGGCAAGACATGGGCCAAGCTGAAGAGGATAGGCCGGAACCGCGTCTGTTGGTGTTGTTGTGGGCCTATGCTCCCCAAGGAATTAAGAGGCATAATGAATATTCAGACTATTATCCCCATCTTTGTTGTTATAAAAAATTTCAGTCGTTGTGCCCTCCGGCCTTCTTCAAGTGTATATCGATCTGGGTAATCTACATTAGTTGTATTATAATACGCACACGTGTATAATACTGTACCTATGAACACTAATGGGTATGTCCCAATCCTCATACGTTGGACACTATCATAAGTTGGGGGTTATATGCTGTCTATGTAGTCCATCACTAGCAGTGGTTTACCTACTTCACGCCGCTGGCGAGTATTGTATTGTATTTTGTTGATGTTATAAAGATTACCATTTCATTATCAACCTCTGTTTTGATTATTCCTCATTCAGTAACCCTTTCTAGGTTACATCAGATAGATAGATAGATAGATAGATAGTGTTATATAACGTACCTATGAACACTAATGGGTATGTTCCAATTCTCATAAATACTATTGTAAGTATTTATGGTAATATGCTGTCTAAGTTGTCCACCCCTAGCAGTGGTTTACCTACTTCACGCCGCTGGCGAGTATTGTATTTTGTTCATCTTATAAAGTTTACCATTTCATTTCCAACTTCCGTTTTGGTTATTCTTCATTCAGTAACCCTTTCTAGGTTACATCAGATCGATAGAGAGATAGTGTTATATACGACACATTTGAACACTAATGGGCATGTTCCAATCCTAATAAGTGCGTATTATACACGAATAATTACGATAGAGCAAATATCAAGATATTAATATTAATAGGAAATATCAAAAACATGAAAAAGAAGGAAAGACAAATCGGCAATACTTGATTTTGCAATATTACAAAAGAAACACAAAGTTCATATACAGCAAACAAAATACACAAACATATATAAAAGAAAAACATATTTACTTACTCCCAGTTTGTGGTGGGTTGTGGTAAATCTCCAATTGTGGTTAATGTCAGTGTTGACCAAAAAAGAGAATAAAGGTACTTCCGCGTAACCCCGGCGAACTCACCGACGGGTTTTGGGTAGGTCCACGCCCCGGCAAAGTTCTCTGCTTCGGAGATCAAGTAAAAGAAGGCGGCAAACCAGTGCGCCCCGAGGAAGAGGATATGTGTCAGATTAGCTACCCGGAATAAATTCGGGTACGGAGTCCTTGATTCTAGCATATGCACGCACCTAAATGTCCGGTAGATTTTCAGAAAACGCGGGAAACGAAGAATTGGATGCCACCCGATAGTCAACTGGATCAAATCGAGCGGTAAGAGGCATGTGACGTCTAACTTGAAATCGGGAGACGTTATGTAATTGTTGGAGAGTTTCTTCGAGTCGTAGACAAGAAGGCCTTGCTCTAAGTAACCGGTGCGGAATTGCACTGCGATGTCGCCCAGGTAGATGAGGTCACAAATCACGTCAAAAGATATCCAGAAGCTTGTATATTCCAGCTGGATTTCCCGAAACGCCTCGCGCGCTATACATGTCCATAGGTTGTATAGTACGGCGAGGGTAAGTATCAGAAGCCAGTACATCATGAACGTACCCTCGGGGCTTATCACGTAACGGTAGAGACGTTTCTGCTCTACCTCTTTTTCCATTTCTTGCGTGACCGCCTCGTTGTCCTCGCTGTCCGAGTCGGGATCTAGATTGCTGTTATGCCGCGTGGAAAATTTTCGCAAGAACGAATCTTGTCTGTGGTGGTTGTACCGACGTTTCGAACGTTGCTTCACCACACTGGCTATCTGGACCGTGGTTCGCAGCTTCGACCAGTGGGACTGTTGGGGTAGCGCCTCGCCGTCCGCTTCACCAGCACCTTCCCCAGATCCTGAGGCCATGGCTGAAGTAGCAGCAGCAGCGGTCGCGTTTTCACGCTTACGGGCAAGCAGGCGAGCGAGGCGCTCGTATGCGGGTGTCATAACAAAAGGCTCTTCCTGTCCTTCCGTTTGGGGCTCTCTATCCGCGTTCTGACTTTCCTTTTTGTCCTCCGCGCCATTAGAAGCTGTGAGAGATGATACGGTTGTTGCAGTAGCTGTAGTAGTAGCTGCAGTAGTAGCTGTAGTAGTGGTTGATGATGATGACGATGATGATAATAATGTTGTTGTTGTTGTTTTTGACAAAGACGTTGTTGTTGTTGTGGTTGCCGTTGATGGTGGTGGGGATGTTGTTGGTTGTGATTTTGTCGACGCTGACGGCGTTGTCAAACCCGAGGACGATGTGACATCATTGAGAGCGGTTGTCGTTGAGATTGTCGCCGCCTTCGACTTTGCCGACGAAAAGCCCGCCAAAACCGACTTGAGGTCAATTTTGGCGGGAACTCGGACTTCCGTTTCCTTTTGGTCTTTGGTCGGCTGGGTTCCGGCCTTACCCGGTCCGGATTGCATTTCAACACTGTGTTCCATCTCCAAGATGTGGGTGCAGTTACGAAAGCTACTCAAAGGATGAGAAAAACATATGTACAGATTTTTTTCCCCATTCGAAGATAATGGAGCCATTTTTTTGTATATTCGTAAGATGGAACATTCCATTGGAAAAGTATTTACATTTTGTGGAATCACAAGCAGTTGTTTGGTTTTCCAATAGCACGCCACGCAGGAATTATGAAAAAGAATAGAAAAAATGTTAATAGTCGATTTACTGATAAAAATAATTATGTGTCTATATTTCTGAGATGAGGTATTATGTACACTATTTACATTATTCAGATTATTGTCCTCATCTTTGTTGCCATATTTATTACAATATTTCAGCCTTTCAGTATCTGACTATATTTCTGAGATGAGATATTATGCACACTATTTATATTATTCGGACTATTGTCCTCATCTTTGTTGCCATATTTATTATAACGTTTCAGCCGTTAGGTTGAGATCATAGATAGAGAACACCATTGGAAAATTTGTAAACTTAAGGAATCAGCACATATGCTAGGCCACAAAAATCTCCTGAGCCGACAAGCATAAAAATGAATACAATATGAGAACCAGTAATAAGGATTGCCAGAGAAAAGCGATAATAACAACAAATATTGCAATATGAGCTCTGGTAAAAACATAAATTGATAACAGCAAAAAATTGCAATATGAGCACTGGTAAAATATTGTTGCTCAAGATATTAGGTTTATAAAACCTAGAAATTTATACGCAGGTGCCCTCAAGGACACAGATAAAGGCGTTAGTTAGATCCAGTGACAGGACCCAAATAGTGTGAGTTCAATACCCGATTAAGGCAGTGGAGAACTTAGAGAGGGAAATTATAACAGGAGATAACTGATAACTGACATTCATTAAACATGGCACGTGGAACTAGAACAGTCTACCCCAGTGATCGAAATAAAGGGTTCAGTTCTACATTCCAACCACCTGAAGAAGGCAGGAGCGTAGGTTTTGGGTTTCCTGTTCCCTCTTAAGTCTCGTCGTTCTCTATCACTCCAGTATCCTCATGCATCTTAGTGGCATTATTGCCTTCCTTGTGGTGAATTGATTAAAAATCATTAATTTACATTTTAATGACCGCCAAAGCTCAAAGCCATCATAGCAAGGATTATTTTAGGGAAAGTAACCATTTGAAATTATTTTTTTTTTGTTGTAGAGATGAATTAAAATATTATTTCTACTGTAGAAATTTGTTGGAAATTAAATTTTATGAATTGTATTTAAACTTATGTTAGGAAAATAATTTTAATTTAAGAATGACTTCTGCATAAGTTTTACTACATAACAGCATTGGAAAATTCTTTTTGCTATAAAAAAGCATTGGAAATTATTTTTTACTATAG
Source organism: Acanthosepion lycidas (assembly GCA_963932145.1). NCBI lineage: Eukaryota > Metazoa > Mollusca > Cephalopoda > Sepiida > Sepiidae > Acanthosepion > Acanthosepion lycidas. The sequence goes on from OZ010614.1 coordinate 13,746,265, forward strand.
GAAAAGTATAGGAATATGATTTTTACTATAGGAAAAGTATAGGAATATGATTTTTACTATATGAATGCATTGGAGAAGATTTTTACAATAGGAATGCATTGAAATATGATTTTTACTATAGAAATGCATTGAAAAAAATTACTATAGGAATGCATTGGAAAAGAAGTTTTACTATCGAAATGAATTGGAATATGATTTTTACTGTAGAAATGCATTGAAAAAGACTTTTACTTTGGAATGTATTGAAAAAAGATTTTTAATATAGGAATGCATTGGAAAATGATGTTTACTATAGGAATGCATTGGAAAATAATTTTTACTATAGGAATGCATTGGAAAATGATTTTTATTATAGGAATGCATTGCAAAATGATTTTTATTATAGGAATGCATTGGAAAATGATGTTTACTATAGGAATGCATTGGAAAATAATTTTTACTATAGGAATGCATTGGAAAATGATTTTTACTATAGGAATGCATTGGAAAATGATTTTTACTGTAGGAATGCATTGAAAAAATATTTTTATTATAGGAATGTATTGCAAATAATTTCTACTACAGGAATGAAATGGAAAATGATTTTTGCTATAGGAATGCATTGGAAATGATTTTTATTACATAACGTCATCAGAAAATTCTTTTTGCTAGTAGAAAGCATTGGAAATTTTTTTACTATAGGAATATATTTGAAAATGATTTTATGTAGAAAAAAAGCATACGAAAATGATTTTTACTATAGGAATTCATTGGAAAAAGATTTTTATTTAAGGAATGCATTGCAAAATAATTTTTACTGTAGGAATGCAATTGGAAAATGATTTTTACTGTCGGAATACACTGGAAAAAAATTTACTATAAGAATGCATTGGAAAACTATTTTAACTATAGGAATGCATTGGAAAAGAATTTCTGCTATGGAAATGCATTGGAAAATGATTTTCACTACATGACGTCATTGGAAATTTGTTTTTGCTATAAGAATGCATTGGAAATGTTTGTTTTTTTAGTTTAAGAATATATTAAAAATGATTTTTCTATAGGAAAAAGGAAAATGATTTTTACTGTAGGAATGCATTTTAAAAGGATTTTTACTATAGGAATGCTTTGGTAAATGATTTTTACTATAGAAAACAGAGGAACATGATTTTTACTATAAAAATGTATAGGAAATTATTTTACTATAGAAATTAATTATAAGATGATTTTTTACTATAAGAAAGCACTGGAAATGATTTTAACTAAAGGAATACATTGAAAATAGTTGCTACAATGCGAATACATTTGAATGATTTTTATTTTAGGAATGCAATTGACCCATGTTTTATTAAATATATACACTGGAATAGGTTTTATTTCCCAAATATACAAAATGTATTATTTTACTTTTAGAAATATAGGTAATGTATGTTAGGCGCCTAGGCGTCGGGTAATGCGTAACGAGCTTAGTCATAATGACTTACTACTTGGCACCTACTACAATATTACTCATTGAATAAACCAACAAAAGTTGACGTATCAGGCAAACCTATATATTATATACCCACTAATGAGCCATAGTCACGGGTAATGGTAGCCAATAATCCTAGTTCGACAGTTTCCAGCCATTCGATGTGATATCGATTCTGAATGTTGTTCGAAGTCCTCTGGAGAGATGTTGAGCCCTGTCGCTGTCCACGGCGACCATATATTTATAGAGACAAGATCTTGCGTACGAATAGATCTCTCCACCACGTTCAATAAATTCTCATCTGGACTCAGGTCAAGTAAATGAAATGGTCACACTTTTCGTCGGAGTGGCAACCAGAACAGCCAATGTCATTAAGCAAGAAATTAGATGCATTGAAAGCGTTAAATCGATTTTTTACTTTTCGACAAATGGTTCACTTTAACAGAAAAAAAAATCAGCAGTTAGAAAATTAAAAGAAGATAACTTTTATATCTGAAGGGTGCTTTTCATTTTAATTCTGCATCATTTAAAAAGTGATTGACGATTGACGATTTATGTAAATAATATCTGTCTATATTTCTGAGATGAGGTATTATGTACATTATTTACATTATTCATACTATTGCCATCATGTTTGTCGCCATATTTGTTTCAAAGTTTCGGCCTTTGAGTATCTGTCTATATTTCTGAGATGAGGTATTATGTACACTACTTACATTATTCGGACTATTGTCCTCATCTTTGTCTCCATATTTATTACAACGTTTCGGCCTTTCAGTATCTGTCTATATTTCTGAGATGAGGTAGTATGTAACCTATTTACATTATTCGGACTATTGTCCTCATCTTTATCGCCATATTTATTACAACGTTTCGGCCCTTCAGTATCTGTCTATATTTCTGAGAAGAGGTATTATGTACATTATTAACATTATTCGGACTATTGTCCTCATCTTTGTCGCCATATTTATTACAGCGTTTCGGCCCATCAGTATCTGTCTATATTTCTGAGATGAGGTATTATGTACACTACTTACATTATTCGGACTATTGTCCTCATCTTTGTCTCCATATTTATTACAACGTTTCGGCCTTTCAGTATCTGTCTATATTTCTGAGATGAGGTAGTATGTAACCTATTTACATTATTCGGACTATTGTCCTCATCTTTATCGCCATATTTATTACAACGTTTCGGCCCTTCAGTATCTGTCTATATTTCTGAGAAGAGGTATTATGTACATTATTAACATTATTCGGACTATTGTCCTCATCTTTATCGCCATATTTATTACAACGTTTCGGCCCTTCAGTACCTGTCTACATTTCTGAGATGTGGTATTATGTACACTATTTACATTATTCGGACTATTGTCCTCATCTTTATCGCCATATTTATTACAACGTTTCGGTCCTTCAGTATCTGTCTATATTTCTGAGATGAGGTATTATGTACACTATTTACATTATTCGGACTATTGTCCTCATCTTTATCGCCATATTTATTACAACGTTTCGGTCCTTCAGTATCTGTCTATATTTCTGAGATGTGGTATTATGTACACTATTTACATTATTCGGACTATTGTCCTCATCTTTGTCGTCATGTTTATTACAACGTTTCGGCCCTTCAGTATCTGTCTATATTTCTGAGATGAGGTATTATGTACATTATTTACATTATTCATACTATTGCCATCATGTTTGTCGCCATATTTGTTTCAAAGTTTCGGCCTTTGAGTATCTGTCTATATTTCTGAGATGAGGTATTATGTACACTATTTTCAAGGACACATGGCACAGTGGATAAAGGCGTTAGTTAGATCCAGTGACAGGACACAAAGAGTGTGATTCAATACCCGGTTAAGGCAGTGGAGAACTTGGACAGGGGAATTTACAATAGATAACTGATAACTGACATCCATTAAACATGGCACGTGGAACTTGAGATCATAGACAGAGAATACCATTGGAAAATTTGTAAACTTAAGGAATCAGCAATTATGCTAGGCCACAAAAATCTCCTGAGCCGACCAAGCATAGAAATGAATACAATATGTCAACCAGTAATAAGGAGTGCCAGCTAAAAGCGATAATAACAACAAATATTGCAATATGAACTCTGGTAAAAACATATATTGATAACAGCAAAAAATTACAATATGAGCATGGATAAAATATTGTTGCTGAAGAGATTAGGCTTATAATACCAAGAAATACATACACAGATGTCCTCAACGACACATAGATAAAGGCGTTAGTTAGATCCAGTGACAGAACCCAAAGAGTGTGAGTTCAATACCCGGTTAAGGCAGTGGAGAACTTGGAGAGGGGAATTAAAAAGAGATAACTGATAAACGACATCCATTAAACATGGCACATGGAATTAGAACAGTTTACTCCAGTGAGCGAAATAAAGGGTTCATTTCGACATTTCAACCACCTGAAGAAGACCGGAGCGTACAACGGCCAAAGCGTTGTAATAAATATGGCGACAAAGATGAGAATAGTCCTAATAATGTAAATAGTTTACGTTAATAAATACATATATATATAGAAAACTCTATAAATATGTCGTCGAAATATTAATACAATTAATAAAGTTGTTAAATGTATTGGTTTAATTCTAGAAATATTTAAAAACGAATAAAAATGGCGAAAAACAAACCCATCTTTTGTTTAAGCGTTTCACTCCAATCAAGTCAACAAAGTCACTAAAGGGCACGTAGTTACTGAGTATAAATATATATATATATATATATATATATATATGTGTGTGTGTGTGTTTGTGTGTGTGTGTGTATAAACACTATTAATGAGAGAGAACAAAAAAAGAACACAAATTAAGTAGACAGAAAATAACGATTGACATTACATTTAAGTTTTTGAAGATCAAAGTTGACAGTAAAGCAAGAAGCCGGAAGAGAGTTCCACAAGCGAAAATTGAGCGAGAACAATAGAAGAGTAATCAGGAAGACAGTAGATAACGATTGATATTGCATTTAAATTTTTAAAGATCAAAGTTGACTGTAAAGCAAGAAGCCGGGAGAGGGTTCCACAGGCTGGAAGAGAACAATAGAAGAGTGATCATAAAATGATTAAAAAAAATAATAACCCTTCAAAATGGAGGGCTCTAGTACAGTTGCGTACTGAACATGTGAGACCCGGAAAATTGCCTACTAGATAATTGCGTCCGCGGACATTTGCGTCTCTAGACAAATGCGTCCCTGGATAATTGCGGAACTCTAATAAGTGTTTAAAGCTTTTAAAAGCAATTAGCCAAAAATGATTAAAAAATAATAATATTACAAATTGGAAGTATAGTTGCGTACTGGACATTTGAGTCCCTAGACAAATGCATCCTTGAATAATTGTGTACCGCTGATAATTTGTAAGCTTTTAAAGGCAATTACCATATATTTTGAAAAAAAGCCTAGGTAGTAATCATAAATTTTTATACAAAGGAATTAAAAAAAAAATAATAAAGTTTTTTTTTATTTTGCTTAAAATTCATTAACATATTAACAGGGTTGCAAGATCGTTCAACACATCGCCAGTATCATTTTGTTTCATCGGCGTTTTTCTGGCTGGTATTTTCCTCGTCAACAAATATTTTTTCTTTGTATCTATCGGAGTCTATTCGTATCTATCTATCTATCTATCTAACTATCTATCTATCTATCTATCTATCACAGTCTTTGTTCATATCTATCTATCTATCTATCTATCTATCTATCTATCTATCACAGTCTTTGTTCATATCTATCTATCTATCTATCTATCTATCTATCTATCTATCTATCTATCTAAATGTGTTCATATCTATCTCAATGAATATATATTCTATCTCAATGAATATATATATTCTATCTCAATTTATATATATATCTATCTCAATCAATCTATCTATCTATCTATCTATCTATCTATCTATCTATCTTTCTATCCCAGTCTTTGTTCATATCTATCTATCTATCTATCTATCTATCTATCTATCCCAGTCTTTGTTCATATCTATCTATCTATCTATCTATCTATCTATCTATCTATCTATCTATCTATCCTAATGTGTTCATATCTATCTCAATGTGTTCGTATCTATCTATCTATCTATCTATCTATCTATCTATCTATCCTAATGTGTTCATATCTATCTCAATGTGTTCATATCTATCTATCTATCTATCTATCTATCTATCTATCTATCTATCTATCTATCTATCTATCCCAATGTGTTCATATCTATCTCAATGTGTTCATATCTATCTATCTATCTATCTATCTATCTATCTATCTATCTATCTATCTATCTATCCCAGTCTTTGTTCATATCTATCTATCTATCTATCTATCTATCTATCTATCTATCTATCTATCTATCTATCTCAGCTTCTCCATATCTATCTATGTCGATTAGTTGTCCTACAGCCATTGCCTGCGCTGGATGTTCCTCGAAGGAAGTGTACGAAAATTGTAACGCTGCACGAACACACTGGCAAACCTTACCAGTGACCAAATCAAAGTACTATATGACCAGGAAACTCTTCTGATTTAAATCCAATCGAGTATCTGTGGTCAATCTGCAAGGAGCGACTTCATGTAACATGTACAGTGGGTCATGTTTCATTGGAAAAATAAAAAAAATGTAAGTAATAACGGAATTATTCGTTTTGTTTCAATTAATTTGTACAGGTGTGTATATGTTACTTTTTATCTGTTAACTATGCCTGGTCTGTTAGTTTTTATATGTCAGCCATTTTTCTAATTTTTTTGTCTTGTAATACTAGCACAGCGGTCTATCTATACCTTTGGCATCAGGATTGGACAGTGAGACACCAAGGGGCCAAAAGCCTCAACATGTTCTTCACATACTGGGTCTGTATCAATTTTATTATGCTTGCCCAGTTGCTCTTTGGGAACAGGCTTGGTTCCTGTGCAGCCGTTAAAATGCCTCCGTCTCTGCTTTCAGCTCTGCGCTCTTCAGCTACATGCGTTCATCTATATCAGCATCGTAACTTCTGGATTTATATTGGCCATGTAGAGATTTTTGTTAAGTAGTCCTAAATTGTTTCACACTATTTACATGCAGACACTTGTCCTTGTATTTGTTGCTGTTATACATCATTTCTGCTGTTGTGTCCTCCATAAACAAGGCAGTGAGGAGTGAGATAATGAAATCAGGCATGGCTGATCATGTATAGATGAAAACTGGTCATCACCAGTAACAGTGGAAGGAAGTGAAAAAATAATGGACAAAGAAGAATATTGGAGAATTATAAGTCTGAAAGAATCAGCGCATATGTTAGGTTATAAGAACCCCCATTAGTAGGCCTAGCATAGAAATATGTGTGTTATGGGAATCGTTAAGAAAGAAAGATGGAAAGAAAGAAAGAAAAATGATAGCAAATCTTCAACAGCAGTCGTTGTAACAAAAGAGAAAAGCTTCAGAGAGTGCAGTCAAGCATCACAAACAGCAACAAAGGCACTCATCAGCAGTCAGGTTAGGTTTAAGGCTCCATGTTCCCCCATAGAGTATTGTTCTACGTAGATTAAAGCGTTGATTCGTGAAGTTGGTGACATAGTAATCATGAGTGTTCAATCCCTGTCTCGGGCAATGTGCTCTTGGACAACGTGGAAACAGGGTGAGCTATACCTGAGCAGTACTTAAAAAAAAAAAAAAAAAGAGAAAAGAATTAAGCGAGATATCCCAAGATATGGATGATAGGCGAACGTATCTACGCTGGTTAAGGAAATAATAATTAAATAAATAGTAAATCAGATTTCAGAGTACAGTTTGGCTACGTACATTAAATAAAGAGTTGAGTTCAGAATTCTTGTAGGTTAACCGGATTGACATACACCTGGTGAAGGCCGGAGTGTAGAACGGTCAAAACGTGAGGATAATTTTGAACAGGAGTAGAGGTTTATCCTTTGTTTTCTGTTTAGGATTGGGTTTCCGATTTCTTTTTATATAATATTTACTTGATTATTTTTCCTCAACAGGAGTAGATAGGTTCGTCTAACGTCCAGTTCACACTGCTCCCCGATCTTTTGGACAGGAGTAAAAGTGTATTTTTTGTATTTCCTTCAGGATTTCCTTTCCAGTTACTTCTCAAATCTTCTCATTCGTTATCACTAACAGCAGGCTCTTGCATCTTAGGGGCATTATCGCCTTACTTGGGGTGTATTAATGACTCCCTATCTTAGGAATTCATACAGAAATTACTGAACCCCTTTTGTTAGGATTTTAGTTGTATTTCTTGGTTGAGTAATTTTATCAATTTTCTTTGCAGAGTAGTTGATTTTTTCCCCAAGTAAGGCGATAATGCCACTAAGACGCAGGGTTTACAGTAAGTGAAAGTGAATGGGAAAACATTAAGAGGAACCAGACACCCAATCTTAATCAGGGAGCAAGGGATAAGCCTCTACTCCTGTTCAAAAGACCTAGGAGGAGGTGAACCGGGCGATAGGCGAACCTATCTATTCCTATTGAGGAGAAGAAAAATAATTAGAACATAAAACTTTCAGAGTTCGGGGGGAGACGTTAGAAGTATTGAGCGGAATGAAACCCAATTCTAAACAGGACAAAAAAAGTGCTCCTGTTAAAAAGTGCGAGGAGGAGGAGGAGAGTTGAAATGTAGACTGAGTTATTATTATTATTATTGTTGTTGTTGTTGTTGAAAACGGAATTTCTGAAGAGTAATGGTTGAAGGTCAAGTGACAGCAAACCTCCTTATGGCTTGAAAACATTTTAAATAATTTCAATTTGCATTATTTATAATAATAATAGGAAAGGACATGCTAGACACGTGCTGCTTTAACAGTTACAGTGACTGAGTTAATTATTATTATTATTATTTTGATTTCTGGTGTATATTCATTCCTTTCCGGGTCCCGACGAGAGACCTAAGGTTAGAAATGGCATCATTACATTTTTTTTACTGAGCAATTAAAATAAAATAAATATTTTACATAGATAAATTGTAAGCTGCACCTGTGAGAACATTTTTTTGTATTTCTTTGAGGCATGAGCTTCCAAGAATCCCTTCGATCAGTCTACTGAAATTTTTTTCCAACCAATCCGAGAGCTCCAACAAACAACAGGGATTATTGATGTTCCCATGTGCCATATTTTTGAGATTTTGATTTCAAGGTCATTGTATTTTGATAGGTTTTTGAATATCTTCAAAGATACGTTGCAGTCTGCAGGGACTGATATATCAATAAGGAGCCATTTTTTTTGTGGTCTTTAATAACAATGTCTGGGTGATTATCTTTCATTCTTCTTTTTCTTCTTTCTTTTGATTTCTACTGTATACACATTTCCTTCCATGTCCTAACCAGATACCTGAGGTCAGAAATAGCATATTTTACATAGATAAAGCCCTTTGTAAGGTGTTGGCTGTACTCGTGAGAACAATTTTTTTGTATTTCTTTAAGGCATAGGCTTCAAGGAATTCCTTCAATTAGTCTACTGAAATCTTTTCCAACCTATCCGAGGGCTCCAACTAAAACAGGGATTGTTGATGTTCCCATATGCCATATTTTTGAGATTTTGATTTCAATGTCCTTGTATTTTGACAGCTTTTGAAGATCTTCAAAGATACATTCTAGTCTGCAGGGACTGCCATATCAATAAGGAGACATTTTTTTGTTTACAGTCTCTAATAACAATACCTGGGCGATTAGTTTTGTTCTGTCTGTGTGTATTGTGTAGTTCCATAAGATTTTTACAGGTCCTATCTCCGTAACTGGGTCAGGGTGTCGTTCATACCAGTTTCTTTCGGTTTCCTTCCCGTAGAAGTTGCAGATTTTCCAGTGCAGTAATTGGCCAACTCTATCATGTCGGGTTTTATATTCAGTGAGTGCCAATATCATGCAACCTGATACAAGATGATCAATTGTTTCTGGATATTTATCACAGAATCTGTATTTTGGGCTGACACATATTAGTGTGTGTGCTTGATAATTTCTAGTTAACATGCATTGGTCCTGTGCAGCAAGGATAAAACCTTCAGTTTCCGCTTTCAACCTTGCACTACGTAGCCACTTCTAGGTGCGGAGTTTGTTTATATCAACTTGTTTCGTACGGGCAGAGTATTGGCCATGAAGCGGTTTATCTTGCCATTGTTTCTCTATCTGGTCGATTGCTTTTGCTTTCTTTTTAAAGTATTTTGCAGCTTCAGTCGGTGTAATGTGCATTACTTGTATTTCCACACCTATTATTATTATTATTATTATTATTATAAAAGCTGTTATTTTTGTTTTTGCTTCTGTGATATACTTTAGAAACACGAAGCCTTCTTGCTTCGAATGTCGAACGAGATTTAAATATGGCGTCAAAAGAAGTAATGTTCGATTAGTAATGTACATGTAATTAAGCACTGGTGAAGAAGGTGTTTCGCAGAGAATTGTGCATTTTGAGAAATTGGCAACTCTATGGCATTAGGCACTGAGGAACAAGATACCATTCCATTAGGACCGGGGTAGATGGGAAAAGTGAAACTGAAAATGGAGAAGAGAGAAAATGGACGACGGCGAAGAGTGGGAAATAAAGAGAGAAAAGAAACAGGACAATGTCGAGTTTGTAGAAGGAAAGGAGTATCTATTTCAAGAGATAGAAAGAAAGAAATAAAGAATGGAAGTAGAATAAGAAAATAAAAGAGAAAGAAAGAAAGAGAATTTGATAAGAAATAAAGAAATAATAAAAAAAAGAAAGAATGAAAGAAAGAAAAAAGAAAAGTAAAGTAGAAAGAAAGAATAAATAAATAAAGAAAAAGGGAGGTCAGAAAGAGAGAAAGAAAGAAAGAAAGAAAATGATATTGAGAAAGAAAGAAAGAAAGAAAAGTAAAGGGAGATAAGAAAGAAAGAAAGAAAGAAATACGAGAATTTGATAAGAAATAAAGAAAGAAAATAAAAAAGAAAGAAAGAATGAAAGAAAGAAAGAAAAAAAGAAAGAAAAAAGTAAAGTAGAAAGAAAGAATAAATAAAGAATAAAGGGAGGTGAGAAAGAAAGAAAGAAAGCAAGAAAGAAAGAAAATGACATTGAGAAAGAAAGAAAGAAAGAAAAGTAAAGGTAGGTAAGAAAGAAAGGAAGAAAGAAAGAAAGAAAGAAAGAAAGAAAAAAAGAAGTAAGAGAATTTGATAAGAAATAAAGAAATAAAATAAAAAAGAAAGAAAGAATGAAATGAATAAAGAAAAGTAAAATAGAAAGAAAGAAAGAAAGAAAGAAAGAATGGAGACAAAAACTAGATGAAGGAAGCAAGAAAGTAAATGATAAAACGAAAGAAAAAAATTGAAAAAAGAAAGGAGGAAAGAAAGCTGGAGAGTAAGACTAGATGAAGGAGTGAAGAAAGTAAATAAAAAAAAACAGAGAAAATGAAAAAAAGAAAGAAAAAATGGATAGAAAGACAAGATGAAGGAAGGAAGGAAGTAAACGATAAAAAGAAAGAGGAAATGAAAAAGAAAAAAGAAAAAAAGAATGAATGGAGAGAAAGACTAAAAGAAGGAAGGGAGAAAGTAAACGATAAAAAGAAAAAGAAAATGATAAAAAGAATGGAATGATACACTAGGAGGGGAAAAGTAAACGATAAGAAGAAAAAGGAAAAGAAAAAAAGAAAGAAGGAAAGTAAGCTGAAGAGAAAGACTAGATGAAGGAGGGGAGAAAGTAAATGATAAAAAGAAAGAAAGAAAAAAAAAGAAAAAAGAAAGAACGAGTAAAAAAGGACACGAAACGAAACGGGAAAAATTCGACGAACAGACAGAGAAAGAAAAACATAAAGGAGAAAAAGAGCGAGAAAAGAAAACAAAATAGAAAGTAAAAGCCAAGAAAGAACGAAAGAGGAACGAAGGGAGAATAGCAAAAAATAAATAAATAAATAAATAAATAAAAAAATGTATCGATGACAGAAATAAAGAACGAATTAAAAAAAAACAGAAAAGACAAAAAGAAAGAAAAGGAAAGAAAAGAGAAGGAAGAAATGAAGGAAAAGAAAGACAGAGAAAAGTGTGAAAGAAAGGACAGAGAAAATAGAAAGAAAACGAGAAAAAGAATGAAAGAAAGAGAGGAAAAGAAAGAAAGAAAATCATGAAGTATTAGGTTGGTGCAAAAAATAATGACGTAATAATGTCGTTTTTTGACGTTAAAAAATTCGCCAATAAACGACATTATTACGTCATTATTTTTGCACCAACCTAATAGAAGTAAATTAAGCAAAAAAACCTGAAACAGAAAAAGAGAGTGAATGAAAAGAGGAGAAAAAAAAAAACGAAGAAAAACTACAAATGAATGAAGAAAGAATGGAAAAGGGAATACAACGAAGAAGAAGAAGAAGAAGAAGAAATGAAGGAAGGAATATAAAAGAAGTTTATTGAGAAATCCATTTGTGCGAATCCCTCAAAAAAATTCATTAAAAATACAACGGAATGCACCCCGCCACCAGAAAGTAACAGATCAATAAGCAAAAATAAAAATAGATTAACGAAATGAAAAAAAAGAGATAAAAAACAAAGGGAAAAAAAACCTTTAATAATGCGGGAAAAAGCATTTTTAGATATGAAATCAATAAAAAAAAATCTTTTACATTACGAATAAAACATGCAAAATGCAAAGCATCACTGAAAGAAGCAAATAAATGAACAACAAAATTAAGATGGCTGATTATAAAAATATGAAAAGGCGGGAAAAATGTTCGTGAATGCAAAAGAAGAATTATTAGGTTGGTGCAAAAATAATGAAGTCATAACGTCGTTTTTTGACGTATTTTGTAAAGTAAAAAACGACATTATTACGTCATTATTTTTGCACCACCCTAATATATACGCCGTATAACGAAATAACTGAATCTACAAGGAAATATTCAAAATTGTATGTATCCGAAATTTAAAAAGGAACTCATAAACAAAATAATTAAATAATGATTGCTAAAAATGTACCATCAGAGTAGAAAAAATTTAAATAAAACATTAAAAGATCATTTGAGGCCTGCAGCTGATCTCGTCTTTGACCTCACTCTAGTAACTGAATCGAGAAGATGAATAGATTGTAATGTTCAATACCTCAAAAAACCAATTATCAGTTTTCTCTAGTTATGAGGACTGGTTGCAGTCTCAAACAGGCTCTAATTTATGAATGTCTACCCGGACACAAACTTCAGATTTCAAGTGGAACTCATACGATCAATTACTAGCCATCGGAATAATAGTAAGCCCTTCGTACTGCCCGCAAATGTATATGATTTGATTTCAAGGGGACATCATACGATCATTTACTAGCCATCGGAATAATTGTAGGCTCTTTATACTGCCCGCAAATGTATATGATTTGATTTCAAGGGGACATCATACGATCAATTACTAGCCATCGGGATAATTGTAGGCTCTTTATACTGCCCGCAAATATATATGATTTGATTTCAAGGGGACATCATACGATCAATTACTAGCCATCGGAATAATAGTAAGCTCTTTGTACTGCCCGCAAATGTATATGATTTGATTTCAAGGGGACATCATACGATCATTTACTAGCCATCGGAATAATAGTAAGCCCTTCGTACTGCCCGCAAATGTATATGATTTGATTTCAAGGGGACATCATACGATCATTTACTAGCCATCGGAATAATTGTAGGCTCTTTATACTGCCCGCAAATGTATATGATTTGATTTCAAGGGGACATCATACGATCATTTACTAGCCATCGGGATAATTGTAGGCTCTTTATACTGCCCGCAAATGTATATGATTTGATTTCAAGGGGACATCATACGATCAACTACTAGCCATCGGAATAATAGTAAGCTCTTCATACTGCCCGCAAAAGTATATGATTTGATTTCAAGGGGACATCATACGATCAATTACTAGCCATCGGAATAATAGTAAGCTCTTTATACTGCCCGCAAATGTATATGATTCTTTCACCTATTCAGTCATTCACTTTCTCGCATTTTAAAAACAGCGCCTTGTTTGTTCAAAACTTACTTCTTTACGGCTAAGACTAGAGTGTCCTCTCCGGGGCGAAGATTGTATATGGAAGCCGTTCGGATAAGATCGAAAGTAGTACAGAGTTGCCGGAAAGTTGCCATTGTTGACGGCCAACCACATTCAGGTCCCTACCCTGGGTTTTCTGTTTGGATTTACTTCCATAGCCTTTTCTGTCTTTGGATATGATCGCAAGACAGTGGATATTTAAAATCACTAATTTACTTCCCCCAAATGAATTGTCTTCATGCGCTGTTGAGCTCTACCTACCCGATGTAGCTGGTTATGAGGCGCCAGTTATCCGCCTTTACTTATTCTCCGGCTTGGAGCTGGACTTACTTGCCAGAGTTGTTACAGATGGATTTTATATCTTGCCCACACTATCACCGCTGACTATGACTTTCGGAACCTATGTACGCATATAAATATCATATACTTTATTATTACAAGAGTGATATTAGACCCAAATAGTGTATTGATGATATATCTCGGCTGAAGCTGCCTAACTTAAACTTTCCAGATTGGATACAATTCAGTATTTTTTTACGATGACTTATTTTAAAAACTGTTAACTTTTTCCCACAGAAAATTTCAAGCCTATCGCAATATTATTTCCACTGCAAATGTCCATATGAGCGCTCCATTCCTTAGTTCCGAAATTAAAGTCACCTATAGAAGTTTGCGTTGAAGAAGAAGACGACGATCAAGCCACTATTGGGTGTTGGGTTCTATATCACTAGAATTAATGTCCATTATTGAGAAAATAGGATCAAAGCCTAGATGAAAAAGAAGAGGAAGAGGGGGAGGTAAGAAGAAGCAGAAGAAGAAGAAGAAGAGGAGAAGAAGAAGAAGGAGAAGAAGAAGAAGAAGAAGAAGAAGAAGAAGAAGAAGAAGAACAACAACAACGACAACAGCAACAGCAACAATCCGTCATTGAGAAAATAGGAACAAAGCCTAGATGAAAAAGTGGAGAAAAAGGGGGAAAGAAGAAGAAGAAGAAGAAGAAGAAGAAGAAGATGTCTGACGTTCAAGCCACTATTGGGCATTGGGTTCTATAACATTGGAATAAGTCCTTCCTTGAGAAAATAGGAACAAAGTCTCGAATTCTATTACTTCAAAAGAGATCGGTCGATTTTATAGAGAACATCCCATAATACAAATGAATAATAATAATAATAATAATGACAACAATAATAATAATGATAATAGGTAATATGTGTCAGGATAATCGCTACGACGATAGTGGCACAACCCTTCGCTTTCTTTAAATAATTTTAGAATGTTTTATTTCATTGCATTTCAACAAACAAAAAAGGAAGAAACAAAATGTAAATAAACAAAAATAATAAAAATTATTCTTCCCCGTCAAAAATGTTAAAAAAAATGCTTGCTGCCCAATTATATATATATATATATATATATATATATATATATATATTATAAATTAACTGATTTAAAATATGGTTGGTTCGCTACACAGTACTAAACATGTTTCAAAAATCGAAGCTGAAAGCTTCGAATTTAATTTTGTAATTTAATTAAAAACATTAGTTCCATTTCATCGTCAAGCGAATTATCTTAATCTTCTTTATATATATATATATATATATATATATATATATATATATATATATATATATATATATATATATATATGAATGTATGTATATATTTGAATCTGACTATTCCATTTTGAATTTGCTACATCCCATTTTGAACTTGGCTATTCCATTATGAACTTGCTTAGTCCCAAAATTACTTTGATTAGTCCCAAATTCAACTTGAAATGGTATGAACTGGCGTCGAGGTTTTGCAATTTCCAGTTGAGCTGGCTAGATATTGCGATATGTTTTCGACTAACAGTTTCTTTTCTCGCACGTTTCACTTGTGGAATTCTCACTCCCCCTCTTACTGTTCTTTTATTCTATCTCCTCAGCAATGTTTCTCTCCCTAATTCTTCCATATCTTGTAACCCTTTGTGTCATAGTGGCTTTACCGTCTTATATGGGGTGGTACCGATTAAAAAAAAAAAAAAATAAATAGATAGATAGATATATAGATATGAACAGAGACTTAGATAGATAGATAGATAGATAGATAGATAGATAGATAGATAGATAGATATGAACAGAGACTTAGATAGATAGATAGATAGATAGATAGATAGATAGATAGATAGATGAACTGGTTAGATATAACGGTAAATTCTATGCTAACAGTTTCTTTACTCGTTTGTGGAACACCCTTCTAACTCTATGCTTTCCAGCCAACATTAATCTGCAAAAATGTAAATACAATGTCAATCGCTATTTACTGTTTACTCTTCCTGGTCACTATTAATGTTTCTATTCCTAATTCTTTCAGACCCTGTAAGCCTTGTGTCTTAAGGGCTTTACTGCCTTACATGAAGTGTTACTGACTAAAAATTATAGATAGATTTACAGTTGAGCTGGCTAGATTTAAGCGTAAATTCTATGCTGTTTCTTTTCTCGCACTTCTCGATTGTGAATTTCCCTTTTGGCTCCATGTTTTCCAGCCAACTTTAATCTGCAAAAATTTAAATGCAATGTCAATCGCTATCTACTGTCCTCCTGATTATTCTTTTCTCTTCCCGCTCATTATTAATGTTTCTGTTCGTAATTATTCCACATCCTGTAACCCCTTCGTGTCTTAGTGGCTTTATTGCCTTATATGGGGTGATACTGATTAAAAAGAAGAAAGATAGATGCTTTTAAATGCAATGTCAATCGCTATCTACTGTCCTCCTAATTATCCTTTCCTCTTCCTGCTCATTATTAATGTTTCTGTTCCTAATTCTTCCACATCCTGTAACTCCTTGTGTCTTAGTGGCTTTATTGCCTTATATGGGGTGATACTGATTAAAAAGAAGAAAGATAGATGCTTTTAAATGCAATGTCAATCTCTATCTACTGTCCTCCTAATTATTCTTTCCTCTTCCTGCTCATTATTAATGTTTCTGTTCCTAATTCTTCCACATCCTGTAACTCCTTGTGTCTTAGTGGCTTTATTGCCTTATATGGGGTGATACTGATTAAAAAGAAGAAAGATAGATGCTTTTAAATGCAATGTCAATCTCTATCTACTGTCCTCCTAATTATCCTTTCCTCTTCCTGCTCATTATTAATGTTTCTGTTCCTAATTCTTCCACATCCTGTGACTCTTTGTGTCTTAGTGGCTTTATTGCCTTATATGGGGCGAATTAATGTTTCTGTTCCTAATTCTTCCACATCCTGTAAGCCCTTGCGTCTGAGTTGTTTTATTGAGTTGCATGGGATGATACCGATTTGAAAAAAATATATAGATGAATGTAAGAATGAAGGAATGAATTGAGAACAAAATCAAGAGAATAAAAGAATGAACGAATAAAGGAATTGACGAAAGTGTTTTTCCATTGAAGAATAACAGGCGAATGAAGATGCTGACAGGAAAGGAATGAGAATAGATGAATGAAAGAATAATGGAATGAGTGAATTCAATGGACAGATTTATTGAGGAGACTGAATGAAAGCAGTCGGGGATGAATAGAAGAAAGAACAAAAGAAGGAAAATTAAGGAATGATCACGTGAAAGGAACGACAAGGAAGAATAAAAAATCAAATTAGATTTTAGTGGGAAGAAGCAAGAAGCAAGAAGCAAGAAGCAAGAAGCAAGAACTTAATTTCCGAACATGTCCACTTCAGGCGATTATGATTTGTTTTCAGCAGGAAAAATAAATTGATTTTATTATTCGGCTTACGC
Source organism: Acanthosepion lycidas (assembly GCA_963932145.1). Taxonomy (NCBI): domain Eukaryota; kingdom Metazoa; phylum Mollusca; class Cephalopoda; order Sepiida; family Sepiidae; genus Acanthosepion; species Acanthosepion lycidas. The sequence continues at coordinate 13,763,460 of OZ010614.1, forward strand.
GCGTGCGCACACACACGTACCTATGTACATCTCTACCCTTTCCCTCGCACACACACACATGTATATATATATATATATATATATATATATATATATATATATATATATATATATTTCTCCTTCTTATGCATTAATTGCCTGCTGTTTTAATCTTTGTCATCTACTATTTAATTTCCTGGCATTTTGAACACACACACACACACACACACACACACAAGGATAAGAATTGAAATGGTACGTCTAACTCACTCATGTCTTCTCTCCCACCTCACTTTGTTGATTTTAAATACGCTTAGTGCGGTCCGTCAAAAATGTGTAAATTTCTTTTCATTTTTCATTTTTCATTTCAACCTTTGGAAGTAAAGTCTGATGATCCAAAGCCCTTTAAAAAGGTTGCGGTGAAATAACTTATTACATGGAACCTTAAAGTGGTCTGTTTTTATTCAAACATATCTGCTCTGAATTTGCATTGAGCTCTCTGGATATCATCCTCCTTGGGTCTACCCATACGGATTACCTAGTTTTGCATATATACATATATATATATATATATATATATATATATATATATATATATATATATAGAGAGAGAGAGAGAGAGAGAGAGTGTTCCAATAAATTGGACGGATTTTAAATGGACAAAGTCCGACAATTATTTTAAGACATTTTATTTATTTATTTATATTTATTTCTATATTTGTATCTATAAAAAGAATGTATAAACATAAAAATGTCTTAAAATAATTGTCGGACTTTGTCCATTTCATAATGTGTGACGTCATTTTTTTACATTTGAATAAGCATAGAGCAGATATGAATGTACGTGAGAGATTCATGGAAGACTAAAGTTTAAAAGCATTAAAATAAACCTTGCCAATCGAACGATTCTCCGTGGCTCGATCGGTTCCGTATAGGATACAGGTTCGATTCCTGTCGGAGAACGAATATTTTCTATGAAAATCTCTCGGACATTCAGGCCGGTAAATGTTGTTTAATACTGTTTATTATAAACAGAGCATTTACTTAAATATTTATATCTATAAAAAGAATGTATAAACATAAAAATTTCTTTTTATATATATATATATATATAATTAATTATTGTTATGATTTAGGCTCTACTTATGTATTGAGCACTGTTTTTTTTTGTTTTTTTTTTAAATATTAAAGAACTTCGGATTATTAACCTAACGGTTCTTTCGTATTTTTTCAATATATTTGCACACACAGACAGATAGACACACATAGATAGATCGATCCAAGCGTGCGAAAGCTTTGGAAAATGCTTGTAAACAATACCACGGGCTAACCCAAGCCTTATGAGTGAAACTCGGTAGGCAGAACCCTTGAGGGTCGTCTATGGCTGTGCTAGCACGAATTTATAAGTCATCGTGACAGAGGGTTTGAGCGTGCTGGCATTGTTCAGATTGTTGATCAGGCTAGATAACCTGCTCTCTCCCAGAAATGCATGTTTCATTAAAAACGACATATATGGTACTAAGATGAAGCTTTAATTTTTCTTGTGTTCGAAGATGTGATTTCTTTTTTGGACAAAGAGTTAACCAGGTATTGAACTCGCAACTCTTTGCGTCCTATCACTGCTTCTAACCAACGCTTTTATCCACTGTGCCATGTGTCCTTAAGGATAAAGTTACAAGACCCAAAGAGTTGCTAGTTCAATACCTGGCTAAGGCAGTGGAGAACTTGGAGACGGGAATTAACAGGAGATAGCTGGCATCCATTAGACATGGCACGTGGAACTAGAACAGTCTACTCCAGCGAGCGAAATAAAGGGTTGAGTTCGACATTCCAACCACCTGAAGAAAGCCAGAGCGTACAATGGCCGAAACGTTATAAATATGGCAACAAAGATGGTCCGAATAATGTAAATAGTGTAAAATATTTAAAATCTAAAAAAAAAACACTAACCTAATTGAGTTTCTTTACTTTTCAGTTTTTCAGATAAGATGGTTAGCCATTTCGACATCATTTTGTCATACGAATCATTGAAAATTACTTTGTATTATTTAGCTAAAAACGGAGCAGGTTAAAATTGTTTTGTGTTAAACCCATTATCTTCGCAAATGAACAATGTTGAGAGGATAAAGATCATTCAGGCCTTCAGTAATTGTACCAACTTTCATACTTTCATCTTCAAAGTCCATTCAAGCAGCATGCTGAGACCGTTGACTAAGTTTTAAAAAAGAGGGAACAATACAGATAAAATAAAGCAGTTCACAACAGGAAGAGGGATCATCATTCCAATTTAGATCAATTAAAAAAGATCCAACTCAATCCGTAAGATGTTGGCACGTGAGAGAAGAGTTTCAGCTATAACAGTCCAAAGAGCAGTGAAAAAAAGAATTGAAAATGAAATCATACCTGAAATGTGTTAGGCAACTTGCTACTCCAGGATATAAAGTTAGAAGGTTAGAAAGGGCGAGGATTATCTTGAATAAGTTAGAAAAAGATTCCGGAATAATATATATATATATATATATATATATATATATATATATATATATATATATATATATATATTTAAGTACTTCCTGAGCTTCCGATTCTTAGCTATGATTAATTAATGATGAACATGTCATTTTCGTTTATGATCGATTTCATTACGATTCTTCTGTTAAGCTTGGAGAGTAATCATATATTCTTATAGATCAAAGAAGAGTCTAATAGTGTCATAAAAACCTCAGAGAATTCCAGTAGGATATCTTTAATCATATCTAAGATCAAACGGTTTCAATCTTAATCTAACAATTGGACAATTTTGTTGTTACAGGATTTGGACAATTTTGCTGTTACACCCGGTATATATATATATATATATATATATATATATATATATATATATATATATAAAGAAATATAGTTTTAAGGTGTGCTATATTTATGGGATAAAGTGCTCAATATCAGAGATAGAGCGTATGTAAAATATAAATATAAAGTGTACATTGAAGTCAACACTGACGATCGCGATTAGCATAAACAGCCTGTCGCCTCTGAATGTTGACTTCAATATTCACTTTTATATAAATATATTCGAATCCGACGTGTGCGTTTCAAGCAGATCAGCTCCTAGGAAACCGACAGCCCGACAACAGCACATGAGATTTTATTATAGTGGTCAAGGTTTCGTGCAGGACTATCCACACTTTTTGAAGGGTCAAATACAGAGACCTGGTGCACTACGTGCCACAAGGTCCCCAAACGGCCCTCCGCAGGTTTTGAATTCAGAGTTGTCCTTCTCCTAGACCAGTTGCCATCCAAGACTATAGAACCCAGTCTGTCCTGCTATTTTACCCATAGCTGGAGGGAGAAGAAGAGGATTCACACCTTTCCCAAGGGTATTAACACGTAAGTGAATGTAATGGATTCGACAGGAATTCCTCAATCCAAGCCGCTATCCTTTACTCCACAGTGTCCCCTCATATATATATATATGTTTCTAGGAAATTCTGATCAGGAAAGAAACGGAGTACAAAGACGAAAGTGTATTGAATGTGCGCTAATTTCACAATTTTTGACAATACATCTAAGACCAGAACCATACACAATATCTACCAATAAACTGCTCAATTGTAATCTAGAGCAATACTTAAACAGGAACAGAAGTAATATAACGAATAATACTTATCAGAGGTCGGCTCAGAGTTTCGTGATTTTTTCACTTTACAGAACCTGGGTGAACTGCACAATACTTACTTAATTATTTTATACATGCTTATTTATATGAGCTAACTTTCGGCCGTTGTTCTCTCCGGCTTT
>OZ010614.1:13774736-13817236 GCA_963932145.1 Acanthosepion lycidas
TTAGTTAATGTAATGGATTTGACTGGAATTCGAACTCGGCTCTCCGATTCCTCAATCCGAGCCGCTATCCATCACTCCACCATAGTACTGCACTCAAATCCCAAAACTAGGTCCAATAGCAAAGAGATCTTCTGAACAATTACCATGAAAATATTTATAGAAAAGGCACTAGGAAGCAAGTTTATAACGGTAGGAAAGAGACGGGAGCTAGGCCGCCAGATCACGACCAATAATATTGCAGATTCTTCTTTGTATTTTATCAAGGAGCTCAAGGTAAACAGCAAGGGCACTGGATATTTGGCAGCAATATTGTAAGCATGGACGAATGGTAGACTTATAGATATGTAAGATAGAGAAAAATTGTCTCGTACGACACAGTGAACCAACTTTCTTAGCAGCTGACCTAACAATGGATTCAATAGATTCATTTATTTGTACATTGAATTATAGTAATAGCCAAATTCTCGGTCTGGGGTCATTTGTCAAAGAACCTTGGAAACTTGAGATTAACACATCAATATCAGGGTAAAGGAAATTGTCTATGTAAGGAACATGCATAGTGTAATAAGAGAAGGAGTCACATTGACCAATGTAATGGTCTGTACTAAACTTGTAGACTATGAATGAACATATGCAGATATAATTACTACCCTATAGTATTTATATAATATATATCTGTGTAATAATAACTTATGGCTGCATCTAGCCTGCTCAACTGTAAATTGATGAGCTCTAGATGCCAGTCGAGTACAGCGCTTAAAAAAAAAAGTCTAGGTACCATAACGAAGACCTTATCTGAACAATTACCATGAAAGTATTTATAGAAAAGACACACAGAGAGGCAACCTTACATTGGTGGGAAAGTGACTGAAGAGTTGCCATATCACGACCAATAATATTGCTGATTCTTTTTTGAATTTTATCAAGGAGCTCAACGTAAATAGCAGGGACACCAGACCATATGGGACAGCAATATTCTAAGCATGGACGAATGGTAGACTTATAGATATGTAAGATAGATTCTGAAGAGAAAAATTGTCTCATGTAACACAGTGACCTAGCAATGGATTCATTAGAGTCATTCCACTTCATGTCAGCTGAGAACGTTAACCCCAAAATTCTTTAGTCACACCAGTTCACTCCGTTACAGATAGGTTCTTCCCTGCCCCTTATACGGAGTCTAATCATCTTCCTTCTTTTCGTATTCCATTGGTCAGGAAGAAGTTCCATTCAGGTAGTTTCTTTCCCAGAACTGTTACTCTGTGGAACAGACTCCCGAGAGGATGCTCTCCAGATCACTAAAATCTTAACATCTTTAACTTTAAGGTCAACATATATATATATATATATATATATATATATATCAAGTATGTGGTTCAGTTCAATTTACATTACATGAATCATTCATACAAAAAACAGATATAGAAGTTAATGATATAAATAGCGGGAATACCTCTTCGCAAACAAATTTAATAAAGTACATTAACCCCGAACCTGTAGATGAATGTTATGATCCCTGTTTATAAATTCCAGTTGCATAAGGTCTTTTTTTTAGTTTTTTTACAAGCTTTCATCTGTGCATACATACATCATCAGGTATGGAAATAGATGTGTTTTTTACATCTCAGTAATAACAGGACAACGAAAGAATATGTTTTTAGAAATGTGTTATTGTTAATTGTAAGAAATTTTTGGGGAGCGTGCGTTCGCAACGCTGAGGATGAATTTTTAAAATTTCGAGATTGTGCGTTTTTGTACTATTAGGTTGGTGCAAAAATAATGACGTAATAATGTAATTTTTTAACGTTAAAAAATACGTCAAAAAACGACATTATAACGTCATTATTTTTGCACCAACTTAATTCTATGGTAATAGGAGAATTCTTTTGTACTGGTAGGTTTTTCTATATCTGTTTTTTTGTATGAATGATTCATGCAATATATATATATATATATATATATTACATGAATCATTCATACAAAAAACAGATATAGAAAAATATAGTATGAATGATTCATGTAATATATATATATATATATATATATATTACATGAATCATTCATACAAAAAACAGATATAGAAAATATAGTATGAATGATTCATGTAATATATATATATATATATATATATATATATATATATATATATATATATATATTACATGAATCATTCATACAAAAAAACAGATATAGAAAAATATAGTATGAATGATTCATGTAATATATATATATACATATATATATATATATATATATATATATATATATATATATATATATACTACATGAATCATTCATACAAAAAACAGATATAGAAAAATATAGTATGAATGATTCATGTAATATATATATATATATATATATATATATATATATATATATATATTGCATGAATCATTCATACAAAAAAGCAGTAAACTATTTTGTATTTGAGTCAAAAATTTTAAAATAGATGTACCGAAGTTTTCCAATTTATCACCAAAATTCAAATTAACTGATAAATTTTATCAGTAATAAACTTTAGTTAACCTGATATTTAAAGTTGACATCAAAAAAATGAAACCCTGAAATCTTCTGTTTGATATTCATAAATTTATCCCATCACTATGGAAGGAAACCAAGAACATTTGAGAGCATTTTGTTTTCACAGTCGGAAAGAAACTCCAACTAAAGACATCCCAATTGAATGCACCTATTCCATTGTACATGATACTGCTGGAAAATCAAAAGGGACTTAAATAACATTGAACATGACAATCAAGAAAGAGAAAATTTTTACCATAATTCTTAAGGTTTTATTTCTGCTGTTAGTTTATTAAATGATTTGATGAAAATACTTGTTGGTCTTGGTATATTCAATCGTGTTATTTCTAAAGACTTAGGGTTTGATTGTTATTACAAAAATAGTATTTCTCAATAAGCACACCAATATTTGTTGGTTTGAATATGAATTAAGAGGTTTATACGATTTTATTTTGAGAAATATTGACATCGGTCAATATCGTGTATACAGAAAACAAATGAAAAAATGATTTTTTCCAAAATTGAGACATTTCTGTACAGCAAAAAACGGTAGCTAACCGAGAAAAAAGTAAGGTCATTTTCAGATTCCGTGCCCTCAAATTAGCTAAAAAAGATGTTCAGTGTTTCGATATCATTTTAATTTTTTTGATGTTGTTGACTAGTGTTATATAACAAAACTAATTCGGAAATTTGAAAAAAAAGTGAACAGAAAATTGACAGGCAGAACTTGTTGATACTTTTATTTTTTATTAATTTTCACTCCCGAATACAAGGCCTAAGAGCCATTCATGGTAGAGGGTTAGTATGTGGAGTCGTGTAAGATTAAACTAAGAAAGGACAAGGGTTACGAGTATAGAGTTAAAGCAAAACTTAAAAGGAACCGGAAACTCAGTCCTAAACAGGAAACGGGGGATACGCCCCTACTCCTCTTCAGAAAACCGGGGAGGAGGGTGAACCGGACGATAGGCAAACCTATCGACTCCTATTGGTCGAGGAGAGTAAAACAAAGAACAAAAAGTAAAATAAAATAACTGGAAAATAGAATTTCAGAGTTCACGTGCAAACCATTTTTGAAAGTATTCTTGCTGCCTAAAAATCTTATATATATATATATATATATATATAAGAAATATACATTTTACACGATACATTTGTCGCTGACATATTTTCAACAATCGTCAATGATGGCTTGTCTATGTTCCGGTTTATCGTGGCTTGAAAAAATATGTCACCCATTTCTACCCTCTGTTTTTACTCTTCTATTTAGCGCAGATCTGACATTTAATTGGTTAATCAAGACATACCCGCAAGTCTATTTTTTTTTATTCTGACCTTATGTACCACCCACACTTTAACTTTTGGGAAAGTGGTAACACTTTGTTCTTAAATTTCCTTAAAAATCATTCAATCACTAGGTACGTACCATCGCCTGAAGAAGTACAATCATAGTATTGATTGCAGCAATTTCAAAATATTTTTATTATAATCTCTTATAATGAACATAATAATATATTGCTCTATTTTGTGTTGGGCATTTTTTCAAAGTAAATGCTACCAACAGTTCTGGCCGTTGTACGCTCCGACCTTCATCAGATGATTGGAATTTCGAAGCGAAACCTTTATTTCGTCAACAGGGATAGATTCTTCTAGTTACACATGCCATGACACAGTGGATAAAGACGTTATTTAGATCCAGTGACTAGACTCAAAGAGGTGTGAGTTCAATACCAGGCCACAGCAGTGGTGAACCAAAACTTGGAGAGTTGAGTTAAAGGGAAATAACCAAGACATCCAGAAGAGGCATGGTGCTCGGAACGAGAACAATCTACACCAGTGGACAAGGATTCAGTTTGAAATTCCAATTACCTGAAGAAGGCCGGAGTGTACAACGGCCAAAACGTTGTGAATATGGCAATGAAGATGGGGATAACAGTCCGAATAATGTAAATAATGCAAGTAATCATAATACCTCATCTCAGAGATCCATTCACCTGAAGAAGGCCGAAGCGTACAACGGCCGAAACGTTGTGAATATGGCAATAAAGATGAGGATAACAGTTCAAATAATGTAAATCATGCAGGTAATCATAATACCTCATCTCAGAGATCCATTCACCTGAAGAAGGCCGGAGCGTACAACGGCCGAAACTTTGTGAATATGGCAATGAAGATGAGAATAACAGTCCGAATAATGTAAATAATGCAGGTAATCATAATACCTCATCTCAGAGATATAGACACATAAAAAAAATAGAATAGAAGAGAACAGAATACCGTAAAGATGAAAGACTAATTCGAAGTCGAAAGAAAAAGGCACAATAGAAAGAAACAGAAAAAGAGAGAAAATTTCTCACCTGAAATGTTAGGCATTGTGCCTTCAGCCAATTAATGTCGGCCATTTCTGTCAGTGGGTTTACACGGTCTGCCCCCAGTGCCTCTGATTGGCGAGATACATCATCAGCTTCAACCTGCGTAATAGAAAGAAAGTAAAGTTACTGATAGGCGACGAACATCAACGTGACTTCATCTGCATTCAGGACTAAATAATTTTAATCATAATATCTCATCTTAGAGACCCAAACAGCTGAAGAAGGTCGGAGTTTATAACGGCTGCAATGTTGTGAATATGGTAATGAAGATGAGGATAACAATCCGAATAATGTAAATAATTCAAGTAATCATAATACCTAATCTCAGAGATCCAATCACCTGAAGAAGGCCGAAGCGTACAACGGCCGAAACGTTGTGAATATGGCGATGAAGATGAAGATGACAGTCCGAATGATGTAAATAGTGCAAGTAATCATAATACCTCATCTCAGAGATCCAATCACCTGAAGAAGGCCGAAGCGTACAACGGCCGAAACGTTGTGAATATGGCGATGAAGATGAAGATGACAGTCCGAATAATGTAAATAGTGCAAGTAATCATAATACCTCATCTCAGAGATCCAATCACCTGAAGAAGGGCGAAGCGTACAACGGCCGAAACGTTGTGAATATGGCGATGAAGATGAAGATGACAGTCCGAATAATGTAAATAGTGCAAGTAATCATAATACCTCATCTCAGAGATCCAATCACCTGAAGAAGGGCGAAGCGTACAACGGCCGAAACGTTGTGAATATGGCGATGAAGATGAAGATGACAGTCCGAATAATGTAAATAATGCGAGTAATCATAATACTTCATCTTAGAGATTAAATCACATGAAGAAGGCTGGAGCATACAGCGGCCGAAATGTTGTGAATATGGCGATGAAGATGAGGATAATAGTTTGAATAATGTGTATAATGTATAGAATATTAACCTCTTTAAGTCAAAGGTCTGTCGTTATCTACCACCTTTTTTTAAATTCATATCTCACACATTATTCAATGATGTTCTAAGTGCCGAAGACTATATTTGAAGCAACAGAAATGTGGTCCTACAGAAGGATGCTGAGAATACCATGGACAGAACATGTGCGCCACGAGCAAGTTTTATGGAAAGTAGAAACGCAAATGGATACTCAGAATTAGAAAAGGGGCAGCTGGCATTTCTTGCACAGATTATGAGGAAAAAATGCTTGGCGAATTTGAAACACGCGACATATTGATCGTATGGTGGGGGCGGAGGGAAACAGCCAATAAGATGCCTGACAAGCTTGTGTAAAAAAACAAACATTGCCAAGAGCTACAAAGAATAGGAACTTGTGGAGTGCCAAGATCGCACATATCCTGAAAGGAAACGGCACCTCGAAGAAAAAAATCTTAAAACCGAGAAAAGACAGCTTGGAGAATTTGATGCACACGGGGCAGATTGAAGGCAAGAGGGACCAATGAAAACAGTGAGTAAACCTCTTCTGTAAATCGATGGCAAAATAATATTACTAACACCTACATAGGATCGGAAGTTGAGGAGGACCATGATCGCCGTCTTCTTGAATGGACACGGCACCTATCTGATACTTAAGATCCAGAAAAGACATAGTTAATATTTTTGAGATATATAATAAGTTAAGAGGCCATGAAGAATTTATAACTCTCAGGACATATTAATTACAATAGGGAAAAAGCAAAGCGGCGAGCAACCTACATAACTCACCTGTCTAATGGAATGGCTGAACATCGATTGGGAAGGACAATAAAGAAGCAAACATTGCTACGAGCTACAAAAGGTAGGATGGTGTGGAGAGCCATGAACACCCATGTCTTGAAGGGCGACGGAACTTAGAAGAAGAAATTTTGAATCGGGAAATGAATTGAAATTTTTGGCAGATATAATGAGGAAAGAAGTTTTGGAGAAACAAAGGATAGGAAGTTGTGGAGAGGCATGATCGTCGACTTCCTAGAGAGATACAGCACCTAGCTGATAGTTAAACTTAGAAAAGACACATTTTAAAAGGAGTTAAGTCAAGCTGGTCAGAGGAAAGCTGCCAGTAACCGATATAACTAGCTTGTCTAAAGTCATTGATGAACTTCGATTAGGACGGACAATAAAGAAACAAACATTGCTAAGAGCTAAAAAAGATAGGAAGTTGTGGAGAGTAATGGTCGCCGATATCCCGAAAGAAGACGGCATCTGGAAGAAGAAATTTAGAATCGGGAAGAGATAGTTGAAATGTTAGGTATATATAAGGCGGAAATAAAGCTAGGTGAATTTGATACTCACAAGGCATATTGAAGGCAATAGGCTTTTCTTCTGGATTTTTTTGGAAAGATTGGCAGAGGAGGAGAAGGGTTTTTTCCCCCGTCGGGATGGATGATGAAATGCAGTATCTGTTAAGTGACTGGCCCCTTCTCACCTCTCTTGCTTCCCCTCCACAGTTGTGTAATATCTGTTACCTAGCCGTGGTATGATTAGCTTAGAGAACTCTGACAAGCTTAGACAAGCTATGACCAGCTAAGACCAGCTTAGACAAGCTCTGACCAGCTTCAACAAACTCTTACCAGCTAAGACCAGTTCTGACAAGCTAAGACCAGCTTAGACAAACTCTGACCAGTTTAGACAATGACCAGCTAAGACCAGTTTACACAAGCTTTGACCAGCTTAGACAAGCTATGACCAGCTAAGACCAGCTTAGACAAGCTCTGACAAGCTTAGACCAGCTCTGACCAGCTCTGACTAGCTAAGACCACCTTAAATCTCTGACCAGCTTAGACAAGCTATAATCAGCTAAGACCAGCTTATACAAGCTCTGACAAGCGTTGACCAGCTTAGTCAAGCTATGACCAGCTAAGACCAGCTTAGACAAACTCTGACCAGTTTAGACAATGACCAGCTAAGACCAGCTTACACAAGCTTTGACCAGCTTACACAAGCTATGACCAGCTAAGATCAGCTAAGACCAGCGCTGACCAGCTAAGACCAGCTTCGACAAGCTCTGACCAGTTTAGACAAGCTATAATCTGCTAAGACCAGCTTAGACAAGCTATGACCAGTTACGACCGGCATAGACAAGCTCTGACCAGATTAGACAAGCTAAGACCAGCTTAGAAAGCTCTGACCAGTTTAGACAATGACCAGCTAAGACCAGCTTACACAGGCTTTGACCAGCTTAGACAAGCTAAGACCGGCGGCCAGACTGAAAACATTACATTGAAAATCGACCTTGGCTCAGTGAAGCTCGGCCATATTGAAGGCAATGAGGACAGAAGAAACCGGCGAATAACATGTCTAACGAGTTTGTGTAAATGGCTGTCAGAACATGTTAGTAAAAAGTAATATTGCTAAGGGCTACGAAGGACAGCAAATTGTGAAGAGCCATTATTGTTTACGTCATAAAGAGACGCTATACGTCAGAGGCAAAGAGGTTATTGAACTGCCGCTGATTACTCTCGCAGTGTGATTGTTTTCAATTATTGTTGTGGGGGTTTCTGCTGCTGCTACTTCAGCCATTCCGCTATTTTGAATATTCCAGTTCTAGTCATTTTAGACCTTATGTGTCTTCATGATATTCTATTTTCCATTCTTTCATTTGTACTTTATTTTAAACCGTTAATTTTTAAGCTGTTGTAACGTTGTTTGCTTTTTCTTTCTCTCCTATTTTTTTTATTTATTTTTAAACAGTGCTTTGTTTTCATTCCCTGGCAGTAATATTTTTATTCCTTTTTTGAAGTTTTCCTTGATCGTAGCGGAAGATTATTGTATTTTTTCATGTGGGATTTATTTATTTATTTTTTAAGCGCATTAAAATTTCGTTGGCCCCGTGGTTGTGATTCGGTTGGCACACTGCAGCGGAGGGATTTGCATCAATTGACGTGATCAAAAGCAGGCGAGAAAGGAGGAAAGAAGAAGAAAAAGAAACGAATGAATGAAAAAAAAAGTAATAGGGAATGAAATACAAGGATTGAATTGGAGAGAAAGAGAGAGAAGAAGAAGAAGAAGAAGTAGAAGAAGAAGTAGAAGAATATGAAGAAGAAGTAGAAGAAGAAGAAAAAGAAGTAGAAGAAGAAGAAGATGAGGAAGAAGAAGAAGTAGAAGAAGAAGAAGAAGATGAGGAAAAAGAAGTAGAAGAAGAAGTAGAAGGAGGAGAAGAAGAAGAAGAAGAAGGTGGAGGAGATGAAGAAGAAGAAGAAGAAGAAGAAGGTGGAGGAGATGAAGAAGAAGAAGAAGAAGAAGAAGAAGATGATGAAGAAGAAGAAGAAGGAGGAGAAGAAGAAGAAGATGAGGAAGAAGAGGAAGAAGAAGTAGAAGAAGAAGTAGAAGAATATGAAGAAGAAGTAGAAGAAGAAGAAAAAGAAGTAGAAGAAGAAGAAGATGAGGAAGAAGAAGAAGTAGAAGAAGAAGAAGAAGATGAGGAAAAAGAAGTAGAAGAAGAAGTAGAAGGAGGAGAAGAAGAAGAAGAAGAAGGTGGAGGAGATGAAGAAGAAGAAGAAGAAGAAGGTGGAGGAGATGAAGAAGAAGAAGAAGAAGAAGAAGAAGAAGAAGATGATGAAGAAGAAGAAGAAGGAGGAGAAGAAGAAGAAGATGAGGAAGAAGAGGAAGAAGAAGTAGAAGAAGAAGATGTGGAAGAAGTAGAAGAAGAAGAAGAAGAAAAAGAAGTTGATGAAGAAGAAGAAGAAGAAGTTGATGAAGAAGAAGAAGAAAAAGAAGAAGAAGAAGAAATAGAGCTAAAAAGGAATGCATTCGTGAACGAATGAAACAAAAAAAAAAAGAAAGAAAGAAAAGGTTTGGGAAAAACAAATAAAAAAGAATCTAGATAAAAACACAACACCTCTTTTAACACTTAAGGTCGTAAGTGGCCCCATGTACGGCAGCGATTGTAATTTACTATCGCCTGAGGAGATGCATTGATACGCATCAAAATTTGACTGCAGGTGTGTAGCAATTTTGTCATGTTTTTGTTGTAATATATATATATATATATATATATATATATATATATATATATATATATATATATCAAATATGTGGTGCAGTTCAATTTATATTACAATGAATCATTCATACAAAAAGTAGATAAGTAAAGTTAGTATACTATAAAGTGTCGAAATCCTTTCGTAAACAAAATTTTAAAGGTGCATTAACCTACAGATCACTCGGTGAGGCGATGAAAGTTATCATCCTTGTTTTTAAAAAATTATAAACTGTATAAGGTCTTCCTTTATTACGCAAGTACTCTAGACTGTAAATTCTGTCATCTTTAGGCATAGAAATTATTTTGTTTTTGGTAAAATTCAGGTACCATCCGAGACGAAAAAATTAAATGCGAACCGAAATAAGTTTTTTTTTTTTTTTTTTTTTTTAAATGTGTTATCGTTAACGGAAAAAACTTTTGGAGCGTGCTACCTGAATTTTATTAAGAAAAAATAAAATAAAATAAAAAATAAAAATAAAAATAATTTCCATATCTGAGGATGACTGAATGTTCAGTTGAAAGTACTTGCGTATTAAAGAAAGACCTTATACAGTTTCTCATTTTTTAAAAACAAGGATCATAACATTCATTGAGTGATTTGTAGGTTAATGCACCTTTAAAATTTTGTTTGCGAAAGGATTTCACCATTTTATATATGGAACATATCAACATACAAGTTGCCCAGAAGGTTGCCATTCTAGGAACATCCGATATACTAAGAAAAGTACTATCAAGTATTGGTCCACTCTGTCGTGACATAAACTGATCCCTCATTTGTGACCATTTTTCTATACATGCTTGACTTGCGCTAAAGAATCAGTAGCAAAGAACTGTTCCAAATAACAAACACCACACCCTTGGGGACTTTCAATATTAGTAGCAACTAAAATGGATATTACATGTAAGTCGAATAGAAAATAAATGACGCAATCATTATGCTGGGGTTTCACACCACTTCAAACAAAAGGTTAGGAAGGAAACACCCATCAATACTGGAAAGAGCGATAGCAGCTACTGAACTTGAGAAACCATTTTTTTTTTCTAAGAAATTGTTTTATAAATTTCAATCATGTGTAGTACTGGCTTCTCGATCAATGAATGCCAAACGTTTCCTTGTAAGAAAATGGCTAATGTTTCTCAAGGGCACATGGTACAGTGGATAAAGGCGTTAGTTAGATCCAGTGACAGGACCCAAAGAGTTGTGAGTTCAATACCCGGTTAAGTTAGTGAACTTGGTGAGGGGAATTAGGAGGAGATAACTCACAACTGACATCCTTTAAACATGGCGCGCGGGACTAGAACAGTTTACCCCAGTGAGCGAAATAAATGGTTCAGTTTGACATTCCGACCACCTGAAGAAGGGGGGAGCGTAGGACGGCGGAAACGTTGTAATAAATATGGCGAAAAAGATGAGGTCAATAGTTCGTATAATGTAAATAGTAGTGTACATAATACCTCATCTCAGAAATATAGACAGATGCTAATATTACTATTAGAAATGAAGATAACAGATACTACCCTTTGAGCCCAGCTCAATAACCGGAGAGAGAAGTTGAACATGTGTAGTACTGGTTGCTCGGTCAATTAATGCCAAATGTCTGTTTATAAGGAAACGCCCAATGTTACCGTTGCTATGAGAAGAACAGATACTACACTTTGATCCCTGCCCAATGAACAAAGAGTGAAGAAAAGCATAACACGAGGAGCACTGTCAATGAATGGCCGAATGCGTCTTAAAGAAACGACTATTATTATTATTATTATTTGTGTATGTTTTGTTTCCTGTTTTGTATTCTGTAGAGAAGGGTCCAAACTATAGTCCTTAGGCCCTATAGGAGAATTTTCATTTAATTGATACCACTTTTCTTAGTATATGTGATGTTCCTAGTAGGGCGATCTTCTGGGCAACTTGTTGATGTTACCTGGAACACTTAGTAAAATTGTTCATTCCTTTTCTCACGAGGCCCAGTGCTCCGATTACTATTGGTACAGTCTCAGCCTTCATTCCCCACAAATAGCGATAACAGCTACTGAATTTGAGAAACCTTTTTTTAACTAAGAAATTGTTTTATAAATTTCAATCATGTGCTGTCGTGGCTTCTCGGTCAATGAATGCCAAAGGTTTTCCTGTAAGAAAATGGCTAATATTAATAGTTTTGATAGCCTGCATTTTGAATCCACGCAATTATGTATAATATTAGGTTGGTGGAAAAATAATGAGGCAATAATGTCGTTTTTTGAGGTACGTCAAAAAACGACATTATTACGTCATTATTTTTGCACCAACCTAATATTTGGGTGAAAGCTTCTAGTGGAAAGATTCTGGGCTTGCGCTGCAAGAATAAATCCTTCCGTTTCAGCCTTTAATCCTGATGTTCATAATCATGGATATGTGGTAACTTTATCAACGTCGGCTTTATTAGCATGTTTTGAATATTGGCCATGAAAAGGTTAATCTTGCTACCGTTGTTTCATCTGTTCAAGAGATTCATTCTTGACTTGCTTTTTGATTTATCGTGCAATCCTTGATTTTGGCAAGAAGACACAACTCTGTCCACATTACTACCATTTTCCCCATATCTGTCTTCCTTATCATTATTGCTGTTGTTGTTACCGTTGTTGTTACCGTTGTTGTTAACGTTGTTGTTACCGTTGTTGTTACCGTTGTTGTTGTTATTTCAATTTTTCGCTTATTTTACGAAATTCACCTTTTCCCGATTTTTCCCCCCACATTCAAATAATGAATGACTTTTCGGTTTGATGTTTGTGTTGTATTATTTTTAATTTTTTTATTTTCTCGTCATGTTACGAGATTTTATTTACCTTTGAAGAGAAAAAAAAAAAAAAAAAAAGGCTTGAACATGGGGAATTTCATTTGTCTATTTATATAATTTTGTAATTTTCTTTGAACTCCTTTTAAATTTATTTTATTTATTTCTTTTGCCAAGCCTGACTTCCCGAAAATTGTTTTCTCCGTTTATTTGCCTATCATTTCAAGGCCACTCCACCACTTCGTCATCAGCAAACGAATTCTGTTTGAGGTCAGAAGGTGCCGCGCAATCGTCATTTTTATAATCGATCTCAATCGATCACTTTAATCATCTTAAATCAATTAAACTGTTTTTAATTTTTCTTTTTTTTGTTTTTGGTTTTTAATTCTTTTTCAGGTGTGGTAGTGGATTTTCAATGACGAAAAACACTTTTTTAAAAATGTTTTTTAAATTTTTCTTCTCTTTTTTCTTTCAGATTACTTATCTAATTCAGTCGCACTTTCTTGATAGTCTCAACGTTCAAGCCTTGACGGATTTTACAAGTACTCGAATGTATTTTTTACATTTTCGGACTGTTGTCCTCATCCTCGTTGCTATACTAACGACGGTTCGGCCGTCGTACGCTCCGGCCTTCTTCAGGAATTTAGAACCGAACTATTTATTTCGTTCGCCGGGGTAGATCGTTCTAGTTCCACGTGCCACGCCATTTCTGGATGTTTCACTATCAGTTATCTCCCTTTAATTCAACTATCCAATTTTTTTGTTCACCTCTGCCGTAGCTAGTTATTGAACTTACAAGTCTTTGGATCAAGTTCACTGGATTCAACCAACACTTTTATCCACTGGGCCTCTTTTTATGGTAGTATGGACTACTGGATTGAAGCGTCGGTTAAATTATATTTATTTGTGAATTCAATCCTTTTTGATAAAATGTTACATCATCATATTCAGTGGAAGAAACAGGCAAGCGACATAAATGTAAACAAATTGTAAGAGTTATCTCCCGTAAGTACGAGAAACTAAATGAGAACAATCTATCACCCTGGACTGAATAAAGTGTTCAATTCGAAATTCCAAGACTGCTAACGAGTACGAAGATAGACATCTGAAGAAGGCCGGAAGGTACAATGGTCGAAACATTGTGAGTATAACAACCGAGATAAAATATGCTGATCTGAAGAAAGAAAGCTAATAATAATAATAATAATAAAAAGAAGAAGAATAAGAAGAAGAAGAAGAAGAAGAAGAAGAAGAAAAATGAAGAATAAACGACGGGGAAGAATATTTAGAAGAAGAAAAAGATGACAATGAAGAAGAAAAGAAAAAGAAAAAACGAAGAGAATAATGATGAAGAAAATGAAAAAGAAAAAGGAAAGAAGAAAAGAAAAAACGAAGAAAATGAGGAAGAAGAAAAAAAAGAAGAAAAAGATGATGATGAACAAGAAAAGAAAAAGAAAAAACGAAGAGAATAATGATGAAGAAAATGAAAAAGAAAAAGGAAAGAAGAAAAGAAAAAACGAAGAAAATGAGGAAGAAGAAAAAAAAGAAGAAAAACATGATAATGAAGAAGAAAAGAAAAAGAAAAAACGAAGAGAATAATGATGAAGAAAATGAAAAAGAAAAAGGAAAGAAGAAAAGAAAAAACGAAGAAAATGAGGAAGAAGAAAAAAAGAAGAAAAAGATGATAATGAAGAAGAAAAGAAAAAGAAAAAACGAAGAGAATAATGATGAAGAAAATGAAAAAGAAAAAGGAAAGAAGAAAAGAAAAAACGAAGAAAATGAGGAAGAAGAAAAAAAAGAAGAAAAAGATGATGATGAAGAAGAAAAGAAAAAGAAAAAACGAAGAGAATAATGATGAAGAAAATGAAAAAGAAAAAGGAAAGAAGAAAAGAAAAAACGAAGAAAATGAGGAAGAAGAAAAAAAAGAAGAAAAAGATGATGATGAAGAAGAAAAGAAAAAGAAAAAACGAAGAGAATAATGATGAAGAAAATGAAAAAGAAAAAGGAAAGAAGAAAAGAAAAAACGAAGAAAATGAGGAAGAAGAAAAAAAAGAAGAAAAAGATGATAATGAAGAAGAAAAGAAAAAGAAAAAACGAAGAGAATAATGATGAAGAAAATGAAAAAGAAAAAGGAAAGAAGAAAAGAAAAAACGAAGAAAATGAGGAAGAAGAAAAAAAAGAAGAAAAACATGATGATGAAAAATCATAATAAGAAAAATGTGCAGCTTCACCATAAGTTTATAAAACAAAATCACGTGATGAGAATAATCAATGTTATATGCTTCAGAAGATAGCCAACCAAATAAACATATTCAAATGAAGTAATGAAAATTATTTGCACTAGATTGGTTATGTTAGTCACTTTGATGTGTCGCTTCCACATCAGTTTTTAAAAACAAAATAAAAACATGAGAATAATGAAGTTCATACGGTGCGAAAGGTAGTCGACCAACTGAAAATCACCAAATCAATCATTGAAAACCATTTGCATGTGATTATGTTAGTCGCTTTAATGTGTGGCTTCTTCAGAAGTTTATAAAAAAAACAAGGCCAAGACACAAGAATCAAGACACAACAATATTATATGATGCAGAATATAGTCAACAGATTCAAAATATCCAGATCAGTCACTGGAAATAAATTTGAACGTGTTTATGTTAGTCGCTTTGATGTGTGGCTTCTACATGACTTTATAAAAATATCGCGACATGAGCATAATCAATGTCATATAGTTCATACCATAGCTAACCGACTCGAAATATTCAAAATGAAGCATTGAAAATTATTTGCACTAACTTGGTTATGTTAATCACTTTGATGTGAGGTTTCCACATAAGTTTATAAAATCAAAATCAAGAAAAAGGAAATGATCAGTGTTATTCGGTGCAGAAGATAACCGACGTATTCAAAATTTCGAAATCAAACAAAAATATCATTTTTTTTTTAAGCATTTCATCCCAAGCAAGGCGGGAAGCCACTGGAACGCAAGGGGTTACAGAGGATTTGGAGCGAGAGGAGTAATAGAGGAAAGGATGAGGAGAAGGATAGTGGATAGATCAAGGCAACTGGAGATGTCGATTGACATTGCATTTGAATAGTTGGAGATTATAGCTATCAGGGAAACTGGAATAGGGAAGGAAGTTCCACAGGCGAGAGTTGCGAGACATGAAGCTATTGAACAGACGGCTACATTTAACAGTTTCGACAGTGAAAGGGTGAGAGCGGGATGCCAGCCTCGTATGGCGCTTGAACTCATGAAGTCTAGGAACCAGTGAAAGCAGCTCATCGGGGCAATTAGCATTTGTAAAAAAGACAGAGAGAGGTATCAACATAATTATGTTAACTGCTCTGCTTTGAAGTGTAACTGTCAAATATATCTAGTGATAAAAATACCCTTCTGGATAATATTTCTGTATGAAATTATTTTAATACTCGTAACGATAATGTTTTAGTGTTAAAGTGTGTCGAGTGATGAAAAGTGTATATATTACAGCAAGGTAGAAATGGGGATATTGTGGGTGGTGGGGCAGTGAACTACCCCTTAATGTACTAGATGCAGACCTTCATCCAAAACAAGGTGATGCAGTATATATGTTAGGATTTAAAGGGAGTCATCTACTACAAACTTCAATCTAAAGACGGAAAGATTGATTCAAACAACTACTGTTCCCAAATGGAATAACTGAATCAACGAAAAAGATCTAACTTAAACAGCGTAATATTTCAACTGGACAACGCTAGTCTGCAAGTTTCTTTGACAATTAAGTGAAAAGGGTTCCATACTGTTTTTGAAAAATGTACTCTGATTCGCTGTATTCAGCAGATATGGTGCCTTTGGATTGCCCTTTTTTCTGTTTCTTATCTGGCGGCATTTAAAGCTAGGTCATGCGGAGGGCTCTTAATTGAATCTTCCTCACAATAGGTATGGGTTTGGGATATAAGTTTAAAACGGCGCGTATTCAGCAGAAAACCGCAAGAATTCTGAAGCGTAGATACGCTTCCCACACTCCCCACGCTTCGAGATAACGGCTAAGACCACACAAGGAAAGACGCTGAACAAACGCCTGACATGTTTCCATAACTTTATTCTTCCCGCTGCCTCTTAGAATCCAAGCTGCCACGCCACTCTCCTAATAAAACGAATAAGAAAAAGAAATCGTCCTTTTCGCTGTTTCCATTTTATGTAGTAGCATTGGGATCCAGAACGCAGTAATGTTTTGGATTCTAAGAAAAAATCTTTCTTTACGAGCTTATAGTTGCAGAGAGCAGCAACATTTAAGTAATATTTCTCTTATATATTTAACATAGGGCCGGAAGAGTTTAAGAGACCGGCTAAGACCACGAGCGGAGGGACGCTGTTCTAACGCATGACCTGTGTTCCTGGGACGTCATTCCTCCCACTATCTCTCAGAATCCAAGCTGCCACCACCCTCTCCTAATAAAACGAATAAGAAAAAGAAATCGTCCTTTTCGTTGATTCCATTTTATTTAATAGCTTGGGGAATCAGATGCTACACAGAACATATTGATGACAATATGCGAAGGCCAGAGTGGTCAGCGATTGACCAAAGGCTGCCCTGGACGTGGTATTCTGACAGTGATAGGTTGTCTTTGTCTGGGTTTTGGATACAAGTTCAAAACGGCTCGAATTCAACAGACGGCCGCAAGAATTCTGAACCGACGATACGCCTCCCACGCCCAGCGAGACCATCTGCGGAAGCACGCTAAGCCTAGGCGCAACATGCATTACCGCGACGTCATGCCTCCCGCTGCCTCCCAGAATCCAAAGCTGCCACGTCTCTCTCCTAATAAAACGAATAAGTAAAAGAAATCGTCCTTTTCGTTGATTTCATTTTATATGTAGTAGCGTGGGGAAAAAGATATGATACAGAATGGAACATTAGGCACATGAACATAATTGTCGTCATCATAATTGATATCAAGGCAAATGAATTGAAAATTTATTTATTTATTAAATCCTAGTGCCGAGGAAATTGAAAGAATGTACTTAAGAAAGATTTATTTACGCTGACGGAATGTATTAAAATTTTACGGAGACTAATCAGTGGGAGATACGCTCGTCTCGCTAAAAAATAAATATAATTGTTTTGTCAAAAAATTAAAAAAAGACATAGGAGATCAAATAAGAAACTAACTAAAACGAATGAATGATAAACGAGACTGTTAATTAGACTTTGTCAAAAGATAACGCAAATAAACTCAGCTTTGAATACAGAGATCAAAAGTGGCACAGAGAAATGAATTATGATCATTAAGAGCTTCCGTATCACGAAAAATAATTAACATGGCTGTTGTTTTGTCCGCGTTCTCGTTGCATTTATTTATTTAATTTTTTTAACCGGACTCATACGATATATTCCTCTCTTTACACGGGCATTTGACATTGAAAACTTATGACTATAAACGTCAGTTAAATAAAATAACGTTTAAAATGATACGAAAGAACGTTGTCAAAAAAAGTCCATTAAGTGTCTATGTATTCGCAAGGTTTGGCTGGTTCTACACAAACCTACACTACTTTTAAAAAAACTCATTTCACCCGAAACAAGGTAATAAAGCCACTAAGACGCAAGGGGGTTACTAAGTGTGAGAGAATATGAAAAAGAAATCAAAAACATTATTAAGAAGAGAAGACATTAAAAGGAATTTATTGTTTAACTGATTGATTTGTTTTTTACGGTTTATTAACCTTTTAAAGATTATTTAAAACCAGAAAATATTTTTGGGTTGCAAGAACTTTTAAGGGGATAATAATATTGAACTGATGCAAGTAACCATTTAATTATTTAACCCATAGCTGGTGGGAGAAAAGGTGGATTCATAACTTTCGCAAGTGTATTAGAGCGTAAGTGAAGATAATGAACTCGATTGGAATTGAAACCCGGATCTCTGATGTCTATTTCCGGCCTTTATCCATTACTCAACCCGAGCATCCTGATAAATAACAATTTAGTAGACTAATATTTTGAGGGGGAATGGTATCTCGGCTCGGATTTCCTGAGGTTGACATTTGAGGTCAGATGGAAGACAAAATAAGGAAGTCGATTTTGATTGACTGAACCAGCATGAGTAGGATGGATTGAGATAGTATTTTGTCGCTCAGTTGTTTCTGGACCGTCGTGCAATGTAGACGTTGTTTCTTTCTCATGGTTAAAACGGATCGCCAGAAGAGGGAGAGCGACCCCTCTGGATAGTTAGAGAGGTATACATCGACGTTATTAAAATAACTAAGTTAAAATTCCCTGTTGAAGTTCCTTTATCTCTGGACTCAAAACGACTAGCCGCGAGAGAAGAATGCAACTTTATTATCAAATTGTCCAAATCGTGTAACAGCATAGGACAATTGTCCATCCTATAAAATATTTAATATCTAAAGAAAAAAAAAAACACTAAACGAACTGAGTTTATATTTTCCAGATTTTCAGATAAGACGTATAACCATCTGGACACCATTTGTCCTAAGAATCACTGAAAAACCCTTTGAGTTATTGCTATGGCCTGTTTAAGCGCCAAAAAGAAAGACCCGGAAGACGAAGGTAGCTTGAAAAAGTATATTGGAGATATACACAAAACAATAGTGTTAGTAATAATTAGATTAGCACTGCGTCTAGTACACCACTTCATTTCTAGTATCGGACTCTCGCAGTTTGTATTTTTGAAAGGAGGAAGAGTTCATTCTACTGTAGGAGGGTTTACCAAAACAGTTATTCAGTTCGAGAGAGAACAGGTTAAAATCGTTTTGTGTCAGCCTCACTGTCTTTCCAATTGATCAATGTTTGAGAGGAAAAGATCATTCAGGCCTTCACTAATGGTACCAATATTCATACTATGGCTTCTATCTTCAAAGACCATTCAAGTACCATCAAGAGAACGGTGAATAAATTAAAAAAAGGAGGGAACAGTAGAGTGGAAAACTGGATCAGGAGGTCACAACAGGAAGAGGGATCATCATTTCATTTTAGAGCTAAATACATAACTTTATTCTTCTCGCGGCCTCATTTGTTATGGTGAAACACCCCTATTCTATAGTTAATAGACTCTCCCACCTAATATAAGTAGGAGTAGTAAGAGAAACGAGGGTCAGTCGATGTCGGACGACCGGCTGAACGGTTGAACTCTCTGCCTTCGGGCGGGGAGGAACCGGAACGAGGCTATGCCGAAGGGCAGAGTCTCGTTCGGGGAGGTAAACCGACCCTGAACCCGTTTTTCGGGTTCAAAGGGTATATTTTTGGCCGAGCCCACGGGCTCGGATATTCCACGTTAAACCGGCCTTGTGCCACATGATACCCTCGTGGGGGGGTGACTAAATACTAGTCGATGTCGGACGACCGACTGAACGGTTGAACTCTCTGCCTTCGGGCGGGGAGGAACCCGAACGAGGCTACGCCGAAGTGCGTAATCTCTTTCGGGGAGGTAAACCGACCCTGAACCCGTTTATACGGGTTCAAAGGGTATATTTTTGGCCGAGACCACGGGCTCGGAGATCCCACGTTAAACCGGCCTTGTGCCACATGTACTCTCGTGGGGGGGTGACTAAATACTAGTCGATGTCGGACGACAGTATTCGACAGTTAGTTGAATACAAAAGCAGTCAGCGACCACAACAAGATTACTCTGCGTAATACCTATTATATCAAGTTCCTAACGTTTTGTATGTCGAATCTATTTTAGGACCGATTTTAGTACAAATACAAGCTTCCACTACAAAATTGCTCCACAACAACATTCTTTTTTTTCAAGATAGAGTCCAATGATGTTATAAAACCCTCAGAGAATTCCAGTAAGATATCTTTAATCATTTTTAAGATACAATGGTACAAAGCTTAATCTAGCAATTGGGCAATTTTGCTGTTACACCATTTGGAGAATTTTGCTGTTTATTACGCCGTGTGAGAAGTGATCACTGATATCTCGCGTGGCGGTAAAGCGCTTGGGTTGGGGCGTTGCACACAGACATTGGTCATTGCCTGGGCATTAGCGAGGAAACATGGTGGTGTCGAAGCAAAACGTTCCGGGTTTGTCTGATCTATGATTTCAAGGTGTGCTTCTCCGCAGCCGAATCAAGTCGCCGAATACGTCAAGCCATTTTGGATAATGCTGTGAGTGAACGCACTGCCAGACATAGATTCCAGAAGTTCAGGTTCGGTGATCTGCTCTTTTGTGATGAACCCGGCAGTGGTCGGCTACAAGTCGTGGATAATGAGCTCTTGAAGGCGGCAATAGAAGTGGACAAACATGAATGCTTTCACGATTCCGGTGAAACAGGCTTTATCTGCGCCGTACTAGGAAAGCGTACAAGTCGAGCAAGTGGTTACCTCACACCACACACTGTCGGAAGCGAACAAGCAATAACGAGTGGACAGCCGGCGTGTCTCTGGTTTCTCGGCATCGTAAAGTATCAATATTTGATCGGGTGCTAACTAGTGTCGAAAAGGGCATCCCTTATGAGACTTCGAAGCGTGCCAGACATTGGTTGTCACCAGTGGATCCTGTGTCGCACACCACATGATCGCCTCTGTAGCCACTCAAGATAATGCACTGAATCTGGTGGACTAGTCGACAAGTGATGCACTTTGTGCTGCAAGCAACAGGCCAAGCCATCACTGCCGATCTGTACTCACAGCATTTGGAACGTGTGCGACTGACACAGAAGCAAAAGTACCGAGCATTGGTTAATCGCAAAGGTGTACTGTTCTTCTATGACAAGACCAGGCCTCATGTAGCGAGGGTGACAAGGAGTACTATACGGCGATTTCGCTGGGAGACACTGTGATATCTACCTTCCTCCCAATACAAGTCGAGCAAGTGGTTACCTCACACCACACACTGTCGGAAGCCAACAAGCAACAACGAGTGACAGCGTGTTTCTCGTTGCTTTCTCGAAATCGCAACATATCAATTTTTCAACGGGTGCTCATCAATGACGAAAAATATTGATAGAAAATATGAGATATATACATAGATATATATATAGAGAGATAAACATAAGTAGAGGGATATTGTATAAAGCTATATATATATATATATAATATATATATATATATATATATATATATATATATATATGGGCATGAACAGATGTAGAGAGATAGATATGATGATGTACAAAACGGCTGAACAGATGTAGAGAGAAAGATATGATGTACAATCTAAAATTATTTTGTTAGTTTCTTTCGAATCTATTTTAAAGTCTATATAAGTATGTCTATCTATTTATCGAATTTTATTCATATCTATCTATCTATCTATCTATCTATCTCTATTTCAGTCTCTCTTTATATCTATCTATCTATCTATCTATCTATCTATCTATCTATCTATCTATCAGCCTATTCATTTCTATCTATTATCTATCTATCGATCTCATTTTTCTCATCTATTTTAGAGTTTATTTAAAAGTGTCTATCTCATTTTGTTCATATCTATCTATCTATCTATCTATCTATATTTCAGTCTCTCTTGATATCTATCTATCTATCTATCTATCTATCTATCTATCAGCCTATTCATTTCTATTTATTATCTATCTATCTATTTCAGTTTGTTCATATCTATCTATCTATTTCAGTTTGTTCATATCTATCTATCTCATTTTATTCATATCTCTCTATATATCTATTCATCAATCTCTCTATTTTAGAGTCTATTGAAATCTCTCCCCTCCCCTCTCTCTCTCTATCTGCGTACAACGTTTTCAAATGTATTCACTGCGTTTTTATTGATTTTCCTCTCTTTTAAATTAAACCTTTCCTTTTCTTTTCATGCAAATATGGCTAATTTTATTTTCTGAACACATCATCTGACTCAAAAAAAAAAAAAAAAAAAAAAAAAGAAGACATTATGGCTAAAATCCACTTAACTATGTTAACCGTAACTATTCTTTAAATGTTAATTGGCCCCGTAAACAAGATGCTCTTTCGACACGTTCCATTTTGAGCAGTCGCTTTTGTTGTTTCTCTTATAAAAGTTATTGTAGCTGATTGGCTTTGTTGGCTGAATAAAGACAGACAATTGCAGGAAGAATTGATAATCTCTAATGTTTTTTTTAAGGGAATTACCCGAGTTGCAATTCGATTAAAAAACATTTTTTCCCCTATCCTTAACTTGAAAGAAACAGTGACGGAAATGAAAGGTATGTTCGATGCCAGTCAGAGACGAGAAATATCATCAACATGTAAACAGATTGTCATATAAACAGCGTTCAGACCAGTGGCCCCACGATCTATTTCTAAAACTAAAAGCCTTGCCAAATGACCAACCAAGCGTCATTATTTATTTTCGAATGGACACTTCGGTTCCATAACTTATTCCCCCCCCACCACCTCAAAAAATCTGATGAAGCTTAAATGAAAGCAAAACATGTAAAATTTGCAAACGTTTCTTATTTGCAAAACATTTAAAATAACACTGGCATCTCATTTTTACAGATATACAGAGTGCGATGGATAAATTGTCGTCTAAATGCCGCCAAAATAGAAATGATACTGACATCTCATTTTAACAGATATAAAGGGTGCGATGGATAAATTGTCGTCTAAATGACGCAGAACATGAAAAATAACACTGGCATCTCATTTTTACAGATATACTGGGTGCGATGGATAAATTGTCGTCTACTAGATGCCAAAATAGAAATGATACTGACATCTCATTTTAACAGATACAAAGGGTGCGATAGATAAATTGTCGTCTAAATGACGCAAAAGTAAAAATAACACTGACTTTTTTTTTCAATTTTACCAAAATTACACACACACACACACACACACAAAAATATCTTGAAATACCAATGGGTAATTTTATTCAATAAAATCACCATTGGATTCAACTACGGCTTCCAGACGACTTCGGAATCTCCTGCAACTTTTCTGGACGGTATCCTTGTTTAAGTTGGTGAATACTGCCATAACCGTTGTCTTCAGTTCAACTTTTGGTTTTACAAGGAGTTTTGTTGGCCTCTCGCTCAACTGCGCTCTCCAGATAATGAAAGGAGAATTAGTTGGCCAGATGCAAGGCATGATCTAGTCGCAAAATTGTCTGACAGCCATGGCTGGGTTCTCCTTCTTGTGTGGCATAGTGCAGAGTCAATGTTACCAGACATAGAGTCTTCCAGCGGCTACCCTCTTGACCCAGGGAAGCACTACCGCCTAAGGCACTTGATGTAGGTCTGAGATCCTCTGGGAAGATGAATGGAGGCATAACGTCGCTACCACAAGCGATCACTCCAAATTTCTTCGTAATTACTATTAGACTCGTCCAACTCTTTCCGAATCCTCTGCACGGTCCGCTGACATCGAAGCACTATTAAATATTCGTATTGAAGATTCCCGCCTCAATGCCAACCAGTACAGCATGACGTTTCTAAATTTCTGGGGGAGTGAACTGGCTCATGAAGCTCTTAGTCTCACAGATAATGTTCAACTGACTCTACCATGCTGTGTAGTCGGCAAAATACATAAAAAGAAACAAATAATGGAGACGGATAGTGGATGGGTATCCTCGAATACGAGTAGGCAGCTATACTATACTATGTTTGCGTGAATATGTGGCTGTTTACGCGAGAGCGTGTGTCAACAGTGACATAGAAGCACAAAAGAAAGTGTTGTGACTTAGTTATCACAAATGACAGTAGAAAACTGGAACTGGTTTAACAACAAGTTTATGGTACAGGGAAACATAATGAAGAATAAAAACTAAGGAAGAGAATGTTTAGCCGTGAATGACTGTTTTCAGCAAAGGCTACTGCTACCCCTGCTAATCCTCTTGATGTAGGAGTATTTTTATGTCTTTCTTTCGACGGCCGAGTCCAAACTTGTAGGGCAATATTCTCCGTCACAACATAAACTATGATAAGAAATATCTTTTTCTGTCTATTTATTTTAGTTTCATCATATCTATCTATCTATCTATCTATCTATCTCAGCCTCTCTAACCATACATTTATCTATCTGTTTCTCTATCTAAATCTACATATAAATCTCTTTCCGCAACTTTTCGTTGTTAATATCTATCTATCTATCTATCTATCTATCTATCTATCTATCTATCTATCTATCTATCTATCTATCTATCTATCTTTTCTGTGTTCTTTATCTAGGTAGCAATCAGTAAGTTCCTTATCTATCTATCTATCTATCTATCTATCTATCTATCTATCTATCTATCTATCTATCTATCTATCTCAGCCTCTCTCCCCATATATCTTAACCTATTCATCTGACTTCAGCCGACACCGAAGCCGCTACCTGTACATATGCCCGCATCACAGCAACTGATTACGTCCAGGCGAACATGTAAGAAACCTGAACTTAATTATTATTAGTTAATTATTTTATTACAAACGAGCCATATTGTTACAAAGAATGTTGCTTCGCCCAATTTCATTATCTACACCTACCTAGATTCCCGTTGGCGATCGAATACCCGCCAAAACAATCAACTGGCACACAATCGACATATATTGATTTTGAAGCGACAACACGTTTATTATAATGAGTTTGGAACATGTGATCAAATCCAGCCAACCAGAAATAAATACGTGCCCCCCACTATATGTGCATAAAAGTATTTGCGTACGTATATAATATATATATATATATATATATATATATATATATATATATATATGTATATATATATATATATATATATTCTTTTCTTCACCGATAGCAAAATTCTGAGTTTTATGCACGATGAAATCGTCAGGTGCTGATTGAAAACTAATCTTTGCATAATATATATATATATATATATATATATATATATATATGAAAAAATACAATCGTAAGGTGTGCTATATTCATGGGATAAAGTGCTCAATATCAGAGATAGAGCGTGTGTAAAATATAAAAGTGAATACTGAAGTCAGGACTTAGAGGCGACAGTCTGTTTCATGCTAGACGCAATCGTCAGTGGCCTGACGATTGCCTCTAGCATGAAACAGACTGTCGACTCTAAGTCCTGACTTCAGTATTCACTTTTATATATATATATATATATATATATGTATGCATGTATGTATATATATATATATATATATATATATATATATATATATATATATATATATACCTTACTGTAATGATATTGGGGCAGTTCGTCGAGCACGATTAGCTTCAAACACCCAATGTGCAATACTATATATATATATATATATATATATATATATATATATATATATATATAAAGAGAGAGAGAGAGAGAGAGAGCAAGAGAAAGCGAGAGAGTGAAATAAATACATATATGTATATAATTAAATATCTATATATAATACACACTACAGCTCAAAAAGTTTAAGACACCCTACATTTCTTTAAAACACCTTGAAATGGGGATGTGTTTGTATGTTTGTAAGCTAAACGGTAAAATATCAGTAAGTGCGCTTGCTTTTGTTTTTATTTTGCAATGTTTTATTTTGTAGTCATTTATTTAGCAGTCTTTTGATGACATTTCGAGTGGCACCTTCTGTAGTATGTCCGTAATGCGTAGCCCACTTCATCCGCTGGTCCAGTCGTTAAGATCTGTTGTACGCGTCATCTGCAACACTGGAAAAATTATACTATAAATACTTTCATTGTAATTGTTCTGATTAACTTTCCTTTATCTATTTATTTTAGTTTCTGTTCATATCTATCTATCTATCTATCTATCTATCTATCTATCTATCTATCTATCTATCTATCTTTTCTGTGTTCTTTATCTAGGTATCTAGCAATCAGTAATTTCATTATCTATCTATCAACCTATTAATGAAAATAATGTCGTTTTCTCACATATGTTACTATGTGAGAAAACGACATTATTTTTGCACCAACCTAATATCTATCTATTTTAGTCTGTTACCTATCTATCTATCTATCTATCTATCTATCTATCTATCTATCTATCTATCGAGCTATCTATCTATCTCAGCCTCTCTAACCATACATTTATCTATCTGTTTCTCTATCTAAATCTACATATAAATCTCTTTCCGCAACTTTTCGTTGTTAATATCTATCTATCTATCTATCTATCTTTTCTGTGTTCTTTATCTAGGTAGCAATCAGTAAGTTCCTTATCTATCTATCTATCTATCTATCTATCTATCTATCTATCTATCTATCTATCTATCTATCTATCGCAGCCTCTCTACCCGTACATCTATGTATCTGTTTTTCTATTCATATCTACATATTAATCTATCTGTCCGCAACTTTGCTCTGTTAATATCTATCTATCTATCTATCTATCTATCTATCTATCTATCTATCTATCTATCTAAGCTTATCCCCCCATACATCTTAACCTATTCATATGCATTCATCTGACTTAAGCCGACACGGAAGTTGTTACCTCTACATATGCCGTCATCAGATTCCGTGCAGGCGAGCATTTAAGAAACCTAAACTTCATTATTATTATTATTATTGAATAATTAATTTATTACAACCGAGATTTTATGAATTTAAACAGAGTACTACATTGGCGGCAAGGTCTCCTTATTTTGCAGCCTAATTGGCTAGATATAACCGTAAGTTCTATGCTAACAGTTTCTTCTATCGCACTTCTTGGTTGTGGAACTCTGTTCTTGTCTTTTTGGTTCGCAGTCAACCTTGACCTTCAAAAATTGAAATACAATGCCATTCGTTATCTGGTGCCCTCTTAATCCTGGTTCTTTTATTGTTCTCTCTCCTTAAATTCCTTTTAATATTCTCAAGCACTCAGTATCCTCTTTCGCCTTGGTGGCTTTATTGCCTTGCTTAGGGGCGAAATAATAAAAAAAAAACTGTTACTAGTATTTGCTTTTTAAATATATGTTGGAAATTAAAAGCAAAACCCAAATTACAACAAAAATATCATGGAAAATAAGGAAAACAGCACCAGCCTACAACAAATCTCAAAACTGTAGATTTTATTTGGAGGAGATGATAGTTCTAATAACGTTCACAGACCAACACAAATTACTAAATAAGCGATCAGAACTCATCTTAAAATGCAGGCATGAATTTTTGTGCTACGGTACTTAAAAATCGAAAACTAATGTCAAAAAATAAATAACTAGAATAAATTAATTTGTCTCTAATTAGCAGGAGATAACTGATAATGATAATGGTACGGGGAACTAGAACAGTTTACACCAGTGAGCGACATTCCAACAACCTGAAGAAGGCTGGAGCGTACAAAGGCCGAAACGTTGTAACAAATATGGTGACAAAGATAAGGACAATAGTCAGAATAATGTAAATAGTGTACATTATACCTAATCTCAGAAATATAGACAGATACTGAAAGGCCGAAACGTTGTAATAAATATGGCAACAAAGATGAGGACAATAGTCCGAATAATGTAAATAGTGTACATAATACCTCATCTCAGAAATATAGACAGATACTGAAAGGCCGAAACGTTGTAATAAATATGGCAACAAAGATGAGGACAATAGTCCGAATAATGTAAATAGTGTACATAATACCTCATCTCAGAAATATAGACATATACTTAAAGGCCGAAACGTTGTAATAAATATGGCGACAAAGATGAAGACAATATTTCGAATAATGTAAATAGTGTACATAATACCTTATCTCAGAAATATAGACAGATACTAAAGGGCCGAAACGTTGTAATAAATATGGCAACAAAGATGAGGACAATAGTCTGAATAATGTAAATAGTGTACATTATACCTCATCTAAGAAATATAGACAGATACTGGAGGGCCGAAACGTTGTAATAAATATGGCGACAAAGATGAGGACAATAGTTCGAATAATGTAAATAGTGTACATAATACCTCATCTCAGAAATATAGATAGATACTGAAAGGCCGAAACGTTGTAATAAATATGAGGAGAAAGATGAGGACAATAGTCCGAATAATGTAGTGTAAAATAAATTAATCCAAATCAATACATAAGTAAATTAAGCAAATAATAAAGTAAGATAACGAAATACTAATGCTTATATAAACACAATTAAAATTAATATAAAATGCAATCAAATAACAAAGTAATCATTAATTGATAATAAATAAACGTTAACAATCAAATCTATAAAATAACTAGAAATCTGCATCCGTCTCAACAGTTATTTCCCTTGAATAGCCCCTAGAATGATTGCAAACATAACCTTTATTTCAAGCCCCTCCACCACATAATAACCGCTATAATAATACAATAGCCCTACCCATAAATGTCCCACTGACCAACATATATAAATAGTCGTGCCATAACATAACGCACATGGCCTGAAGATTGCGCTAAAGCATGAAACAGACTATCGCTGTTGGTTTTTGAACATAATGTCCACTTTTAATTTATATGCAAGGGTCAACATTATCTTTTTAACATTAACTGCTCTTTGTTCCTCCTTGGCAGACACTGCTAGCGAAGCGCGACCATGTTTAAATTGTAACAGCAGATCAAGCTCAGACATTGATCACATGACCACAATAATACCAGCAATAAGCTAGCATGAGCAGAAGGCTGTTTAGCATGAAACAGTCTGTTGTCAGTGAGTGTTGACTTCAATGCTCATATATATATATATATATATATATATATATATATATATATATATATATATATATATATATATATATTAGGGCCTTGAATAATTCTCGCTGATTTTTCATGAAAAGTAATGTTTTATTTACAAAAATTAGTAAGAAACACGCCACTGAAAGTATTGTCCATCGCTAGCCACTACTTTTTCCAAACTTTCTGGTACCATTGGAATTACACATCGGAAAACTGATTCGTCTTTTGAAGTTAACTACGAGTCGGCCCATGTTTTGCCTTCTTCATCAAAATGAAAATGCTTCTCAGCAGGGCCATGTGCCATAGAACGGAACAAGTGAAAATCAGACAGGGCAATCCCTGGTGAATACGTCGGGTGGCGTAGGATTTCCCATTTAAGCGTCTCCAACTAGGTTTACACTCTTTTTGCAACATGTGGCCTAGCGTTGTCAAGTTGTAAAATCACTTTGTCGTACCTCTGCTCGTATAGCGGCCGTTTTTTTCTTCAATGCTCGACTCAAACGCAACAATTGTAGTTGATAGCGATCTCCCGTGACGGTTTCGGTCGGTTTGAACAGCTCATAATAAACTACACCCAGCTGCTCCCACCAAATGCAGAGCAAAAGCTTCGAACCATGGATATTCGGCTTTTCCACCAATGTTAATGCACCCCATTATCTTCTACGTTTATGGTAATCGTAGTGTATCCTTTTTCCATCGCTGTTCTCGATACGATGCAAAAAATCTTTCCTTTTCTGCAGTCGAAGGAGCTGTTTACACGTGACAAGACACCGTTCGACGTCTCTTGGCTTCAACTCGTACGGCACCCAATGTTCTTGCTTTTGAATCATTCCTAATGCTTTCAAACATTTCGAAACTGTTGTGTGATCAACTCCTAATAATTCTGCAAGTTCAGCTTGTTCCTGACATGAGTCTTCATGAAGTAATGCCTCCAATTCTTCGTCTTCAAACTTTTGTGTGCATCAGAGCGTTCTTTAGCTTCAACGTTAAAATCATTATTTTTGAAGCGTCTAAACCAATCTCTGCATGTTGTTTCGATAAAAGCATGGTCGCCGTAAGTCTCAACAAGAATTCTGTGTGCTTCGGCTGCAGATTTCTTTTGAATAAAGTAGTGCCGTAAAATTCCCCTCAAATATATTTTCTTTGACACAAAATACGATATGTTTAACCCTATCAAAAACAAAATTGTTTACACTTCGGTGAAATGATATACACTGAATTTTAAGCTTGTTTATAGTACTTCCTTATAGATGCATTACCATCTTGAACTACACGCACGCAGTTCTGGGGACGCCATCTGTTGAAAGACAGCGAGAACTTATTCAAGGTCCTAATATAAGCACGGAGAAGTGATGGAGTGTGGCTCGTATTGAGGAATAGGAGAGTCGTTTTCGAATTCCTATGAGTTCATTAAATTCACTTTCTTGGGAAAGCTATGAATCGATCTCCCTCCAGCTATGAGTAAAATAGCAGGGCAGATTGTGTCCTTGGTTGGCAACCAGTCTAGGAGAAGGAAACTCTGAGTTCAAACCAGCCTGCTGTCTTGTAGGTCATACCTCTGTAAGCAAAAACAAAAGAATGTAACGTCAAGAAGAAATCGACCTATGACCAGAATGACGGGGTAACCCCAATACAAAGAACTATTCTGGTTTGAATATCACTAGAAACCACAATTGAGAGGAATCGATAGAACCGAGATCGAAATCCAATCGAGTTTATTACATTCACTTTCGTACTAATACTCTTGGGAAAGGTAAGAATCCTACCTTTAAATGTAAAATAAAAAAAAGAATAGAAAAATATTAATAAAATATGAGATAGATAGATAGATAGATAGATAGATAGATAGATAGACAAAAGGATCGAACAATAGACAGATACATAGAAATAGAGAGAGAGAGAGAGATAGAGAGAGAGATAAAGATCGACAGATAAATAATGCACAATCGACATAGATAGACAGACAGACAGACGGAAGGATCGATAGATAGATAGATAGATACATACATAGAAAGTCAGAGAGAGAGAAAGAGAGAGAGAGACAGATAGAGATCGACAGATAAATAATGCACAATCGATATAGATAGATAGATAGATAGACAGACAGACACAAGGACCGATCGACAGATAGATACATAGAAAGACAGAGAGAGAGAGAGAGAGAGAGAGAGGTAGACATCGACAGATAAATAATGCACAATCGACATAGATAGATAGATAGACAGACAGACAGACCGAAGGATTGTTCGATAGATAGATACATAGAAAGAGAGAGACAGATAGAGATCGACAGATAAATAATGCACAATCGACATAGATAGATAGATAGATAGACAGAAAGAAAGTGCGATAGAAAAATTTCGAGCATGTGTGTTGTTTGATTTTTTTTATTTTGGTCGACTGCACAGTGTAGTAGGGCCAGCTGGGCACCATCTGTGAGAAAAAGAGCATCATGATGCAATTCAGTTAAACAGTACAAGAGACTGAATTCAACAGCATTTAGGTGACAGCCGGTCTAAGAGAAGCCGAACTCCAACCAGCCTGGAGAGTGTTGGATTCTGTCTTGCCCAAGTGCTGTCTCTTCGACTCTAACTAGTTATGGGTCACGTGGTTGTGATATGCGTCAAAGTCTACTTTCATCGCCAAAAATCTTATTAGACTCCGATCAACAACTCTCCAAGCGTCGGCCTAATCGCGCGGAAAAAGAAAAAAAAAACAAAAAAACTAATCAGCCGTAAACTACTATAGACGCCATTTTCTTTTTTAGCTTTTCGTTTGAGATTGGAGGGAATTATTTCATTCTGCCATCTTTTTCTTCTATTTTACCTGCACCCCACACCATACCATTTGATGTCTTTGTCGCCGGAGGCAAGCGATTAAGAGTAGCCCATTACTGGGAGAGAAGGTATGGGCAGGCGATCGGAAAGGCGCATCGACTCTCGCTTAGTACCGGCTTGTGTAGGATCAAGGACGGACTCTAACGGCGGGAAAAAGCATTCCGCGCTGGAAGACGAATGTGCGTTAAACGAAGCGTATGGTTAGTTAATCAGGAGGAAAATAATGTGATACCTAACGTTTTTCCCTCTTTTTTTTTTCTTCTTTTGATTATTTTAATATTTTTTTCTTTTACTTCATTTATTTAGTTATTTATATTGATGGCTTTGATGTTGATATCCGCCATCTTTACTATCAATCGATTCTTATCAAATATTTACTTTATTTCCTTTTTTTTTCTTACATTATTTTCTCACCTATGAACTTTCTTTCACATTTTCTCCTTTCTTTTAGTTTCCATTTTTTTTTCTTTCTCTTTTCATTTCTTTCATTTTTCTTCTCCGTCATTTTAACTTTGTGTTCTGTCCGTCATGTTTAAATGACTTGTTTGTTCGTTTGTTTGTTTGTTTCTTTATTTTCTTTCTGTTGTTCTGGGTATCTTTCTTTATTTCTTTCCTTCTTTCTTTCTTTCTTTCTTTCTTTCTTTCTTTCTTTCTTTCTTTCTTTCTTTCTGTTGTTCTGGGTATCTTTCTTTATTTCTTTCCTTTCTTTCTTTCTTTCTTTCTTTCTTTCTTTCTGTTGTTCTGGGTATCTTTCTTTCTCTTTTTCTTTCTTTCTTTCTTTCTTTCTGTTGTTCTGGGTATCTTTCTTTCTCTTTTTCTTTCTTTCTTTCTTTCTGTTGTTCTGGGTATCTTTCTTTCTCTTTTTCTTTCTTTCTTTCTTTCTGTTGTTCTGGGTATCTTTCTTTCTCTTTTTCTTTCTTTCTTTCTTTCTTTCTTTCTGTTGTTCTGGGTATCTTTCTTTATTTCTTTCCTTCTTTCTTTCTTTCTTTCTTTCTTTCTTTCTTTCTGTTGTTCTGGGTATCTTTCTTTCTCTTTTTCTTTCTTTCTTTCTTTCTTTCTTTCTTTCTTTCTTTCTGTTGTTCTGGGTATCTTTCTTTCTCTTTTTCTTTCTTTCTTTCTTTCTTTCTTTCTTTCTGTTGTTCTGTGTATCTTTCTTTCTCTTTTTCTTTCTTTCTTTCTTTCTTTCTGTTGTTCTGGGTATCTTTCTTTCTCTTTTTCTTTCTTTCTTTCTTTCTGTTGTTCTGGGTATCTTTCTTTCTCTTTTTCTTTCTTTCTTTCTTTCTTTCTTTCTTTCTTTCTTTCTTTCTGTTGTTCTGGGTATCTTTCTTTCTCTTTTTCTTTCTTTCTTTCTTTCTTTCTTTCTTTCTGTTGTTCTGGGTATCTTTCTTTCTTTCTTTCTTTATTTCTTTCCTTCTTTCTTTCTTTCTTTCTTTCTTTCTTTCTGTTGTTCTGGGTATCTTTCTTTCTCTTTTTCTTTCTTTCTTTCTTTCTTTCTTTCTTTCTTTCTTTCTGTTGTTCTGGGTATCTTTCTTTCTCTTTTTCTTTCTTTCTTTCTTTCTTTCTTTCTTTCTTTCTGTTGTTCTGGGTATCTTTCTTTCCTTCTTTCTTTCTTTCTTTCTTTCTTTCTGTTGTTCTGGGTATCTTTCTTTCTCTTTTTCTTTCTTTCTTTCTTTCTGTTGTTCTGGGTATCTTTCTTTCTCTTTTTCTTTCTTTCTTTCTTTCTTTCTTTCTTTCTTTCTTTCTGTTGTTCTGGGTATCTTTCTTTCTCTTTTTCTTTCTTTCTTTCTTTCTTTCTTTCTTTCTTTCTTTCTGTTGTTCTGGGTATCTTTCTTTCTTTCTTTCTTTATTTCTTTCCTTCTTTCTTTCTTTCTTTCTTTCTTTCTTTCTGTTGTTCTGGGTATCTTTCTTTCTCTTTTTCTTTCTTTCTTTCTTTCTTTCTTTCTTTCTGTTGTTCTGGGTATCTTTCTTTCTCTTTTTCTTTCTTTCTTTCTTTCTTTCTTTCTTTCTGTTGTTCTGGGTATCTTTCTTTCTCTTTTTCTTTCTTTCTTTCTTTCTGTTGTTCTGGGTATCTTTCTTTCTCTTTTTCTTTCTTTCTTTCTTTCTTTCTTTCTGTTGTTCTGGGTATCTTTCTTTCTCTTTTTCTTTCTTTCTTTCTTTCTTTCTTTCTGTTGTTCTGGGTATCTTTCTTTCTTTCTTTCTTTCTTTCTTTCTTTCTTTCTTTCTGTTGTTCTGGGTATCGTTCTTTCTCTTTTTCTCTCTTTCTTTCTTTCTTTCTTTCTTTCTTTCTTTCTTTTTTACGCTTAATTATGTTTTGCCTTCTTTTTTAAAATAACATATTTGTTTTCGTCCCATCTTACATTTGAGCTAACTTTTTTAGTTTTTTATTTTTGTTGATCATAATCTGTTTTTTTTTTTTAACATTTGATCTTTCTTTCTTTCTTTCTATCTTTCTTTCTTAACTTTCATATTTCTTTTCGTCCTGTTTGGAGCTTATTCTTTCTTTCTTTTCACGCCTAATTAATTTTCATTTTCTTTCTTTCTTTCTATCTTTCTTTCTTTCGTTCTGATTTATTTTTTCTTTTTAAGCTTTAAGTCATTTTTCACTTTGTTTCTTTATTTCTCTCTTCATTTCTTTCATTTTTCGCCTTTGTAATTTTTATTTTCGCGTCTTTTCTTTCTTTCTTTTTTTATGCTTAATCATTTTTCTCTTTGTTAGTTTATTTATTTATTTCTCTTGTTCTGGGTATCTTTCCCTTTCTTTCTTTCTCTTGTTCTGAGTATCTTTCTTTCTCTTTTTTTCTTTCTTTCTCTCTTTTTTTCTTTCTTTCTCTCTTATTTGTTTGTTTTTTACGTTTAATTGTTTCGCTTTCTTTTTTAAAATAACATATTTGTTTTCGTCCCATCTTACATTTGAGCTAACTTTTTCTTTTTTTTTCTTTTTGTTGATCATAATCTTTTTCTTTTTAACCACTAATTTTTCTTTCTTTCTTTCTTTCTTTCTTTCTTTCTTTCTTTTCATGCTTAATTATTTCTCATTTTCTTTCTTTCTTTC
The DNA here is from genome assembly GCA_963932145.1 of Acanthosepion lycidas. Lineage (NCBI taxonomy): Eukaryota > Metazoa > Mollusca > Cephalopoda > Sepiida > Sepiidae > Acanthosepion > Acanthosepion lycidas. Next base: position 13,809,804 of record OZ010614.1, read on the forward strand.
TTTCTTTCTTATTTTCTTTTCTTTTTAAGCATTGTCATCATGGTGATACGCGCTGTCAACAGATGAGGATTCAGACGTTTATTTAAAAAATCAAGCTGGATTCTTACAAGGAGTTACAATAAGCTTATTTTTTTTCATTGCACCTATGTATAGAGAATTGCAAGTAAAGATGAGAAAAGCATAAGGTTTAAAGTAAAAGGAAAAATGTAGTCGATACTCGGAAATCATCTTCACAAACACAGATCTTGCAGATGACACTCTTCTACAAGAACAACTATTTCTTGGAAAATTAGAATTTACTATAGCACTAGATGAACCCCAACAGAAAGGAATTTAAATCAAGCAGAAGAAGATGTATCACAGATACATATCTTGCAGAAGACCGAACTCTAGTCTCCGACATTCTTGTACAAAAAAAACAAAAAAAAAAAAAACACGATTTATTCACAGATTAGAATATGCTTCAGCACAATTAGGACAAGCAGAAGATGATCTTATTAGATTAAAAAAATCTAAATCAAGTGGATGACATTTATTAATATATACGATCATGATTGAACTTCTTCATCAATCAATCAAAGTCAACCAATGTTGGGATAACAGAGTCATTGTAAACTCCATTAGATACAAAATATGTGTGCTTCGCCGACGGTATTGAATTCAGAGTTGCCGTTCTCTTGCCAGCCAAAGCTATAGGACAAAGTTTGTTTTGATTTTCGCCAATAGCTGGACGGGGAGGGGGAGAAATAAATCGAGCAGCAGACACATGACAGACGCCTATCTTGCAGAGGACCGTATCCGACACTCTTGTACAAAAAAAAACAAAAAAAAACTATTTATTCTCAGCTTAGAATATGCTGCAGTAAAACTTGGACAAGCAGAAGATGATCTTATTAGATTTAAAAAAATCTAAATCAAGTGGATGAAATTTATTAATATATACGATCATGATTGAACTCCTTCATCAATCAATCAAAGCCGACCAATGTCGGAATCACAGAGTCATTGTAAACTCCACGAAAGCTGGATCCTTACGGAGACAATCATTTGCGCCATTTATTTTTCATTATTGTACTTGACAACGTTATGAGAATTGCAACTAAAGATGAGAAAAGTATAATATTTGTATTACTTTTTTTCCTTTAATATTATAAATGAGATCTTATAAAAATGAAAATGGTGATATTTAGCAAACGTGCTGTCAAAAGATGGCGTCACAAATGTTTATTTAAAAATTTAAGCTGGATTCTTACGAGGAGATACAATGATCTTATTTGTTTTCATTATCGATGATTATGTAATGAGAATTGCAACTAAACATGAGAGAAGCATAAGGTTCAAATTAAAATAAAAAAAAAAGTTGTCGATACTCTGAAATCACCTTCAGCGATGCAGATCTTGCAAAGGATTGAACTCTTGCATCTGATACGCAACTATTTCTTGTCAAATCAGAATTTACTGCAGCACAAATTAAACTCCAAAGAAAGTAAGTAAAAAAAAAAACAAAAAAAAAACGGAAGATGTATTATTGATACATATCTAGCAGAGAATCGAACTCTTGTCTCCGACACTTTTGTACAGAAAAAAAACTATTTATTCTCAGATTAGAATATGCTTCAGCACAATTTGGACAAGCAGAAGATGATCTTATTAGATTTAAAAAAAAATCTAAATCAAGTGGATGAAATTTTTAATATATACGATCATTATTGAACTCTATCATCAATCAATCAAGCCGCCCAATGTCGGGATCACAGAGTCATTATAAAGGTTGATCCTCATAGAGACAAACTGACTCTTTTTATTTTCATCACTGTACTTGACAACGTTATGAGAATTGCAACTAAAGATGAGAAAAGTATGAGGTTTTTATTATTTTTTTCTGTTAATATTATTAATGAGCTCTTATAACGTATAAAACTTAAGCTGTTGATATTGTAGCAAATGCGCAATCAATGGATGGAGATAGAGACATTTATTTAAAAATCACTGGCCTTATTTATTTTCTTTAACTATGACTATGTAATGAGAACTGCAATTAAAGAGGAGAATAGTGTGAAGTTTAAAAGGAAAAAAGTAGTCGATACTCGAAAATCACCTTCACTGACACAGATCTTGCAGATGACACTCTTCTACAAGAACAATTATTTCTTGTCAAATTAGAATTTACTTTAGCACAAGGTGAATCCCAACAGAAAGGATGTTAAAACAAACAGATCCTTTAACATTCTAAACTGACATTCTAAATCAAGTGGATAACATTTTTAAAAACTCTTCCAGTTGTCCCGACACATTTGTGGACATAATTCAGCTTTGAATTCCATAGATAGAGGAAAGCCCAAGAACTACTCAAGGCTTACTCAGTACAAACTCAAATTGTCTTGGGTATCAATGAAATCATATCGTTCTATCAAGAGATATCTTCATTGCCCTTGAATACATAACGATAATTTCAAAAAAAAAAAAAAAAAAAATGGCAGTCAATACTCTGAAATCACCATCGCAGAGACAGATCTTGCAAACACTTTTGGTAATTTATTTTATATATACCTGATTCTGAATAATTATTCTTATGGGCGTTTTTTGGTTCACATCAAATCCATAAATGGTTTTGGAACTGGTTTGAACTAGAACTAAAAACACCCATAAAAATAATAATAAAACTGACATATATAAAACAAATTTTAAGACATTTTTATGTTTATACATTCTTTTTTTATAGATACAAATATTTAAGTAAATGCTCTGTTTTATAATAAACAGTATTAACAATATCTACCGGCCTGAATGTCCGAGAACTATTCATAGAAAATATTCGTCCTCCGACAGGAATCGAAGCTGTATCGGTTGAGCAGATATCAATGTACGTGAGAGATTTATTGAAGTTTGCAGTTTAAAGGCAGTAAAATCAACCTTGCTAACTGAACGATCCTCTGTGGCTCAATCGGTTAAGGCACGTCAGGTTATATGACGGTTCCGTATCCACTGACTCAAGGACACATGGAACAGTGGATAAAGGCGTTAGTTAGATCCAGTGACAGGACCCAAAGAGTGTGAGTTCAATACCCGGTTAAGGCAGTGGAAAACTTGGAGAGGGGAATTAACAGGAGATAACTGATAACTGACATCCATTAAACATGGCACATGGAACTAAAACAGTCTAGCCCAGTAAGTGAAATAAAGGGTTCAGTTCGACATTCCAACCACCTGAAGAAGGCCGGAGCGAACAACGGCCGAAACGTTGTAATAAATATGGCGACAAAGATGAGGGCAATAGTCTGAATAATGTAAATAATGTTTAACCACCGTTCCACCGTTGACTGTGTATTAAGTCATTTTTCTCTACCACCGATAAAACGGTGGTCAGGGCTCACAGGATTGATATTCAGTAATCCGGGGTGGGCGATCAGTTTAGTAATTAATGACCATAGAAAAACGATCCCCCACTTTATGTCCAGTATAATCTTATATGAATGTCAATCATGATTCGAAAAAAGACATGGTCGCCAAAGCATGCAACACAGATGACATCAAAGGAAGGATATTAACCCTTTCCGCCCTGCGTTCCTGGAACAATTTTAACCCTTCTGCCTGAGCTCCTGAATCAAAATTCGCAAATAATTGTTAACTAATATTTCAGGGTAGATATAAAGAAAATAGTTACAAGTGTTTACCCACCGTTCAAATGGTAGTCATTTTTCGCTACCACTGTTCAACCGGTGGCTGATCATTAAGTCATTTTTCCCTACAAGCGGTAAAACAGTGGTCTCAGTTCAAATGGTTAAGCAATGTTTTTCTTGCCTTATTTACTACTGGCATTGCCTTGCTGTCAAGCTTGACACACTTTGTCGCCGATTCTGTTACTTTTCTATTACCTTTCTTTTTTCCGCTGCAGAATTTGTTGCCTGACACGTCTGTCCCTTGGGGGACGTACGAGCGTCTTGAAAGATAACGCAACTTAAAGATCTCAAAAATAGGACACAAAGAAAATACCCTCGAACGAGTTTGGAACATCCGTCCCCCATTTCTGGAGCTCTTTTATCATGGACGCCGTCGTGGACATTTCGTGCACGGTCATCGTGATGTGTTCCCGGGTGTAAAGCTGTGTTCATGGGAAGAGATTGTAATGATGGCCGACGTAGATGGAATTGGCCAAGAAATTTACTCAGGATGAAAGAGACATTCTGTCGTGGCGTCGGAACAACCAAACTCTAATAACTGATCGGCTGTCTATTTTATTTACTGGTCTTGATCTTTTGTGTGGGCGGAGGCCGTACCGCTAATTCTTATTCATAATTCATTTTCGACTGACCGACGTGTCCAGAAAGACGTCGGTTTAGAACTGAAATAGAATTGTATCCAGCACTAAGATAAATGCGCTTCTGCACAAGTTATTGAAGACAAAGCCTGGTGGCCGCAACGGTAACAGATTGGTTTCAACTAATAACAGCTCTTTAGATAAGTACATTATTTACATTATTCAGACTATTATCCTCATCTTTGTCTCCATATTTATTACAACGTTATGGACTTTCAGTATCTGTCTATATTTCTGAGATGAGGTATTATGTACACTATTTACATTATTCGGACTATTATCCTCATCTTTCTCGCCATATTTATCACAACGTTTCGGTCCTTCAGTATCTTACTATATTTCTGAGATGAGGTATTATGTATACTATTTACATTATTCGGACTATTGTCATCATCTTTCTCGCCATATTTATCACAACGTTTCGGCCCTTCAGTATCTTACTATATTTCTGAGATGAGGTATTATGTATACTATTTACATTATTCGGTCTATTGTCCTCATCTTTGTCGCCATATTTATTACAACGTTTCGGCCTTTCAGTATCTGTCTATATTTCTGAGATGAGGTATTATGTACACTATTTACATTATTTGGACTATTCTCCTCATCTTTGTCGCCATATTTATTACAACCTGTTGGCCTTTCAGTATCTGTCTATATTTCTGAGATGAGGTAATATGTACACTATTTACATTATTTGGACTATTCTCCGCATCTTTGTCGCCATATTTATTACAACCTGTTGGCCTTTCAGTATCTGTCTATATTTCTGAGATGAGGTATTATGTACACTATTTACATTATTTGGACTATTCTCCTCATCTTTGTCGCCATATTTATTACAACCTGTTGGCCTTTCAGTATCTATCTATATTTCTGAGATGAGGTATTATGTACACTATTTACATTATTCGGACTATTGTCCTCATCTTTGTCGCCATATTTATTACGACGTTTCGGCCTTTCAGTATCTGTCTATATTTCTGAGATGAGGTATTATGTACACTATTTACATTATTCGGACTATTGTCCTCATCTTTGTCGACATATTTATTACAACGTTTCGGCCTTTCAGTATCTGTCTATATTTCTGAGATGAGGTATTATGTACACTATTTACATTATTCGGACTATTGTCCTCATCTTTGTCGCCATATTTATTACAACGTTTCGGCCTTTCAGTATCTGTCTATATTTTTGAGATGAGGTATTATGTACACTATTTACATTATTCGGACTATTGTCCTCATCTTTGTCGCCATATTTATTACAACGTTTCGGCCTTTCAGTATCTGTCTATATTTCTGAGATGAGGTATTATGTACACTATTTACATTATTCCGACTATTATCCTCATCTTTGTCGACATATTTATTACAACGTGTCGGCCTTTCAGTATCTGTCTATATTTCTGAGATGAGGTATTATGTACACTAATTACATTATTCGGACTATTGTCCTCATCTTTGTCGCCATATTTATTACAACGTTTCGGCCTTTCAATATCTGTCTATATTTCTGAGATGAGGTATTATGCACACTATTTACATTTACATTTATATTTACAGATGACCCCAAAATGAATGTTCCTAGCTTTAGGATTGTCCCGGAGGACAAAAATGTTTTTTTGGGAATTTACAGACATAATAATCTTGAGGTCAGTCCCTCGGCTCGGTAGTACGGATATACTTAGGTTCACTGGAAATAGGACAAACAAAAAACTAACATTTGACCAATACGACATATTCCCAGATATTCACGAAGAAAATAGAAGAAATTGCCTGAAAGTAACCCGGATGAACAGACATATGACGAAGGCCAGACAACGCAATGCCCGAAACTTTGTGGCCACAACAGATATGAAAAAAAATTATAATAAATAATTAGCGCTCTACTATCGGTATCGAGCCCGCTTTTGGATTAATGCTGTGAACGTTGGAATTCATATATTTTTTTCGTTCTCATTGCATCGGGTATCTATCTATCTATCTATCTATCTATCTACATATATATATATATATATATATATATATATATATATATATATATATATATATATACTAGCAGCATGGTCCGGCGTTGCCCGTGCTTGATTCAAAAATCGTACAACTCATACAAAAATGGCTATCACTTGACTTAAAATATTTTTGCCCTTCCTTGGCTTTAAGGGAGTGCCCTTTGCCGTGCTGATGTTGCTACATGCCTTACTTCTTGCCTATCTCACAATGCGATTTTTTTTCTAAGTTCTAGATTAAACATTAAATCTGTTACGAAAAAAGAACTAAACAAAATGAACACAAAACGATCAGCTTTAAAAAAGGACTCGTAACTGAAAAAACTGAATAAAAAAAGAATGTTAACAACAAATACTTTTTCACACCCAACCCAGTTCTGCGGAATCAGAATCAACGTTGAGTTTAAACAAGCGAATGAGCCAATTGGAGTAAAGTGCAATGCAGATTTAAATTTTTCCCACTTTTGAGGAATGCAGTTATCGATTTTTTTTGCATGCTAGCATGCTAGCATGCTAGTTAACATTCGTGTCAGTCAGCTGTTGGTTCTCACGCTGGCCAATAGAATCTTCCTGCCTATTCGTGGCAGCCAGCTATAGACTCTCACTTTGGCCAGTAGAAAATGGCCGCAAACTACATGAAAACTGCCGTAGAATCATGAGAAAATCGATTATTTCCTCTAACGATGGGAGTTGGGAAATGCAAAGTCGGTCTTGGCCTTCCTGCTAACTTGGAGCATGTGCATGTTAATTTTGGTGCAAATCTGTCGAAAATTGCGGCCGTGCATTTGTTACACACACACACACACACACACACACACACACATACACATGCTACCTTTTATAGATATATATGATGAAATGGATTAAGCATGATAATTATTTAATATATTTTCCTTTTACAAGTTATTTTTATAGATACATTTTATTTAAGTAAATGCTCTTTTTTTAATTAAACAGTATTAATTACATTTACCGGCCTGAATGTTCGAGAAACTTTGTTGAAAATAAGCTTTCTCCGGCAGGAATCGAACCGTCATATGATCTAATTCAGTCCGGTAAATGTAATTAATACTGTGTAATTAAACACAGAGAATTTACTTA
>OZ010614.1:13822236-13864736 GCA_963932145.1 Acanthosepion lycidas
TATTTTTACTTTTAACTGAATGTATGGATTAGTTTATGTATGCATCTTGAGTTAATGAAATGTTTTATTTTCCAGACACGGTCAGCATATTGTGGCCGTGTTCGTAGTTGATACTATTGAGTGCTGGCTTTTTATTTTTCATTAATAATACTTCTTTTATTTTCAGCCATTTTTTACATGAAGATGAAGCTATTACATCAGTCGACATTTTTTTCTGACCCAAATGTTGTTGGGCAATGTGCACATATTTCTGGGCTTTTTTTTTTCACGCTGAATCTGAAAATGAAGTCCATTTCCCCCTCCATCACATCACGTTTCCTCGGTACAGATAATTTCTATTTTGCTTAAAATAGGCCAAAATGCCTAATTAAAAAAGGATATGCCACGGCTTGAATATGCGAGTGACATAGTTGAAACACTTCGTTTCATTTGAAATGATTTATCATTAAAAAAAAAAAAAAAGTATCCAAATAACTTTCAAAATGAATTCTAAACTATTTCAGTTCAGGTAAGCTGACCTGAAAATGTTGGATTTTGTGAGAGATATCTCACTGGAAAATGTTCTTGTGCACTCCATGTACCTAGCATGTTAGAACTTTGTGATTTGTGTTTCTACTCTACTTTTCATAGCTCTTTAGAAGTCATTCAAGAAAAGTGATTTTTTTAAATTAATACTTTTCACTTTAAGCCTGAAATCGTCATAAGATTTTATCATATCCCTCGAATTTACAGAGGTCTGGTATTGTCATGCAGTCTCTGTATAACATGCATAGGAACATCGATAAATGACGGTTGTTAGGGGTCTAGGCTAGTGTATTTGAGACTAGCAAGATTAAAATTTTCTTTATAAGCGTTTAAAATACCATCCACACATCAGATAGGCATAGCCAATGAGGTACTTTGCAAATGGCGTATTAACATAATGGCTGATTTCTGCTGGAGCTCAAAAGAGATCAACCTTTTCAAAAGTATCGTAGAATTTCCAAGAAAAGATTTATACCTTTGGACGGACAAAAATAAATGCAATTTTCATTCCTTTGTATCTTTGTTTTGATTAAAAAATTGATGATAAATGTTTGCCTTAATTTAATTTTGTGGGAAATTTTTCTGAAAACTTTTTTCTGAACTGAAAATTCTGAAAATACATTCTTTAAATTATAGGGATACTTTTTCATGTATTTTTTAATTTTTTTCTTTTTATTTAAATAAACTTTATTTACAAAAGAAGTCAAAATTTACTGAAACAATACAAGTTCAGTTGACGACTGATGACAATTCCAGAACAACGTAGCTATAAACAACTTTTTCTATCCCCTGCCAGCCGCAACGATGGAGAAAACATTACCTCGAACCATCGCCAGTGAGACACGCTGCAAGAGCCACTCCGTTTCGCGAGGCTCGTCCCTTAATCGAGACGCAATCGCGCCAATCCCCCGAAGGAACGCCATCGAACGAGGGCCAATAAACTTTATAAGTTATTCTAACCTGAAAACGTTTAACGTTTCTTCTACTTGGCCTTGGCATGTCACACTTAAATGGGTATTTTAGCCTATTTTAAGAAAAATAGAAATTATCTGTACTGAGAAAATGTGGTGTGATGGGAAAAAATGGACTGGATTTTCAGATTCAGTGTGAAAAAATAACCCAGAAATAGTGTCCATTGCCTAACAAGATTAGGGTTGAAAAAAATGTCGACTGGTGTTATATTTGTATTGTCAAGGAGTATGTTACGAATAGAGATTGGTAGGTCAGCGTGTGTATTTAAATGAGGCCTAATTGGGCTATGGTCAGAGTGATGTAAATTGAGTCTTCTTCTTGGGAATGTTGTAGTGCATCTAATATATTAGGTTGGTGCAAAAATAATGACGTAATAATCTCGTTTTTTGACGTTATACGTCAAAAAACGACATTATTACGTCATTATTTTTGCACCAACCTAATAATTATTTCCGAATTTGGATGGATCAGGGACGTTCGAAATGCAACTGACGCAGACGTTGTAAATATTTTCAAGAAAAGCCGGGAAAGTGTGGAGAAAAAATTTGTTTGAGAGTTGACGTTTGGAAGCACACATACGTGTAGAAATCTTCTGTTTGTTTTTGCCTTCATGCAAAGATGATTAAAAGCTATTCAAAGATCTTCTCCACTTCGATATTAGAGAGTTCCGATCCACTAGAAGCAAAAAGGCCTTTACGGAAAATATGGCCGTTAACATCTTCGTCTGGCCTTGAACAAATGCAAACCTGTAATAACGTTTTTGACGTGGGTGTGAGACCGATTGAAAAACACTGCTACAGTGATTAAATAATGTGAGTAGCCCTTTCTCTTTCTTTTTTTCGTTCGTTCCTTCTTTCTTTCTTTTTTGGTTCGTTCTTTCTTTTTTTCGTTCGTTTCTTCTTTCTTTCTTTCTTTTTTTGTTCTTTCTTTCTTTCTTTCTTTCTTTCGTTCTTTCTTTCTTTCTTTCTTTCTTTCAAACTTTTTTCCTTTCTTCATTTTCACTTCTTCTTTCTTTCTTTTCCTTTATTATTTTCGCTTCTTTCTTTTCTTCTATAACTTTCGCTTCTTTCTTTCTTTTAATATTCTCATCTTGCTTCTTGCTTCTCCTTTAATTTTTATTCCATTTCCAAACTTTCTTTCTTTCTATTTGACCACTATTCTGCTTTTATCTTTCTAATCACTTACTTTCTTTCTTTCTTCTTTTAATTTAAAATTTTCACTTCTTTTTCTCTCTTTCCTTTCCTCTATTATTTTCCTTTCTTTCTTTCTTTCTTTCTTTCTTTCTTTCTTTCTTTCTTTCTCTCTATCATTTTCACTTCTTACTTTCTTTCTTTTCTTTTATCATTTTCACTTCTTTGTTTCTTTGTTTGTTTGTTTGTTTCTTTCTTCTTCATTTTCACTTCTTTTTTCTCTCTTTCTTTTCCTCTATTATTCTTTCTTTCTTTCTTTCTTTTCCTCTATCATTTTCACTTTTTTCTTTCTTTCTTTCTTTCTATTAATCTACTTATCTTGCTTCTTGCTTATCTTATTTTTTATTCTACTGCCTTTCTTCTTTTCTTCCTTCCTTCCTTCATTCATGCATTCTTTCCTTCTTTCTTTCCTTCTATCTATCAATTTCACTTTCTTTCTTTCTTCTTTTACTCTAAATTTTTTACTTTTTCTCTCTTTCCTTTTCTCTATTATTTTTCCTTCTTTCTTTCTTTCTTTCTTTCTTTCTTTCTATCATTTTCGCTTACTACTTTCTTTCTTTTCCTTTATCATTTTCACTGCTTTGTTTCTTTCTTCTTCATTTTCACTTCTCTCTCTCTTTCTTTTCCTCGATTATTTTTCCTTCTTTCTTTCCTTCTTTCTTTTTTCTTCATACATTTTCACTCTTTCTTTCTTTTCTCTCCTTTAACATATCGTCGTTCATTATCTACATTAAATCTATTCATATCTATCTCTATAGTGTAATTTGTAATATCCATTGCGGTCTCTAAATATACCTCTATGTTTTCCCTTTGGCAATAACTGCCACAGTGTGCTTTTATACTTCCCGCCCAGTGCACGACGCTTGGAATAGACTGAATACCTCCCCCGGAGAGAGACATGAGTTCCCCCACTCCTAAAAGGCATGCCTTCGGTGGGGACATTCACTGACACAAGTATAGACCGGACTGAGGTCCTACCTGTCAGCTTATTCATTGTCATCTGTGTCTTACATGATTTGAATTCAACATAATTCAGATAACCCAACATGAAATGATATGTCGTTAAAGTAATCATATAATCACTTATGGCAGCTCGCTCGTTTCCGAGTAGGTCTGTCGGTTAGGGCACCCAGGCGTTCCTATTACGGACGCCAGTTTAGTCATATTTGGCTTTGTTGAACACCCAAACAGCCATCCAGTGGCTTATATTGAAATTATTGAGGAATCGTAGAGCCAAGTTCGAATTCTACTCGAATCCATTACATTCACTTACGTGCTAATACCGTTAGGAAAGGTATGAATCCTCTTCTCCTCCCCCCAGATATGGATAAATAGCAGGGCAGACTGGGATCTATAGCCTTGGTCTACCGCAGAAAGAAACGGCAAACTACTGCGGGAAAAATCTGCCTCGTCAGTCATGTATCGAAAGATACATGATCGCCAAAGCGTGTATCATGCATGACACATAACTGACTGAGTATTAGTAGTATTAGTAGTAATATTATCTTGACTTTTATTCTTATTAGTTGAAGCATTGTCAGCCATTATTCATTTTTGACTAGGATGTTTTTCATCTTAATTTCAATTGCTTTTTATTGCATTAGGAGGCACGGTGGAGTAATGGATAACGAATTGAGAAATCGGAGAGCCGAGTTCGAATTCCAGTCGTTTCCATTACATTCACTTACATGCTAATATCCTTGGGAAAGGTATGAATCCTCGTCTTCTCCGCCGAGCTATGGATAAATAGCAGGATAGACCGAGTTCTATAGCCTTTGATAGCAACTGGTCTACTGCAGAAAGAAATGGCAACCTACTGTGAGAAAAAATCTGTATGTTAGTCATGTATCGAAAGATACATGATCGCCTAAGCGTGTATCACGCATGGCACTTCACTGACTGACAGACTTCAAATAATTCTTCCCATCTGGAAATTGATGAACTGGTGAAAATGTCTGACACCCAAAATACGCTTAATGGATTTTATTCTTTAAACAGACATTTTTTTTATTACACCAGATTTTCCAGCATTATTTGCTGTGAATCTGGACAGTGAATCTGAACAAACTGGAGTAATAAAACTATTGAAATGTAATAATCTTCTCATATGGTGGACTAATATTACATAACAATTACTTTTGTTTTCCATACAGAGGAATAATATTGAATAATTTCTTTTCTTTTCTATCTGGGGTACTAGTATTACATAAAAAATATTTTTTTCTCTATATGAAGGACGAATATTGCATAAGAATTTCTTTTCTTTCTATATGGAAGATTAATATTAACTAATATTTTTTTATTTCTATATGCTGGACGAATATTACATAAAAATATTTTCTTTTCTATATGGGGGACTAATATTACATAACAAATTCTTTTCTGTTGTATATGGAGGACAAAAATTATATGTTTTCTTTTCTATGTGGAGGAGTAATATTACATGAGAATTTCTTTTTTATGGATGGACTAATGCTACATAAGAATTTAATTTCTGTTCTATATGAAGGACAAGTATTACGTATTTTCTTTTATACATTAAGAAATGGACAAAGTCCGACAATTTATTTATTAAAGACATTTTTATGTTTAACGTTCTTTTTATAGATACAAGTATTTAAGTAAATGCTCTGTTTATAATAAACAGTATTAAACAACATTTACCGGCCTGAATGTCCGAGAAATTTTCATACAAAATATTTGTCCTTTGACAGGATTCGAACCCGCATCGTATACGGAACCGTCATTTACGCTGACGTGCCTTGACCGCTCGGCCACAAAGGATCGTTCGGTTGGCGAGGTTGAATTTACTGCTTATAAAATTCAATCTTCCATGAATCTCGCACATTCATAACTGCTCATGGCGTATCAAATGTAAACAAATGACGTCATACATTAAGAAATGGACAAAGTCCGACAATTTATTTATTAAAGTCATTTTAAAGAACGTTAAACATAAAAATTTTATTTCTTTTCTATATGGAGGACAAATATTACATAAGAATTACTTTTATTTTCTATATGGAGGACAAATAATACCTACCAATTTTGTATTTTCTATATGGAGGACAAATAATACCTAACAATTTCGTATTTTCTATATGGAGGACTAATATTACATAAGAATTTCTTTTCTATATGGAGGATTAATATTAATATTTTCTTTTCTGTTTTATATGGAGGACCAATATTACATAAGAATCTATTTTTTTTTCTTTCTAACGCTATATTCCTGTTTCTTAATACTTTGCTTAGCGTTAGCAAGGCATTTCTTTTATACAGTAAGTTTCACAGGGTGCTAGGCTCGGAGGCCACCCGAGTAAGAGGTTTAAACGAAGGAGCAGTTTATGTGGATAGGAGGGGAAGATAACCGGTAAACCTAGATTTGAACAGGTTAAGATTGTTGTAGTCGGGAATCATTCGCTATACCAATGTGTGTTCGGATTTGGCTCTCACATTTTCACACACACACACGCACACGCACACACACACCTATATATATATATATATAAATGTTTAGCACAATTATCTATCATTGCCTAATAAAGTACCATCTTAGTACTGAAATATGAAAGTTTGTATGTAGCGATGTACAATGTTGCATTGTAATTTATTATAATAACTATATATATATATATATATATATATATATATATATATATATATATATATATATATACACACACAAAAGATGAAGAACAGATGGAGTAAAAATGCACATTTCGTAGCATTTGCATATTTAAAAAAAAGTGCTCAGTACAAAGTAGAGGAAAACATTATAATATTTTTATTATAATAAATTATTATTTACTATCATCTGAAGAGGTACCATTTTAGTTCTGAAATATGAGTTTTTTTGTAGCGATATAAAATGTTTTTATTGTAATTTTTTGTAATAAAATTATATATATATATATAAAGAAAGAACAGTAACATGGTTAGAACTGTGTAGCGGAAAAACCATATTTTAAATCAATTAATTTACAATATATATATATATATATATATATATATATATATATATATCAATTAATATGTATATATTATATATATATGTACTATATATATATGTATATATAAATATATATATTATACATATATATATATTATATATAATCATATATATATAATATAATAATACATATTATTATATATATAATTATATATATAATTATATATATTATATATATATATATATTATATATATATATGTATTACATATATATATGTATTACATATATATATGTGTATGATAATTGATATATATATAATTCATATATATATGAATAATATATATATATATGTTTTTAGTGTGATTTATTATAATAAAATTATATATATATATATATATATATATATATATATATATATATATATATATAAAGTCAGGCCACCTTCGCCTGACGATTGCATCTAGGATGAAACAGACTGTCGTCTCGAAGTTTTGACTTCAATGTTCACTTTTATATTTACAAACGCTCTCTCTCTGATATTGAGCATTTTGTCCCATAAATATAGCACATCTTAAGACTATATATCTTCATATATATATATATATATATATATATATATATATATTCTTTGACCTCGGTTTTAGGTTTTGACGGTATAATATGGACTCATTTATTAAGATATAAACCCGTTTTCCCGGTCTTAAAACTATAAATATTTATTTTCCCATGAATTTACCTTGTATCTTCATACCATTCTTGTCATTCGTATCTTATTAATAGTAACTTTATTTTTTTTTTTTAAAAAAGAAATATAGTTCATTTGGTTGCAAAAGTGAACAAACGTATCTCCGACAAATATGCCCGATAACAATGTTCGTGTATTTGTTTTAATTAATATTAATTGATAGTAACATTAACTAAAAATACCCTTGAAAGTTTCCCGGTTTTCCTACTTTAATTTTCTTCGGGATCTTACTGTTTATACTCGTATAGAAGCCGAATTCATGAGGAGGGTGAACCCAGAATTTTTATTTAATTTATTTTAATCCAAAAGAAAAAATGTACCTGTGTATAGTACAAATGGTTATAGCAAATCAGCGAGTTTTAACCTCTTCAAAAAAAAATCAAAAAAATCTGTTTCGTGCTAACGAAACACATGATAAAAATCGTACTATTCAAGAGTATATGCGGCAATCCTTGAATAAGTTCGTGGCAAATTCTACGACAATAAAATATCCGTAGAATCGGTCAATATATGAGCTTAACAGCTTTAACAAATTATTGCATTAACAATCGTGTTTTAAAGAAAGAAGAAAAAATGAAAAGTTTAGAAATTGACAAACTATTGTATTAACAATCTTAAGTATGAATGCAATTCTTTATTTAAAGAAGTAAGAGGGTACAAATAAAATTTTTAGAAATTGACAAACCATTGTATTAACAATCTTAAACATGAATGCAGTTCTTTATTTAAAGAAGTAAGAGGGTACAAATGAAAATATTTGAAAATGGCAACTGTTTTCCTTGCACTGAAGCAGACGTAAAAATCTTTCTTTCTTTCACTTTCTCACTGAAACTAAGTAGCGTTTCTGATATGTCTTTTCCGTCTTTCTACACGATCAAAACGACTGTTTGATGGATGTAACCGTAAGTTCTATTCTAATAGTTTCTTCCCTCGCACTTCTCACTTGTGGAAACCTCTTCCGGTTTTTTGCTCGCCATCCTCCTATCATCTTCAAAAGTTTTAAAGGCAACTTCTGTTTTCCTGAACCCATTCCTATTATTGCCATGTCTCCTCAGTAAAGTTTTCTCATTCTTTTTTATTCTTAGGAACTTAGTGGCATTACCACCTTCCTTGGGGTGAAATTATGTAAAAGATAGATAGATAGTTAGGTAGATATGAAAAGTCTGAAATCCATAAAAGTACCTAGATTTTATGAATTTAAGCGCAGTACTTTGTTGGGGTAAAGTTCTCAACAATTTACAGTTTGATGTCTAGACATAACCGTAAGGTCTATGCTAAGTTTCTACTCACACAATCCACGCTCGATGCAATGTCAATCGTTATTTACGCTTGTGGAACTCTCTTCCGGTTTCTTGCTTTCCAGTCAACTTTGATCTTTAAAAATTTAAATGCAATGTCAATCGTTATCTACTGTCTTCCTGATTACTCTTCTATTGTTCTCACTCAATTTTCACTTGTGGAACTCTCTTCCGGCTTCTTCCTTTCCAGTCAACTTTGATCTTCAAAAATTTAAATACAATGTCAATCGTTATCTACTGTCTTCCTGATTACTCTTCTATTGTTCTCGCTCAATTTTCACTTGTGGAACTCTCTTCCGGCTTCTTCCTTTCCAGTCAACTTTGATCTTCAAAAATTTAAATACAATGTCAATCGTTATCTACTGTCTTCCTGATTACTCTTCTATTGTTCTCGCTCAATTTTCACTTGTGGAACTCTCTTCCGGCTTCTTGATTTCCTGTCAAATTTGATCTTCAAAAATGTAAATGCAATGTCAATCGTTATCTACTGTTTTATTAATTATTGTTCTTTTATTGTCTTCTCCCCTTAATACTTGAGTTTCTCATAGTTGCTAACACTCAGTAAGCTCCTGCGTCCTAGTGGCTTTATTGCCTTGCTTGTAGTGGAATGACTTTAAAAAACGAATTGCGATATAAAGACTGAAATCGAACGAGCGATTGGTAGATAGATATGAGATAATGCTGAAAATTTAGTATATATTTAATTATAAAAATGATACTTGATAGACATTAATGTTTAAATTAATATAAAATGTTTATTTTAACATTAATGTCTATCAATTAGTATCTAAAATAAATTACTATTATATAGATAAAAAGAGACTAACATTTGTTGTTAGTAATTTTACCAAAATGAAGGCAATAGAAGTACTAAATTGTAAGGGGTTATTGGTATTTACAAGGAAGGATATGGCAGAATACCGATTTTTTATGCGGGTCGATTCCGAGTAGACCCGGTATACACGGATGTTGGGGTTTGTCTACCTCCCCGGACGAGACTCTGCCCGTCGGCATAGCCTGGACTTTGTTCCTCCCTACCCGAAACCAGAGAGTTCGACAAGCCTGTCGCGAGCCTGGCAGCGAACTGGCTGTCGCCAATGCGACTACACCTAAGAGTTATTGAATATTTATGTGCGGGAACGATAAAATATTGAGTTGCGAGAATATTAAGAGAACAAGAATTAAGAAAACCTCGAGTTAAAAGTTTTGAGCATCAAAATTGACATTCGACAGAAGAAACCGTTATCATAATCAAACACAAATAAACATAAATAGATCCATTTTCTTTTTTAAAAAATAAACCAGGTACGTAAAAATAATAAATATGTGTGTGTGTGTGTTTGCGCAGATAGGAGATATGAACAGGGCGATATATTCACCTTATCCACCTGAGAAATAGATGTGTGATTTTTCTTGGCTGATTGCAGGGAAGCATCCTCCTTGATGATAGAATTGTCACGCTTCGCGGTCTCCCACCCTTTTTCTACCCGGATATTCCCAGGGCCGTCTAAAAAAAGTTGCTATCGAATCAGAGTAGCACACCTCAGTGACACGCAGAAAAGGAAAGCAAACATGACGAGAAAAAACAACATCTAAACAATAGACCGAAAGCAAGACAAAAGTCAAATAGACAAGTGGGCGCGGGAAAAAAATGTCGCCAGTGATATGTACGCCGTTTCCTTTTTACAATCTGTTTGTTTCTGTATGTCCGTTTTTCTTTGTTTTTCTCTTTTTTATCAGAATAAAAACACACCCTCATATATATATATATATATATATATATATATATATATATATATATATATATAACAAAAACGTAAAAACAAACGTAGGAAAAATGTTCATCAAAGACTTACTTTCCCGAATCAAACACTCTCCACAAAATATTCAACAAAATCACAGTAAAAATCAGCTACAATTTCACCTAGAACGTGGCATAAATAATAAGAAAGCACAATGGGAAAACTATCAACAAATCACCCGAACAAATTAAACCCACGTGCAACTTCAGAATAAAGAATGATTGTCCCTTAAACGGCAATTGCTTACAAAACAATGCAATATACCAAGCCACGATAAAGTCATCAGATAACGAAGAAAAAATATACGTATGAGCAGCTGAAGGACGCTGGAAACAAAGAATCTGCGAACACAAAACATCTTTCACAAATACTAAATACGCGATCAGTACAATGCTTTCCAAATATATCTGGGAAATTAAAAACAAAAAGCAAATCACACCAAAAATATCATGGAACATAAGGAAAAGAACACCAGCTTAGAACAAATCAATCCAAAAACTTCACACTCTGCTTGGAGAAAAAATAGCTTCATTACCTTGCCAGACGAAAACAAACTACTAAATAAAAGATCAGAACTCATCTCAAAATGCAGATACGAAAACAATTTTTTACTACGTTGCTTAAAAATCGAAAGTTAAAAAAAATAAATAAAAATAAATAAAATAAAAATAAATAAGCAAAAAGAAGTAAAATAATTTATCCCAAATAAATAAAGTAAATAAATAAAATAACCGTTAGCATAGACTACCCACAATGCAATAGACTACCCTCAATGCATCATCGACCTGTATAGATAAATAATCGAGAAAAAAAACAACGCATGTGGCCTGATAATTAGTTTAGCATGAAACACTCTGACGCCTCTGAGTGAGCACGTCAAGATAACATGTTCACTCTTCAGGACTTCTTGTCTTCTCTACTGCCACCATGCAAACCATCAAATGCTTGAGATCACAAAGACATACAAAATGAAGTCATTGATTATCTCCCCTTAATTCATAGAAGTCTCCAGTGATATCATTTTCAAGCCTGCAAAAATGTTTCTTTTAGGCGGATTCTTTTGTATTGCCTGTATGAAAAGTAATAAATGTCAAAATAAGTGTCACAAATGTTTTTTATGCTATGGTTTAAGTGGCAAGTAGGTTTTATAGATAGATAGATAGATAGATAGATAGATATAAACTGAGCTTATATATATATATATATATATATATATATATATATATATATACATCGGATTCCTAAGACTACCAGTACTTTCGGCAAACTTCTCCATCGCTTGTGGAATGAGTATGGTATTCGACTGGATGCCAAAATTCGGGTTTACAGAGCTGTTGTACTTGCCATCCTTTTGTATGGCTCAGAGTCGTGGACTCCATACAGATACCATACACAGCAGCTAGATGTTTTCCATGAAAGCTGTCTGTGTGCAATCTGTGGAGTTATGGTTCAAGATAGGACATCTAACGTAGACCCGTTTAACAGGTGTAATATTGGAAGAATCGAGACTTTTATCATACAGTCTCAGTTACGGTGGACTGGTCATCTCTTGAGAATGTCTGAAGACAGGATATCCAAGATCCTAATATACAGCCAGTTAGATCAGGGCTACAGGAATGTAGGACGCCCATGGCTAAGATACAAAGACAAGCTGAAGAGCAACTTGTCAGCTGTGAATATATCTCATAACACTCTCGAGCGCTTAGCCTTGGAGCAGGTAGAATGGAGATCAACATGTTTTAGTGGACTCAAGAATTTTCAATCTGCTTGTCTGAATCATTTCAAGAAACGAGAGCAAGATCTAAAAGGTCAGCCAATCTAACAGTGATCTCATCTCACAATCCTCACACTTGCTCCATATGTGGCCTCCTTTGTAAATCACTAGCGGCTCTTAAATGCTACTTAAAATTATCGCACAAACTTTCATAACTGAATCAACTAAGCTGTCAGATCATACGTCGAACCAACGGGCGAGTCCATTATATATATATATATATATATATATATATATATATATATATATATATATATATATATATATATATATATATATATCCTCAAGGACACATGGCAAAGTCGATAAAGGAGTTGGTTAGATCCAGTGACAGGACCCAAAGAGTGTGAGTTCAATACCCGGTTAAGGCAGTGGAGAACTTTCAGGGGGAATTGACAGGAGATAACTGATAACTGACATCCATCAAACATGGCACGTGGAACTAGAATAGTCTACCCCAGTGAGCGAAATAAAGGGTTCAGTTCGACATTCCAACCACCTGAAGAAGGCCGGAGCGTACACCGGCCGAAACGTTGTGATAAATATGTCGAAAAAGATGAGGACAATAGTCCGAATAATGTAAATAATTATATATATATATATATATATATATATGTATATATATATATATATATATATATATATATAATTATTTATTCGAAATTTATAACATAAATGTGTCATAAAATCACTACAAAAATAGCTGTTTTGTTTCAACACTTTCAAGTGTCTTATCAAGTGATGGTGTTGAATGTAGAATAAAGAATATACTAAATAAGATTTTTTCCAATTGTCATTTTATACCAATCTGTCTTGTTCACAGAATTGATCTGGGAATTTAACTATAAATATATATATATTGTCTTCGATAGATAGATAGATAGATAATTAGAGAGAGAGAGAGAGAGATTTTAGCCATATATTAGGAGCATTAAATAGATAAATATTACTCGTCTTCTATATATATTCACTGTCTTGTATATGTTAACAGTCTTCGATAGATAGAAAGATAGAGAGATAGACATAGACTGAGATAGATAAGAACAAAATTAGAAGGATAGACCTATAGTTAAATAAATCTAAACTGATATTAAATACGTAAATAGATACATATGAGTCGTTAGATTGACATAAGTATTAACAGTCTGAGATAGATATCAACAGCCTTATATATATATATATATATATATATATATATATATATATAGATAGATAGATTACGTTACTGACGTTAGTTGTGGAGATAGATATGAGCCTACAGAATGGTTTAAGTATTAACAAGGAGATAGACACCTATTCAGATAGTGCCATTCGTACAAAACTGATCAACTTCGGAAATGAGCAGACATTTTCCGTGACATTCGAAAATGCTTTATTACTTTTCACAGAAACTGTGGATTCCTTGGGGCAGCCTTCTTCAGAAATTTTATGGAATCGGAGGATGGATCTGATTAGTGATGCCTTACGGTTTATAACCCAAACTTTTTATACACTTATCGAAATCTTCGGATTTTACAATTTTTCGCTCTTATGCAACGAAGTTTTACCTTTTTTATGATTTGTTTGGTACTGAAGATTTTCATCGTCTTATGGCCAAATTTTAATGGCTGCATCGTCTTGTCTATATCGGAAGTTTTCCAGATATAGGGACGAGAAGCCATCTAGCTCGATACGAAGAGGCGGAGATGGATAGATAAACAGTAATAAACTGGTGTTATATAGATAGTTATATAGATAGATAGATAGATAGATAGATAGATAGACACATACATACATACATACATACATACATACATACATACATAGATGTAAAGAGGCTGAGATAGATAGATAGATAGCTGTAAAGAGGCTGAGAAAGATAGATAGCTGTCAAGAGGCTCAGATAGATAGATAGATAGATAGATAGATAGCTCTAAAGAGGCTGAGACAGATAGATAGATTTATTGTATCCAGATTTGCATGTATATACATAAGTATCTGTATTTGTAGGGCATTCATCTCATATCTATCTTAATATTTTGTGTGTGTGTGCATATATATCGGATTCAGTTCATATATATATATATATATGAATTTGCTCATACCTTTCTAACCGCCGTCCCTCAAAAGATAGATAGATTATAAACAGAGATTAGTATATATATGTACTGATAGATAGATAGATAGATAGATAGATTTAAAGAGGCTGAGATAGATAAACAGAAAGATAGATAGATAAATATGAAGATGCTGCGAATTATAGATAGGTTTAAATAGATTGATAGATGTGAAGAGGCTCAGATAGATAGACAAGTAGATATATATTCGTCATTGAGTGTTTGTGTGTACGCGTCTACATGTGCATATGTGTGGGTGTGATGAAGTGTAAGTTTGTCTGACAGCGCAGATGGCCGACTGACGAGCGTCAAGACCACCTGTTACATATATAAAGGCTCCGGTCTCGACATCGAGGAAAAGAGACAATTGCGTATGTATTTGTGCTCGAACACCTGGATGTGTGGGTGCGCCTAAACTCGGATTGTTTATATGGGTTTATATGGATGTGTGTGTGTGTGTGTGCGTGCACCTGTTTGTATGTGTGTCCATGTGAGTGTCATCCCAAACAAACAGTAAAAATTTTCCCCATCGACCAAATATAATCAAACACAAATAAACATAAATAGATCCATTTTCTTTTTAAAAAAATAAACCAGTTAGTCTGATGATCGCAAAAGCGTGAAACGCAGGATGACAAACTAATATCCATACAACTGAATATATATATATATATATATATATATATATATATATATATATAAAGTTGGCTCCATATGCCGAACAGTGGGAAATTTTTCTCGCCGGTGTCGATCCTTCAAATCAACAAATCAACCATTCGCCCTTGTATGGTGTATTGCTGCCATATATGGTCTGGAGCCCCTTCTGTTTGTTTCAAGGTCCTTGATAAAATTCAAAGACGGCTATGCAATGTAATTGGCCCTGATCTGGCATCTCATCTATAGTTGCTCTCTCACAGACATGCCATCGCCTCCCTCTGTCTTTTTTACAAATACTTTCACAGTAACTTCTCCGATGAGCTGCTTTCGCTGGTTCTCAGACTTCATGAATTTAAGCTTTCTACGAGGCTGGCATCTCACTCTCACCCTTTCACTGTCAAAACTGTTAAATGTAGCCGTCTCTTCTACTCCAATAGCTTCATGTCTCGCACTTCTTGCCTGTGGAACTCCATCCCCATTTCTTGTTTTCCTGATAGTTATAATCTCCAACTATTCAAATGTAATGTCAATCGACGTCTCCCGTTGCCTTGATCTATTCACTATCCTTCTCTTCATCCTTTCCTCTATCACTGCTATTTGCTCTCTCTCCAACTCTCTGTAACTCCTTGCGTGCTAGTGGCTTCCCGCCTTGCTTGGAGTTGAATGCTTAATATATATATATATATATATATATATATATATATATATATATCATCGAATTATGATTACCCATCAGTAGGTAACACACTCTAGCTGACCCACTAATTTGTCGGATTAACGACTGTTTTTGTCTTGAACTTCAACAGATAAAGGAAAACGTCTTGATTTTTTGAATGGCTACTTTTGATTGTTGAAATTCTTGGCTTGACTTGGTTGGGTTGGTTTGTAGTGAGTTGCTTTGCCCAAATGAAGTGACTGAACACAGTTTCAAAGATAGGATTTTTTTTTAAATGTCGTGGATAACTTGAACGACAGCCGTTAGCGATTTTGGATGCAAAAACAAAGCGAAGATGAACGAAAGACGTCAGGATTGCCGATTCGGGAATAAGAAAAAGAAGAAGAACCAACAGGTGGTTGAGAAAAATAACGCAAGAAGAATTTCTGTATGTGAAGAAGAAGAAGAAGAGAAAAAGAAGAAAAAAAAGAAGAAGAGGAATTGAAGAAGAAGAAGAAGAAGAAGAAGAAGAAGAAATGAAAAACATTTATAAATCAAACGAACGAACGAAAAATAAGAAGCAGGCGAGAAGGGTGGAAACACATATTACTTTTGTAAATATATTCAGGAAGAGTCAAAGAAGAAGAAGAAGAACGAGGAGGAGGAGGAGGAGGGGGAGAAGGTGGAATTACTTTTCTAAATGAATTCAAGGGAGACGGAATGAAGAAGAAGAAGACGATGAAGAAGATGAAAAAGTGAAAGAACTCATGTTATGTTGGTGCAAAAATAATGTCGTTTCCTCGCATAAAGTTGAACGTCAAAAAACGACATTACTTTTGCACCAACCTAATATTTTTAAAAGAATTCAGGTATAGAGAATGTAGAAGAAAAAGAAGAAGGAAGAGAAGGAAAAGAAGAAGGTGGAGGAGGAGGAGGAGGTGGACGAGCGGGGGAGGAAGAGAAGAAGTAAATGAATAACATATATTAAGTTGGTGCAAAAATAATGACGTAACAATGTCGTTTATTGACATTAAAAAATACGTCAAAAAACGACATTATTACGTCATTATTTTTGCACCAACCTAATATTTGTAAATGAATTTGGTGGAGATTGAATGAAGCAGATAAAGAAAGAGGGGAAAGAAGAAGAAGGAGGAGGAGGAGGAAGAGTAGGAGACGGAGGAGGAAGAGTAGGAGACGGAGATGGAGGTGGAGAGTAGAATGGGAAGTAATACAATTGAAAGGGGGAGGAAAGAGAAAAAAATGCAAAAAAACGGGAAAGCAATGAAAATTAAAACGAAGAATATATGGAAGAATTAAATGTGGAAAAGCCCAGATGGCAAAGGAAAATATTTTCAAAAAGTTCAGAGAGAAACAAAGTGAAGAACAGAAATATATGTGAAGCAAGATAAATAAATAAATAAATAAAGAAAGAAAGAAAGAAAGAAAGAAAAAAGAAAGAAAGAAAGAAAGAAAAAGAAAGAAAGAAAGAAAAAAGAAAAAAGAAAGAAAGAAAGAAAAGAAAGAAAAAAGAAAGAAAGAAAGAAAGAAAGAAAAAAGAAAGAAAAAAGAAAGAAAGAAAGAAAGAAAAAAGAAAGAAAGAAAGAAAGAAAAAGAAAGAAAGAAAGAAAAAAGAAAAAAGAAAGAAAGAAGAGTGTTATAAAGCGTAAAAGAAGAAATAGAAAAATTCATTGAAGAGTACAAGGTTAAACTGGAAGAGAAGAAGAAAAAAGAGAGGAAAAAAAGAAAGGGAGAAAAAAGAGAGGAAGAAAAAAGAGAGGGAGAAAATCACAGATAGAAAGAAGAGAGAGGAAGGAGATAAAGAAAAAAGAATAAAAGCAAATCGTAAAGAAAATGTAACAGAGAAGAGAAAAAAAAAAAACAAAAAAAAACAAAAAAAAAAAAACTATTGAAAAAGAAATTGTCAGAAGAGAATAATATGTATCCTCTCCCAAAAAGTAAATAAATAAATAATGAAAATTACTGCGTGAAGCAAAGGTAAACACGCGCCAGTTCATTTTATCCAACTTAAAAAAAAAAAAAAAAAAATCATGTACGGACGTTCTTTTCAGAATAAGCACAGCTACACGCATGCGCCGAGACAAAATCCGGTATATACAGCCATATTGAAAGGGGGAAAAAAGAACATAAAAATTTGGCCATTTTGTACAAAGGAAGTCTCTTATTTATTTAACTTCCGTTTCAATGAAACGAATAATTTTTTTTCCTTTATAGTCAGTTGGGAGGTCTCTGTCTTTCACAAAATTTTTGCTTCTCTTCTGAGCTTGCATATTTTCAAGATTTTTTTCCCTCCTTTTTATTGTTTTTTTTTTAATTTCATTCTTTTCATAGCTTATTTAACTTTCTATTTGGTGATCGGAACGCTGATTTTCAATGCGATTGATCATTTTTTTCCTCTGTTCTCTTGTTCTAAGTCTATTCATATACATGGATATGTTTCCGAATGCATAAATGCTACCTATAAACGTACATATGTGCGCTTCCACTTAATTGTCTCTGTTCATATTTTACTACAAAGGATCAAAGGAGTTTCACGGAAAGAGGTAAGAATTAATGACAGAGTCACCGATTCGAAGAAAAAAAAACAACAACTAATAATAGAATTTAACTCATGATATTCATTTAACATTAATGTATATGAAAAAGGCAAGTCACCAATTTTCCTGCGTTCCGTCGTATCGTCAGATTTACTGACATAAATGTCATCACCTTGTTATACCATCATGATTGACGGAGATGGTATTTGGATGAAAGACGCAGTCAATGGATGACAATATATATATATATATATATATATATATATATATATATATATATATATATAGAGAGAGAGAGAGAGAGAGAGAGAGAGTTTGTCTGACGATCGCTAAAGCGTGAAACCCAGGGTCACAAACTCACATCTATCCAACCTTATATGTTAGCTCTATCTCTGATATTGAGCGTTTTCTAATAAGTACCGCGCATATAATATATAAATAATTATACATATATATATATTTATTTATATTTATATACACACACTTTTCACACACACACACACACACACACACACACACACACACACACACGTATATATATATATATATGGAGTTTGTCTGACGATCGCTAAAGCGTGAAACCCAGGGTCACAAGCTCACATCTATCCAACCATATATGTTAGCTCTATCTCTGATATTGAGCGCTTTCTAATAAGTACCGCGCATATAATATATAAATAATTAAAACATATATATATATATATTTATATTTATATACACACACTTTTCACACACACACACACACACACACACGTATATATATATATATATATATATATATATATATATATATATATATATATGGAGTTTGTCTGACGATCGCTAAAGCGTGAAACCCAGGGTCACAAGCTCACATCTATCCAACCATATATGTTAGCTCTATTTCTGATATTGAGCGCTTTCTAATAAGTACCACGCATATAATATATACATAATTAAAACATATATATATATATATTTATTTATATTTATATAGACACACTTTTCACGCACACACACACACACACGCACACACACACACACATATATATATATATATATATATATATATATATATATATATATATATTTTATTTTTTTTAAGCATTGCGCCCCGAGCAAGGCATGAAGCCACTAGGATGCAGGGGTGTTGCAGAAGTTTTGTAGCAAGAGCAGATAGGAGTGATAGAAGAAAGGATGAAGGGAAGGATAGTGTGTAGATCAAGGTAAC
This sequence comes from Acanthosepion lycidas, assembly GCA_963932145.1. Lineage (NCBI taxonomy): Eukaryota > Metazoa > Mollusca > Cephalopoda > Sepiida > Sepiidae > Acanthosepion > Acanthosepion lycidas. The sequence goes on from OZ010614.1 coordinate 13,841,672, forward strand.
TGGAGATGTCGATTGACATTACATTTGAATAGTTGGAGATTATAGCTATCAGGGAAACAGTAATGGGGAAGGGTGTTTCACAAGCGACAGGTGCTATTGGAGTAGAAGAGACGGCTACATTTTAAAGTTTCTACAGTGTAAGGGTGAGAGCGGGATGCCAGCCTCGTAAGGCGCTTGTATTCATGGAGACTGGGGACCAGGGAAAGCAGCTCATCGGACCAATTGCCATGAAAGTATTTGTAGAAGAGACAGAGAGAGGTGACGGCGAGTCTGTGAGATAGTGGCTGCAGGCGAGACGCCAGATTAGGGCCAATCACATTACATATCCGTCTCTGGATCTTGTCAAGAACGAGGTAAACAGAAGGTGCCCCAGACCATATATGGCAGCAATACTCCATGCAAGGGCGAATGGTCGTTTTGTATATTTGAAGTATCGATTCAGGGGAGAAAAATTTCCTGGCGCAGCACAGAGTGCCAACTTTCCTCGCGGTGGACGATGCAATTGACTCAATGTATTTTCTTCCATCTCAGGTCAGCAGTCAACGTGAGACCGAGCAGACGCAGGGAGTCGCTCTCAAGAAGTTGACTATCAGATATTCTAATGGGGGGGGGGGGCAAGTAAGGATCTCTATGGTGGTTGATGGAGAGTAGTTTAGTTTTTGAGGCGTTAAATTTGACCATCCAATTGTTGCCCCAGTTAACAACCGATTGGAGGTCCATTTCAAGACGCGCGGCCAGGTTAGTTTTGACCGCGACACTAAATTTTTTTTGAGGCAGGAGTAAATTGTAGTGTCGTCCGCGTAGATGCCAACTTGGGAACCTATGGCGTCAGGAAGGTCGTTGATGAAAATAAGGAAAAGTGTGAGGCCAAGAATGGAGCCTTGGGGAACACCTGCGTTCGTGCGATAGGAACTGGAGGATACAAAGAAATAATCACACATAGAATCAATCAGCAATGTTAATGCTATTATTGGCGATATCCATCGCTAGTAGTGTATAATGTATGCATTAAAACACTGTTAATCCATAGAGTGACGTGATCCTCATTTATAAAACTGTTGTCTGTGGTTCCAGTTTATGTGTTTTTAAAATGCACTCTATGGATTAACAATATTTTAATGCATACATTATACACTACTAGCGATGGATGTCGCCAATAATAGAATTAATATTGCTGATTGATTCTATGTGTGATTATTTCTTTATATATAAATTATATGCTGCCTATGTTTATATATATATATATATATATATATATATATATATATATATATATATATATTTATTTATTTAAAAAAAATAAGATTCCATCGCTACATAAGACTTCTCATGTTTCAAAAACAAACGCTAAAAAAACAGCTCTGTTTCATCATCAAGCGAATTTTAGTTTTTTAGCTTTTGTTTTTGAAACATGAGAACACTTTTGTAGCGATGGAATCATACTTTTGCAAAATAATTATAATTTAGACTCCACTTATGTATTGAGCACTGTTTTTTAAAAATAAAAACAAAAATACTAAAGACCTTTGGATTATTAACCTAACGGTTCTTTCATATTTTTCTATATATTTGCACGCACACACACACACGCACGCACACACACACACACACATACACACACACACATATGACAATTGTGCCTAGCATGAAACAGCCTGTCGCCTCTGAGTGTTAACTTCAATGTTCACTTTTATATTTACATACGCTCTATCTCTGATATTGAGCCCTTTATCCCATAGATATAGCACACCATAAAACTATATTTTTTCATATATATATATATATATATATATATATAGTCAACCACAGAGAGTTTCGCTTTTTCCCAGCTCATCAGTGTGACTAGACATCCGACTGGCTCAAGCCGGGATCGAAAATCAACTGTTTTAGTATCTCCCGGAGAGTATACCCCTAAGCCATTTAAGACAAACACATATTTTTCTTTGAAAAAATCCACATTGAAATCCTACAGTTTTCCTATTGTCTTTTACTTTTAAACATATATATATATATATATATATATATATATATATATATATATATGAAGAAATATGGCGATTGCGTCCAGCATGAAACAACCTGTCACCTCTGAGGGTTGGCTTCAATGTTCACTTTATATATATATATATATCCTTGTGCAGGTATGCAGAAAATAGAAAAGAACACGTTGGGTGCATAATCCGGGGTTCCTTAGTATTTTTGTTTTTATTTTTAAGAAGACAGTGCTCCATACAGAAGTAGAGCTTATATTATAATAATATTTTTTGCTTAAAAATATGATTCCTTCGCTACATAAGAGTTCTCATGTTTCAAAAACGGGAGCCGAAATCATCCAAATAATTAATAAAATTAAGTTGGATTGTGGTGTTTAGTCCCGTTTCATCTTCAAGCGAAATTTTAGGAAAAATCCTAAAAATACACCACAATCCAACTTAATTTTATTAATTATTTGGATGATTTCGGCTCTCGTTTTTGAAACATGAGAACTCTTATGTAGCGAAGGAATCATATTTTTAAACAAAAATATTATTATTATAATATATATATATATATATATATATATATATATATATATATATATATATATGTGTGTGTGTGTGTGTGTGTCTGTGTGTGTGTGTGCTGCTAAATGCACGTTACAATTATATAAACGGCATCTCGGATAGTGAAGGAGATTTCTCTCGGCTGCACAATATTTCTTTCATAAGACTTTTCACTCTAGGCCGGTTGTTATTAATAAAATTAAAAAAACAAAAAAAAACAGAGATGACATAATAAAATAAGCAAATCCCATCTCCCCTCCCGCTTGTAACCATCCATCACAATAAAATAAATCGTTTTTCAGCACTAAAGACGTGTACCTACTAATATCAACTTTCATAGTAATAATATATATATATATATATATATATATATATATATATATATATATATATATATATATATTGTGTGTATTTCGGCATCATTTTTTTCATTAATGCATGTTACCTTAAATAATATAGACAAGTTTTGTCTATTTATTTTAATTAAGTTCCTTTTGTCTGAAAAGCTTAATCACAGCAAAGAAAAACATGATATTGATACATGTTTAAATACAATCTAAGCTTTCGGCTTACACAAGCCATTATCAAAGATGACAATTTCAATAAATCAAACAAAAACGGACGAAATAACAATGATAATCCGCCCTTGCTGCATGAAAATTTGCAAGTAACGACAAACTCGTATATACGAGACGCGGAAGCGAAAATCGCGTCGTAGCTCGTGACGTTACACATGACCACGTGAGAGTGAAAAACGAGATGTATTAAGTACGGGAAGCTGTTGGTATAAAACAATGGCTTCTGTTATAAATTATAGGTATTTAAAGATATTTGTGGAGATTTCATAGTTTATTTTGTTCAGGTTAGGTTTAAAATATTTTATGTATAAAGTTTCAAGAATTTTTAATTTTTGTTTATTGCTTTCATGTCTAAGTATAGTTGTGTTGACAACAAGGATTTTCCGGAATTGAGTACGCGGGCAGGCAAGTTGTTTCATTAATATATATATATATATATATATATATATATATATTGTGTGTGTGTGTGTGTATTTAGGCAGCATTTTTTCATTAATGCATGTTTCATTAAATAATATAGCCAAATTTTGTCTATTTACTTTAAGCAAATTCCTTTCATATTTGATAAGCCTAATAACATTATCATTGAAAGATATATTGATACATGTTTTTTTTAATTCTATCTAACCTTTCGGCTTACATAAGCCATATACATATATATATATATATATATATAAGTAGTAAAGTTAAAACAGGTGGATCCTAGTGATATAAAATATTAAAACTGATCCACAAAAAGAGCTTAATGTATTTATTATTTTCATATCAAATAATTAGTACACAATAAAATACAAAACTACCTCATATTGGGAATAGGGCCATCCAACCAACGAAAAATTCGACAATCTTTTTCAACCCCGGTATAGATTGAGTTCGTGTCGAAAATTAGAACTAGAAAGTGAATTTGAATCTAGCTGTTACACACGGTATATATATATATATATATATATATATATATATATATATATATATATATATATATATATATTGTGTGTGCGTGCGTTTAAAACTCAGTAAATTTAAAAATAAGTTATCCCAAAATTCTTTTGAAGTGAAAACAGCACTAAGGCTTTTAATTTAATTATATAATTCAATTTGAAGTTTTAAGCTTCGGTTTTTGAAACATGGTAATTCCTGTGTAGCGAAGAATCCGTATTTTTAAATCAGTTAATTTATAATATTTATGCTCTGTAAATTTATATTGAGCACTGATTTGTAAAAATAAAAAAAAATATCAATAAGAACACCGTATTATATATCTTACTGTTATTTCTTTTTATTATAATATATATATATATATATATATATATATATATATATATCCTTGTGCAGGTATGCAGAAAATAGAAAAGAACACGTTGGGTGCATAATCCGGGGTTCCTTAGTATTTTTGTTTTTATTTTTAAGAAGACAGTGCTCCATACAGAAGTAGAGCTTATATTATAATAATATTTTTTGTTTAAAAATATGATTCCTTCGCTACATAAGAGTTCTCATGTTTCAAAAACGAGAGGCTCCTTAAATTTCGCTTGAAGATGAAACGGGACTAAACACCACAATCCAACTTAATTTTATTAATTATTTGGATGATTTCGGCTCTCGTTTTTGAAACATGAGAACTCTTATGTCGCGAAGGAATCATATTTTTAAACAAAAAATATTATTATAATATATATATATATATATATATATATATATAGATGAGTATTTATATTTTGTGAATAGGAAAGAATTATGATAAAAAAAGCAGATATAATTTATTCAATCAGACACGCATATATATATATATATATATATATATATATATATATATATATATGTGTGTGTGTGTGTGTGTGTGTGTGTGTGTGTGTGTGTGTGTGTGACAATGTAACCTTCGGCAGTGTGTTGTGCATGTGTGGCCTATGTAAGAATTTAAGGTTGCTTGTTGATTATAAATTTTGGGGATACAATCTCCGAAAGAACCTGAGGATTCATCATCAACAAAGTAAAATGGCGAAATTTGACGTCAATCTCGTGGAGTGGTGGAGTGAAAAGCAAAGTTGACTGAAAAACAAGAATACGTAAGCGAAAATTGAGTGAGAACAATAGAAGAGTAATCGGAAACACAGTAGATAACGATTGACATTGTATTTAAATTTTTGAAGATCAAAGTTGACAGGAAAATCAGAAGCTGGAAGAGAGTTCCACAAGCGAAAATTGAGCGAGAACAGTAGAAGAGTAATCAGGAAGACAGTAGATAACAATTGACATTACATTTAAATTTTTGAAGATCAAAGTTGACAGGAAAGGAACAATCTGGAAGAGAGTTCCAGAAGCGAAAATTAATCCAGAACAGTAGGTATTATATATAATTTGATCTAAACACTAAATAAAATTAACTACGAACACGGACACAATATGTTAACTGTGTTCAGAAAATAAAACATGCCTATATCTTTAAAACATACACACAACCCATGCATCCAATTAAAAAGAAAAAAGAAAATCATCCCCGTTAATGGCTGAAAGTATAGCCGAAACATTTCGACAGTTTCTACACACAGTTTCCAAAAGAGAAAACACATGTTCGAACAAGAAAATTTACATAAAAAGCTTAATCGAAGTACCTTGTCTGTTGTTTTTAATGAAACATGCATAAATGAAGGTTTGCTGCCTAAATACACAATATATATATATATATATATATATATATGTTTGTGTGTGTGCCAAAAGAGTATGTCTATTTCTGACATTTTTTAATTATCGTATTTTTCTGTGAATTCACCGGTTATGAGACGAGCAGTGGCTTATGAAGTTTGATTGGGCTTTGCATTGTTCGTTGCAGTTGGTACATATGCATTCGCCCGTAGAAGGGTGGCAGTGGTGGATGTTTTGTGCGTTGACATCCTGTCATGTGTCCCATTAAACCTGACACAGAAGCACAAACACGCTGACATTTCGGGACAACCGAGACCTGTTCGGTTCTTACCGCTGATTTGATTATTGATGACCGGCCAGACTAGCCCTAAAGAAGCAGACCCGATCGCATTGATCACAAGACCAGTTTGGGACATCAGGGTTAGTTAAAGTTCCTTTCCTGGCTTTTAAAGTTCCTACCTGATTTTCGAATGCTTCCTGGAAGATCTTGATGACATTAACAATGTTGCCTCTCCATGGGCCTCGGTCTCTGGCGAGCTTTTCCCTGTCGTTATCGTTAATGCCACACTTAGAGAGTGAATCTTTGAGACAGTGTTTGAAACGGAGTTTGGGCTTATGATGTGGACATAAGCCGATCTCCAGCATCTGTTTGATGGAAGAGCAAGAGATGGATGTCAATACAGAAGCATTGTAGACTTCGATCCTCGTTTGGCTCCAAAATCGATGTTTGAGGCTTCCACCCGCATTATATAATTTTTTAATCCGAAGTGCCATCTTATAGTTAACGGAACAGTGGCGGATATATATATATATATATATATATATATATATATATATATATACTGTTCAAAAGTTTCAAAATAATTCTCTAAAATTGGCCTCAAAAGTAATTGTTTTGTATTTTAAATAAGAAAAAATATTATACATGGTTAAAAAATTGAGATATTTCTTATTACAAATTTTGATATGGCGAAAAGAAAAAAGTATTTTATGATTAAATTTTGCTCTCGTCAAAATATCCTCCTTTAGACTTGATTACTGCAGCACAACTTTTTTGCATTCTTGACAAAAAATTCTCAAGGTATAAATTTGATAATTGATTCAATTTTTGTATCAATGACTCTAAGAACTCTTTTACATTTTTAATTTTGCAGTTGGCTTCAAACATTTGAACTGTACACACACACACACACATATATATATATATATATATATATAAACACATGTTTCGTTGTACAGTTTAGACATATTCTTACTTTCAATAAGATCCTTTCATGCTCGTGGATAAGTTTTCATGACATTTCCGAAAGACGAGACAAAATCGCCGTGTTTATGCAAGCAGTAAAAAGAGAAACTATTTTTGTAAACTATATTTTCAACCTATCTGTTATACACATTTTTTAATATTTGTGGAGTATTCATTTTAATTTTATTAATATAGAGAACTTCAAGAATTATTTTGCGAATGTGGATAGATATGTAGTTGTAAATGTTTACAAATATTGGACATATTCAAATAAAAACTTAGCCCCCACGACAACGTTGTTGGTGTATATACATACATGTATATATATATATATATATATATATATATATATATATATATATATATATATAAATTTAAACTGGAATTTATAAACGGTGATCATATCATTCATATACAGGTTCGGGGTTGATGTATCTTATTTAGATTGTTTGCGACGATGTATTCTCGCCATTTAAATCATTAACCTCTATATTTTTGTATGAATGATTCATGAATTTATATATGTATATATATATACAGTTGTATGGTTATCAGGTTTGTGACCCTGGGTTTCACACTTTTGCTATCATCAGGCAAACTGGTTTATTTTTTAAAATAGAATCTATTTTTACTTGTTTGTGTTTGATTATGATTGGTGTTGGGACGACAGAAACTTCTGCGTTTGTTTCGAATGACACTCGCACATACATAGGCACACATACATACAGGTGTACGCCTTTTAGTTCACACAAACACACCCAACTAAACAATCCAAGGTTATGCGCAGATACGCATCGATGCGTTCGAGCATATATATATACACGCAATTGTAATTCTATTTCGGTGTCGACGGTTTAGCGTTTGTATCTGTAGCAATGTCCTTTCAACAAGGAACAGATGGGAGTGTTCTTGACGCATTTAAGATCGGCCGCCTGCCCCGTCAGACAAACTTATACACATTGATCTGGGTCTTTCAAGACCACTTTATAAAATGCTTTTAAAAGACATGCCTACAATAATAAATAATAAAGTGGATATAAAGTAGGGGGTCAATTTTATATTACAATCAATATATAAACTGAACACTCACTTTGTGGCCACGGCAGTTTCTATACATTTATATTCCAGAGAATGTAAATAAATCTAAAAGACATGCCTACAATAAATTATGATGTGGATATAAAGTGGGGGATCAATTTTATATGTTCTTTTACGAAATTTTGAAGAAGTGTTGAATATAACATCACTCATTTAAGGGACAAATTCTATTAAGGTGACTAGCCAATCCCTGTTGCAGATGTCTGCTCAGACACATTTTGTTTTTCGACACTCCACAGAGCCAGACTGCAACTATGCTGAATGGGCCGTAGTTACAGTTTCTGGGAGAGAGCGCGTCATATGTGGTAATCAGCAAGGGGTTGTTTTATGTATATGTCTAGATACATACATAAAACCATTCATATATTCAGTAAAAACAAGTTAAATATCATTCACTTTTGATAATGGGTAAAAGTATAGCCGAAAGCATTTATAATATCAACTATGAACACGGCCGCAATGTGCTGACCGTGTTTGGAATGTAAAACATTCATATAATTCTAAATACATGCATAAAACAATGCATATGTATATATGTGAAGGCATAAAACACCTACACACATGCAGGGTTTATTTCTTACTTTCTTCATTCTTCACACTTTGTAGGCTGTTTCTAATTCTCTCTGACCTTTCAAGAATTGTTTGTATCGTCTATCCGCCATTCTTTATCCCCGACCTTTATTTCTGCTTTCTGTTCTTTTCTTGTCTCTTCGTTTCTTTCTCAAATCCGCCATCTTTGCTACGTTTTTCTTCGTTATTTTTGATCGAAGAACATATTTTTATTTCTTACCTGCCTTTAAAATTTTCAAGCTTATCATTTTTAAAAGAATCATTTCAGTTTTTCTTTGTGAATTTTGTGCACATTAGGACTTCTTTTCTTTTTTTTTTTTTTTATTACTGTCATGTTGAAGAAAGGGAAAAAAGGTAGCAATGGACGCCTTTTTCTATGCATTCACGCATGCGCAAATGGGTATATTTCTGCTCGCTGGGAATATTAATATGATTGGAATTGCCGTCTTGTATCTTGATGCTAGTCAATGACGAGTTTCCTTTGATTTATTAGTTTTTGTAATCTTTTCTTCTTTTTCTTCTCCCATTTAGTTTATTCGCTTCTTTTCATTTTGGGCTTCTTTTCAACACGCTCCGAATATTCCAGATGTTAACATTCCACACTACTTCAAATAAAAGGTTAGCAATGAACCCCCCCCCAACACCTCATCGATACTGAAAAGAGTTATAACAGCTATTGACTTGATTTGATTGACTGATTTGATAATTTCGTTTTTTACGGCTTATCAACACTTTGTAGGTTATTTAAAGCCAGAAAATATTCTTAGGTTGTAAAAATATATTTTTGGAGTTAATAATTGTTTCGAGATACAAGTGGTACTAATAAACCCATAGCTGAGGGAGAAAAGTTGGGTCCATACCTAATTAGAATCTGATAAAAACAAAAGAAATTATAATGTGGATATAAAGTGGGGTAGTAATTCTATATTACAAGCAATATATAAACTGACCTCCCTTTTTGTGGTCACGGTAGTTTATACACATTTATATTCCAGAGAATGTAAACAAATCTAAAAGACATGCCTGCAATAAATTATAACGTGGTTATAAAGTAGGGGATCAATCTTATATTAAATCAATATATAAAATGATCCCTCAATTTGTGGCCACAGTTTTTTATACACATTTATATTCCAGAGAATGTAAATAAATCTAAAAGATATGCCTACAATAAATAGGCTCTAAAGTGGGGGATCAATTTTATATTACAATCAATACATAAACTGATCCCATATTTTTGGACACGAAACTTTGTATACATTGATGTTCCAGAGACAATAAATTATAACGTAGTTATAAAGTTGGGGATCAGTTTTATATTACAATCAATATATAAAATGATCCCTCACTTTGTGACCACGGTAGTTTTTATACATTTATATTCAAGAGAATGTAAATAAATCTAAAAGACATGCCTTTGTAGCTAATCAATATTTCTTTGATTGATTGGTTTTGTATGACTTATTGACCCTTTTAAAGGAAGAAAATATTTTTAGATTGTAAGAATTTTTTTCTTTTGGAGGTAATTATTATCCGTAATATAATTCTTACTAATTAACCCATAGTTAGGGGGAGAACAGGTGGATTCCTACCTTTCCCAATGGCATTCACGCACAAGTGAATATAACGAAGGCAAGGGAAATTGGAACTCGGCTCTCCGATTAACAATTCTGAACCCTTATCTATTGCACCACCTGCACATCCAAGTTTACAGCACCTGGTATTCCCAGGCAAAAACCCATGTAGGTGTTGACCTGCTTAACTTTAGCATTCGTACGGGAACCGGTGTTTCAACTTGATGTCACCGTAAGACCAACTGCACTTGAGAAACATTTTTCTTGAAAAATTGTTTTAAAAGAATATTTTATAATTCTTTTTAATCAATTCACCCAAAGCAAGGCAATAATGCCCCTAAGACGCAAAGGGCTACTGGGAGTGAACGAAAATGAAAAAAAGACTTGAGAAGGGACCGGAAACCCAATCCGAAAAAGGAAACAAATAATAATGCCCTGCTCGTGAAATTTCGTGATTCCTATAATTCAAAAATATTTTCTGGTTTTAAATAAGCTGCAAATGGTCGATACGCCGTAGAAAAGAAATCAATCAATCGATGAAATATTGACTAGCAACAAAGGCATGTCTTTTAGATTTATTTACATTCTCTGGCTGGTCGGTCAATGAATGCTAATTGTTTCCTTATAGGGAAACGGCTAATATAGTCTTCTATATATTAGGTTGGTGCAAAAATAATGACGTAATAATGTCGTTTTCTGACGTTAAAAAATACGTCAAAAAACGACATTATTACGTCATTATTTTTGCACCAACCTAATAATAAATGCGAATGTCAGTGTGTCACATATTTTCAACTTTATTCTTAGAGACCGTAGCCCAATATATCGTACCATTTTGGAATCAGGCCGACTCTGTGAGTAAATGAAAAACATTCCGGGTTGAATCCGTAACTGTGATCCTGAAATTTTGAATTCCCAAGTTTTCATGATTTTCGGCGATTTTTTTTAAGTGATTTTTTGCGACGAATTTTTTGTACGATAACAATTTTTATAACTTGGAAATAAATTTGGGAATAATCGAAATTAATTGCGAAATCTCCCGAAAGTCACCCATGAAATAAAAATAATTGTTTGTACGGAAAGTAAGGCCCTACGTACATCAAATTGTCTTTAAATTAAGTGGTGGCAAAAGAAGTTTTAAAAGGTAAGTTTAAATATTTTATAGTTTATTCGTGCCTATCACATCTATTCCCCCCTAAATATTTTGAAGAAGGCCCAATTAAGAGCTCTTCGCAGGAGTTAGCTTAAATGCCGGCCGTTAGGCCGGTTTTTACACTATTTTGATATAGATATTAATTAAATTTTCATAATTCTTTCTAATAACAAAGGCAAACATTCTGATGTGAAAATACTTCAGTCGAAAGAATATCGTAAGTATTTATGGCTTTGAAAACGATTCAACTGTGGAACATTTCGCGTCGGGAAAGCAGCAAAATAGAAATTGAACGCCTGATCCAGAGGAAAAGCCTTAAAATTTTGCGAAAATGTTTATTCAGTGAAAGAATAAATCTTTCTGTACTTATTTCGGCGAAAATTGAAATTACTTTTTTAATTATTCCATTTTTTTTTTCTTCAAAAAAAAAAAAAAAAAAAAAAAAAGAAGCTGACTACAGAAAAAAAAACAAACAAAAACAAATGTATCGATAGCTTCTCATGCAATCATAATAAAATATCCGGAGCGAATATGTCCGACATGTTTTTGTGAAAAATCCCAGCAGAATGGAAATCAATTGAATTTATTTTGTGAACAAACCTCTGCTGGAAATATTACATCTCCCCATATATATATATATATATATATATATATATATATATATATATATATATATATATATATATATACTGCTTATAAACTTCAATCTTCCATGAATCTCGTACATTCATAACTGCTCATAGCGTATCATATGTAAACAAATGACGTCATACATTAAGAAATGGACAAAGTCCGACAATTTATTTATTAAAGACATTTTTTATGTTTAACGTTCTTTTTATAGATACAAGTATTTAAGTAAATGCTCTGTTTATAATAAACAGTATTAAATAACATTTACCGGCCTGAAAATTTCTCGGACATTCAGGCCGGTAACGGCATAATTATCCATGCCACAAAAATATCTAAAAAATCACGAAACCACTGAGTTTCTTTTTTCCAGGTCTTCAAATAAGATGTGTAGCCATCTTGATACCATTTGTCGTAAGAATCACTGAAAAACCCTTTGAGTTATTCAGCTAGAAAGAGAACAGGTTAAAATCATTTTGTGTCAGCTCCACTATGTCTCCCCTACTGAGCAATGGTGAGAGGAAAAATCATCCAGTAATGGTACCAGCATTCATACTCTGGCTTCCATCTTCAAAGTCCATTCAAGAACCATCAAGAGAACGATGAATAAGTTTAAAAAAGAGGGAACAGTTGCGAGGAAAACTGGATCAGGAGGTCACAAGAGCAAAAGAGATCAATTAGAAAAGATCTAACTCAGTTCATAAGATGTAAGAGAGGAGTTTCAGCTATGACAGTTCAAAGAGCAGTGAAAAAGGGTACGTGAATTCGTACGTGAAACCTGTTACTCCAGGATGAAAAGTTAGAAGCTTAGGGAGTGCGTATATATATATATATATATATATATATATATATATATATATATATATATATATATATGTGTGTGGGGGGGGGTTATTTGAACTTTATGAGTTTCCGACCCATAGCTCCCTATATTTCTTAGCCCTGAAAAACGGAAAAAATATTAGAATGCAATTAAATGTTCCTTGTCAGCCATTTTCAATGAACGATGCTTGAAAGTAAAGCTGCTCCAATAGAAATCAATACACTATAGACTGACCGTCGTTTTTCGACGTATGATGGTTAAGTGACTCAGTTCGTTGGCACCTACAGCCCAGACACCAGCACATATAATTTGATTATAGTGGTGAAGCCTTTGTGCAGAACCAACCACACTTTTTGAAGGGCCGAATACTACAACCCCAAACGATAATCCGCATCTTTTGAATTCAGACTTGTTGTTCTCCTAGACCAGTTGCTATCCAAGGCTATAGAACACAGTATGCCATGTTATTTACCCATCACTGGAGGGAGAAGAATAGGATTCATACCTTTCCCTAGGTTAATAGCACATAAATGAATGGAATGTATTCGACTGGAATGGACAAAGTCCGACAATAATTTTAAGACGTCATTTGTTTACATTTGGATACGCCATGAGCAGATATGAATGTACGTGAGAGAAACATGGAAGATTGTAGCTTAAAGACAGTGAAATCGACCTTGCTAACCGAACGCTCTTCTGTAGCTCAATCGGTTAAGGCACGTCAGGCTATATGACGTGTCCTTATAGTATACAGGTTCGAATCCTGTCTGAGGACAAATATTTTCTATGAAAATTTCTCGGACATTCAGGCCGGTAAATGTTGTTTAATACTGTTTATTATAAACAGAGCATTTACTTAAATATTTGTATCTATAAAAAGAATGTATTAACATAAAAATGTCTTAAAATAATTGTCGGACTTTGTCCATTTCATAATATATATATATATATATATATATTCTCTAGGAATCTAATCTATATTCGATCCAATTCATTTAATTTATCATGTTTATTACCTATAGCTTTCGATGTACATACAGGAAGGAAAACTGAAATCTGCTCACCAAGATTTTTTTGGGTGGAGGCGTTTTTTTTTTATTTTTGGTTAGTCTGGGAAGATTTCAGACAACTTCATAAATATGTGCATATTTTAACAAAATCAAAGAATATATATATATATATATATATATATATATATATATATATATATATATATATATATATATATATATATATATATAATATTAGTGGTAAATATACACATACATATGCAATATATACACATACACATATATATTTTGAATAAAAAATTCCAAGAGGATAGAATCCAGGTAGAACTCTACTCACCTCTCTAAAATTTCTCTCTGTTAAGTTTTAATCTCCCACAATCTCTCGTCTGTTCCCCTCCCTATAGCTTTCATTCACTCTAACATTCCTCCCACACTCTCATGCTTACACTCTCTCTAAATTCTATTTTTTTATTTCCGGAGTTGTTTTTTCTGTTTTCTTTTTGAATTTGTAGGTCTGATCAATTGGGTCGTATTTACGATTCCAATGGAATAAATTATGACCATGGAATATTAGTGTTTAAGCCTTTTATATATTTATATATATATATATATATATATATATATATATATATATATATATATATAAATGTATATATATAAAGAGAGAGAGAGAGAGAGAGTAAAGAATTTATTATTGCTTCTAAATAATTCTTGCGCAAGCACACGCTTCAGCTCGAGGGTTTTGAAGAGATAGTGAGTTCGTGACTTTTCGGACAACCTGTATAATAAACTACACATCATATCGAGGCTATATGAATACATCTACGTCGTAAGACTTTTATAATGAGTCGTAAACATTAGTCAAAAGCAATTGATGCCAACATCTAGCAATCTATCTATCTATTGAGTGATAGGAGCAAATTTATATATATATATATATATATATATATATATATATATATATATATATATATATATATATATATATATATATACAGAATTAGATATATATCAAAAGAACAGGGTGGAGAAACAGAATATTTAGATAAATATCAGTTGAATGCCGTAGACATGCATATACTTAAGTATATATATACAAATATAGACACAAAAAAATCTATCTATTTATATATATATATCTATCCATCTATCTTTTGAGGGTTGGGCTGATAGAAAGATATTAACATATTTAGACATATATGAACAGAATCATATATATATATATACATATATATATATATATATATATATATATATATATATATATATATATATATGTATATATATATATATATGAATGAAAAGAATAGGGTAGCTAGGAACAAAATATCTAGATAAATATTAGTTCAGTGGCATAGAAACACAGATTATTATGGATATACATACAAATAGGGATAGAAAAAATCTATCTATTTATATAGATATCTATCCATCTATCTTTTGAGGGTTGGGCTGATAGAAAGATATTAACATATTTAGACATATATGAACAGAATCATATATATATATATACATATATATATATATATATATATATATATATATATATATATATATATATGTATATATATATATATATGAATGAAAAGAATAGGGTAGCTAGGAACAAAATATCTAGATAAATATTAGTTCAGTGGCATAGAAACACAGATTATTATGGATATACATACAAATAGGGATAGAAAAAATCTATCTATTTATATATATATATATCCATCTATCTTTTGAGGGTTGGGCTGATAGAAAGATATTAACATATTTAGACATATATGAACAGAATCATATATATATATATATATACATATATACATATATATATATATATATATATATACATATATATATATATATATATATATATATATATATATATATATATATATATATATATATATATATGAATGAAAAGAATAGGGTAGCTAGGAACAAAATATCTAGATAAATATTAGTTCAGTGGCATAGAAACACAGATTATTATGGATATACATACAAATAGGGATAGAAAAAATCTATCTATTTATATATATATATCTATCCATCTATCTTTTGAGGGTTGGGCTGATAGAAAGATATTAACATAATTAGACATATATGAACAGAATCATATATATATATACATATATATATATATATATATATATATATGTATATATATATATATATATATGAATGAAAAGAATAGGGTAGCTAGGAACAAAATATCTAGATAAATATTAGTTCAGTGGCATAGAAACACAGATTATTATGGATATACATACAAATAGGGATAGAAAAAATCTATCTATTTATATATATATCTATCCATCTATCTTTTGAGGGTTGGGCTGATAGAAAGATATTAACATATTTAGACATATATGAACAGAATCATATATATATATATATATACATATATATACATATATATATATATATATATATATATATACATATATATATATATATATATATATATATGTATATATATATATATATATGAATGAAAAGAATAGTGTAGCTAGGAACAATATATCTAGATAAATATTAGTTCAGTGGCATAGAAACACAGATTATTATGGATATACATACAAATAGGGATAGAAAAAATCTATCTATAAGTACATATATCATAGTCTCTGTTTATAATCTATCTATCTATCTATCTATCTATCTATCTATCTATATATATATATTCCGAAATTATTTAAAGATATTGGGATATATTTGGTGGCAAAGACTTTCTTTCACTATCTATTGGTCTATTAGTTTTCTGAATATTTATCTATTTCGCATCTATCTATCCATCTATCTATCTATCTATCTATCTAGATCAGCTTCTGTTCGTATCTATCTGTCTGTATCTTCTGCTCATATCTATCTATCTATCTATCTATCTATCTATCTATCTATCTATCTATCTATCTATCTATCTATCTATCTAGATCAGCTTCTGTTCGTATCTATCTATCTGTCTGTATCAACTTCTGCTCATATCTATCTATCTATCTATCTCAGTAGGTTCATATCTATCTATCTATCTATCTATCTATCTATCTATCTATCTAGATTAGCTTCTGTTCGTATCTATCTGTCTGTATCTTCTGCTCATATCTAACTATCTATCTATCTATCTATCTAGATCAGCTTCTGTTCGTATCTATCTATCTGTCTGTATCAACTTCTGCTCATATCCATCTATCTATCTATCTCAGTAGGTTCATATCTATCTATCTATCTATCTATCTATCTATCTATCTATCTAGATCAGCTTCTGTTCGTATCTATCTGTCTGTATCTTCTGCTCATATCTATCTATCTATCTATCTATCTATCTATCTATCTATCTATCTAGATCAGCTTCTGTTCGTATCTATCTGTCTGTATCTTCTGCTCATATCTATCTATCTATCTATCTATCTATCTATCTATCTATCTATCTATCTATCTATCTAGATCAGCTTCTGTTCGTATCTATATATCTGTCTGTATCAACTTCTGCTCATATCTATCTATCTATCTATCTATCTCAGTAGGTTCATATCTATCTATCTATCTATCTATCTATCTATCTATCTATCTATCTATCTAGATCAGTTTCTGTTCGTATCTATCTGTCTGTATCTTCTGCTCATATCTATCTATCTATCTATCTATCTATCTATCTATCTATCTATCTATCTAGATCAGCTTCTGTTCGTATCTATCTATCTGTCTGTATCAACTTCTGCTCATATCTATCTATCTATCTCAGTAGGTTCATATCTATCTATCTATCTATCTATCTATCTATCTATCTATCTATCTATCTATCTATCTATCTATCTAGATCAGCTTCTGTTCGTATCTATCTGTCTGTATCTTCTGCTCATATCTATCTATCTATCTATCTATCTATCTATCTATCTATCTAGATCAGCTTCTGTTCGTATCTATCTATCTGTCTGTATCAACTTCTGCTCATATCTATCTATCTATCTATCTCAGTAGGTTCATATCTATCTATCTATCTATCTATCTATCTATCTATCTATCTATCTAGATCAGCTTCTGTTCGTATCTATCTGTCTGTATCTTCTGCTCATATCTATCTATCTATCTATCTATCTATCTATCTATCTATCTATCTATCTAGATCAGCTTCTGTTCGTATCTATCTATCTGTCTGTATCAACTTCTGCTCATATCTATCTATCTATCTATCTCAGTAGGTTCATATCTATCTATCTATCTATCTATCTATCTATCTATCTATCTATCTATCTATCTAGATCAGCTTCTGTTCGTATCTATCTGTCTGTATCTTCTGCTCATATCTATCTATCTATCTATCTATCTATCTATCTAGATCAGCTTCTGTTCGTATCTATCTATCTGTCTGTATCAACTTCTGCTCATATCTATCTATCTATCTATCTCAGTAGGTTCATATCTATCTATCTATCTATCTATCTATCTATCTATCTATCTATCTATCTATCTATATATCTATCTATCTATCTATCTATTTATCTAGATCAGCTTCTGTTTGTATCTATCTGTCTGTATCTTCTGCTCATATCTATCTATCTATCTATCTATCTATCTATCTATCTATCTATCTATCTATCTATCTATCTAGATCAGCTTCTGTTCGTATCTATCTATCTGTCTGTATCAACTTCTGCTCATATCTATCTATCTATCTATCTGAGTAGGTTCATATCTATCTATCTATCTATCTATCTATCTATCTATCTATCTATCTATCTATCTATCTAGATCAGCTTCTGTTCGTATCTATCTGTCTGTATCTTCTGCTCATATCTATCTATCTATCTATCTATCTATCTATCTATCTATCTAGATCAGCTTCTGTTCGTATCTATCTATCTGTCTGTATCAACTTCTGCTCATATCTATCTATCTATCTATCTCAGTAGGTTCATATCTATCTATCTATCTATCTATCTATCTATCTATTTATCTAGATCAGCTTCTGTTTGTATCTATCTGTCTGTATCTTCTGCTCATATCTATCTATCTATCTATCTATCTATCTATCTATCTATCTATCTACCTATCTATCTATCTCACCCAAGACATTTCATATCTTATCAGTCATCCTCCGAAAGAGTAATCTGAATTTCTATGACATATGAAATGTACTTTCACATCGCCCGAAAGGATTTATAGTGCAGCATAAATCTTCATCAATTTATCTGTCATAATCAGAGTGACAGCAATTCACTTTTAGATTTCTTGCATGTTTTCCTGTTCAATCCTTTCTGGAGTTCCTCGATTCGTTTGTTTTCCGGATGATGTAACAAGGAAAACGGGTATTTGCGGAAGCGTTACAGGTGATAGCACCCGAACATAGCATATTCACATTGTTTTGTTGATACTGTAATATTGAACAATAAAAAAAATTAAAAAATTAAAATCTTCAGACACAATGGGTTGTAGATTAATATTCTTTCGTTTTTTTTATTATTATTCCATTTAGATTCCTCGACTAGTTTCGGCCGAAATGGCCATCATCGGGAGGAGAAATATTTCTGCTTGCTGCTAGCACTAAACTACAGAAATGAATGTCTTGATGGAGAAAATGAACTTTTGTCTGTAGTTTTCATTTGTTTTTTTTCTTTTTTTATCTTTTTAACATAAATCTTTTAACATTCCTTGTATTGGTCAAACAGTCTCTTTTAAGTTGTTATTTGAGATAAGAGCTGGATAGATACATGCTGCTATGAATTCTCTGGTCAGTTTGACAGTTTTATTGGACTTGGTGAGGGGATGTGTCTCTGTTTAGTGTTTGTGTGTGTGTTATTTGGTTCTTAGGGAGTGAGTGAGTATGATATGTGTAAGCGTGTGTATTGCTGTGGGTGTGTGTTATCATTTGGCTCATTAGGGAGTGAGTGCGTATGATGTGTGTAAGTGTGTATATTCGTGTGGGTGAGTGTATAAGTGTGAGGCGTCCACACCTCCGTAAGCCTGTCTTGTGTGGGTGAGAAATGTGGGTAGGTTTTTTTATTTGTTGAGTTATATCTATATATTGTTAAATTTGTGATTTAGCCCGGCTGGATATTTTGTTTTTAGACGTTGTATTCACTTATTTTCATGCGACTCTAAAATCTTTCTAATGTTATCTGCTCTGAACTTTTCTATTCTCTCAATTATAGTGAATTTGGCATGGGTTTTCAAATCGTGTTTTTCCAGGCGGAAATGTTGTTCTACATATATATATATATATATAGATAAAAGCGTGGAAATTAATTTTAATTATGGAATGTAATTAAATGGGGAGAGAAAAAAAATTATGACTTTCAAGGAGACTAGAGTCCAATAATATTCAGACCCTGCAAGCATTCCCTCTGTTTACAAAGGGAAGGCTCACGAGATCTGATATACAAGGACTCTAGGACCTTGAGGTGAAATGTGGTGTGGGACTTCGATAAAATAATAAATCGGTCACCACTAAAATTTTCCACATATTTCCTTCTATTTATTAAATGTTCAGCAATAGCAGAACCAGAACTGTTAGTCAGCTGGCTATTCCTGGAGGACGGATTCAAAATCCTGGTGGGTAAATGCTGTTTAAAAAAACAAACAAAAATCCTTATATGCAATTATGCTGTTTTAATGTTAATATAATGTCAACGTCAGACGTTTCGGTCTAATAAACCATCTTCAGGACATATTCATGAAATATAATTAACATTATCAATTCAACATGACAAAGACAATGGACAAAAAAAATGACTATTTACTCTTTTACTCTCACCATGATACTAACGCTAAGAGGGGTATTATTATTGGATTCTACTTAAGGGCTCTTCGCATCTGTTCAGCAAAATATTTAGATGATGAATTCACATATATTGAGGATACCTTTTCAAATCTTTCGTATCCGAGACAATTATTACTGAGAGCTAAAAATAAAGCGTTGAAAATTCACTCATCAGCGCAAAATGACACCTTGAAGGCCACTACAACTACATCAGTGAAAAGTACACTTTCAGCTGCCCCTGATAATAATTCTTTTGGTCGCATCTTTCTACCAAATAACCATTTGACCGAACGTATCTCTAATAATTTAAATGCGTTAAAAATTAAAACTATAATATTACCTACTAGAACTATCCGTAGTTTATTAAATAGCACCAGCAAACAACATATTACATCTGATGCTTGCATCTACCAAATCTCATGCAACAACTGTGACTTAAAATATGTGGGTGAAACATGTAGGTCCGTAAAATCTCGTGTTTTCGAACATAAACGAGATATTCGCCTCGGAAATTTAAACAATGCTTTAGTTGTACACACAATTAAACAGATCATAATTTCGATTTTGATTCCGTGAAGATTTTAAAATATTTTCATAATAAAAAT
This sequence comes from Acanthosepion lycidas, assembly GCA_963932145.1. Classification (NCBI taxonomy): domain Eukaryota; kingdom Metazoa; phylum Mollusca; class Cephalopoda; order Sepiida; family Sepiidae; genus Acanthosepion; species Acanthosepion lycidas. The sequence goes on from OZ010614.1 coordinate 13,862,887, forward strand.
CTTATGAAGCAGGCATAATATCCATCTCACGCACGGTGAATACTAGACATGGCTTCTTTAGTATTTCCCCTTTTCTAGCGAGATTAATGCTCGACAAGCGTACATATAAATTTTAGATCAAAATAGAATTCTTTTCATTTTTCATTTTTCATTTAAAATACTCAAATTTTAGGAATACGTTTTCACAGCGTCGCCCACGTGACGACAACGTGACCATGTTTAAACGGAACGCTGATCATATAAAACTTTCAGTTATCTGTTTGGATAAGTCTTGTTCTTATGTCCATCGTCTTTGTCATGTTGAATTGATAATGTTAATTATATTTTATGAATATGTCCTGAAGATGGTTTATTAGACCGAAACGTCCGACGTTGACATTATATTAACATTAAAACAGCATAATTGCATATAAGGATTTTTGTTTGTTTTTCCCCGTATATTTTTCTTCATACTGTCGGATCTATATCCATATATTTGCTTATATATATATATATATATATAGATATATATGTGTGTGTGTGTGTGTGTTTGTGTATATAGGAGGCACGGTGGAGTAAAGGATAATTGAGCCAGTCGAGTTCGAATTCCAGTTGATTCCTTTGTATTCACTTAGGTGCTAATACCTTTCTCCCCTCCCCCAGATATAGGTAAAGAACAGGACAGAATGGGTTATATAGCCTTGAGTGGCAACCAGTCTAGGCGAAGTACAAATCTGCATTCAAGAAACTTATGAAAAGGACAAGGAAAAGTGATAAACTAAAGATAAAAACCACGACCGGGAATGAGATGTGGATCTTGTAGGCAGGTCAGGGAAGGATCTATGAAGAAGGGCCCAGCGCCGTAGTTGTGAGACAAAGACGTAAATACCCCACGGTGAATGACTCTACAGAATTCTATTATTGTGGCAGGTTAGGAGAGGAGGTGAAATAGGTTTCACATGAAACGTTTACGAAATATTTTAAAAATTAAATGACAAGATACGATCCCGGCTATAGAAGTGCTCAAAAGATCTGGTATCACCTATTATATTCCATTCTGATGACCCGCCGTTTTATGTGGCTTGGACATATTTTACGCAAGGATACCGCACGAGGAACTGTCCGAGGTCGCGCGTAACGTTGGACGACACGAGCTTCGCTTCAAGGACAATTTTAAAACGCCCATAATGGAATTGCGTATAAATGTTGCGAACTGGGATGCGGTTGACCCAGAATCGAGTCGAGCTGTTGCCTTCGCGGAAGTAAGGATCTATGAAGAAGGGCCCAGCGCCATAGAGGTTCATTGAGGACACATGGCACAGTGGATAAAGGCGTTGGTTAGATCCAGTGACAGGACCCAAAGAGTGTGAGTTCAATACCCGGTTAAGGCAGTGGAGAACTTTCAGAGGGAAAATTAGCACGAGATAACTGATAACTGACATCCATCAAACATGGCACGTGGAACTAGAACAGTCTACCCCAGGGATCGAAATAAAGGGTTCAGTTCGAAATTCCGATCACCTGAAGAAGGCCGGAGCGTACAACGGCCGAAACGTTGTGACAAATATGGCGACAAAGATGAGGACAATACTCCGCATAATGTAAATACTGGACATAATACCTCATCTCAGAAATATAGACAGATTCACATGAAATGTTTACGAAATATTTTAATATTTGTGAACCTGAATCGGACCTTTCCCAGTTTTTTTTTCTGGCAACGTGCGACTTTGTAATTCGAAGGCGCATTGGAATAACGAAAGCTAAGGAAAATATGAAGAAACGGCAAAATTCCATTAGAAACAAAGAAAAGTAATGCTTAATTACATAGTGTACGCTGCACAATCTTCTCACCGATGACGAAGAAACAT
>OZ010614.1:13869736-13894736 GCA_963932145.1 Acanthosepion lycidas
TAATTTCTTGTTTGTTTGTTTGTATGAATCCCCGCCCACCTAAAGTATGAGTTGGTAAAACTTGTTTCACAAAGTCACCATTATCTTCAAAAAAGAAAATTTCGTGCAATCTAAAAATATTTTCTGGCTTTAAATAACCTGCAAAGGGTTGATAAGCCGTCAAAATCGAATCAATCAATAACGAACACGACTGGAATTGAAAATTGCTTTCCAATTCCAAGTAGTTAACCATTACACCAACCACACATCCAGGTTTACAACACATCGTATTTCCAAGTGGTCACCCATCTACTGAAGAGACTCAATGTTGCTTAACTTCAGAGAATCCTACGAGAATTGGTGTTTCAACGTGATGTGACCGTAAGCCGATTACACTACTCGCACGTCATCTAAACTTAGGGCACCTGGCATTCCCACGCGGTCACCCTCTAAATATTGACAAGGCTCGACGTTGCTTAACTTCATGAATCGTACAAGAATTGGTGTTTCAACGAGATATGACCGTAAGCGTAAAGAAAACTGAATAATTATAATTAAAAACAATTAATTATTTAGATGCTTGAGGAAGTATAGAATTTAATTAAAGTTCATTAAGATTTTTAATTAACATCTATTTAAATGTTATATTCTGTATTATGCTACCGACAAAATTTGATGAGTTATAAAAAACCTACTCTTTAATTAATTGAATTGAATCATGATATGATAATACTAATATTAATGGCCGTTTCCTTATAAGGAAACATTCAGCATTCTTTGACTGAGCAACGAATGGTTTTCTCGGTTGATATGTATAAAATCTTTCTGTTCAAACAGTGTTTCAAGGAAATAGGTTTAACAAGTCCAGTAGCTGTTATAGGTCTTTCCAGTATTAAAGGGAGTTTCCTTCCTAACCTTTTGTTCGAAGTAATGTGGAATGTCAACATTTTGATTCTGTCATTATTTTCTCTTCCCAAGCCCAGTACGTGTTATCGCTCTTTCCAGTATTGATGGAGGTTTCTTTCCTAACCTTTTGTTCGAAGTAATGTGGAATGTCAACATCTTGATTATATCATTGTTTCCTCTTCTCAAGGCCAGTAGCTGTTATCATTCTTTATATTATTGATGGGAGTTTCCTTTCTGTCTTTTGTTCGAAGTAGTGTGGAAGGTCTACATATTGATTATCTCATTATTTTCTCTTCTCAAGTCCAGTAGCTGTTATCTCTCTTTCTAATATTGGTGGGGGTTTCCTTCCTAACCTTTTGTTTGAAGTTGTGTGGAAAATCAACATCTTGATTATCTCATTATTTTCTCTTTTCAAGTCTAGTAGCTGTTATCGCTCTTTCCAGTATTGACGGGGGTTTCTTTCCTAAACTTTCAAGCTTACGGCCACGCCATCACTGAAGTTAAGCAATGTTGATTAAGTTCAGTACTTAGATGGCTGACCGTTGGGGAATACCAGGTACTGGAATCTTGGATCATAGGGTAGTTTATGGAATTGTTGATCGGAGAACCGAGTTCGAATTCCCGTTGGGTTCGTTATATTCAATTACGGGCAAATTCTTTTGGGAAAGGCATGTAACAACCTCTTCTCCCCTCCAGCTACGGGTTAATTAGTAAGACGTATATCAGTAAACTAATATTATCAGAAACATAAAATTGCGTGCAAAATATTTAGTGTTTGGCATTAAAAATTCCATACATGTTGATATTTAATATTTACGTTATTCATTATTATTGTCCTCATCTTTGTCGCCATAATTATCACAACGTACGGCCGTTGTATGCTCCGCCCTTCTTCAGGTGGTTGGAATGTCGAACTGAACCCTTTTTTATCTGTCTATATTTCTGAGATGAGGTATTATGTACACTATTTATATTAATCGGACTATTATCCTCATCTTTGTCGCCATATTTATTAAAACGTTTCGGCCGTTGTACGCTCTGGCCTTCGTCAGGTGGTTGGAATGTCGAACTGAACCCTTTATTTCGCTCAAGGACACACGACACAGTGGATAAAGGCGTTAATTAGATCCAGTGATAGGACCCAAAGAATGTGAGTTCAGTAGCTGGTTAAGGTAAGGTAAATATAGACAGATACTGAAGGGCCGAAACGTTGTAATAAATATGGCGATAAAGATGAGGACAATAGTCCAAATAATGTTAATAGTGTACATAATACCTCATCTCAGAAATATATCAGATACTGAAGGGCCGAAACGTTGTAATAAATATGGTGACAAATAATTTAAATAGTTTGCATAATACCTCATCTCAGAAATATAGATAGATGTTGGTATCCCGGTAAATAATATCAACCAACCAAAACTGAAACTTTTTTTAAGGCTTGTGGAATATCAACAATTTAATTATGTCATTTTTTTTCTCTTTGGGTTACGTATGATATCCATTTTATTTGTTGCTACTGTTTGATTTGCTTGTATAACGGCGTATCAACTCATTGTGGGTCAAATAATACCGAAATTTTTTTTCTTGGGAGCTTTGAATTAATGAAATTATGTTATTCTGCTTTCACAGTTGAATACATGGTAGATGATACTCAGCTTTTGTGCATATACATGTTTGTATGCACATATTTAATAGAGGCGGTTATATGTACGTCATTTATGTTATAGTTTTGTTAAAGTTATATTTTGCAATACAGTTTGATTTCTTTAAGAAATTCGAGGATATTATATGGATTAATATCATGAAAGAGTTCTTTCATATTGATTGATGTCGTTGGTAATTTTACTATAAATAGTTATTGTTGGTAATTTTTTAGATAAAAATATATTACTGTTATTTTTACTATAAAAATCTATTTTTATACTTTCATAATGTTTTGTCTTTCTTTTTAGGGTCACCATTTATCCATTGCTGAGATCCTAACAGGTGCTACCACCCCGGTTCAGGATGGACCTGGGAACAACAGCAATTAACATGTAGTTCCACTCTCCTCAAAACCTCCAATCGCCCAATCAGAAGGCTTGATGCTGGGTTTAGTTCATCGTCAGAGCTAACTAACTTTCGACAAATACAATGCGTTTTCATTTTCTCCACGTGTCTATCTGGACTACTATCTCGAATGAACTCTCAGTCTCCCACGATTGAAATACGCAGAAAAGGGCCATACGCAGTTTTCACAGGAGCCGTTTCTGAGCCACTGATTGGTTACAAAGCCAACACTGATTTCTCCTACGAAGACATCCGACATTAGCAACGGATCCCACGGCAAGCAAGTTTAACCAACAACGACACTAAGACGCTTCCATCAATAGCGATGCCTTTGGCTAGCAACGAAACCACGGCTGCAACTGAGACTAACTCTCGATTTTTTTTATTTGATCAACACTTTGTGAGTCATTTAATTCCGAAATTTAATTTTCTTAGAAGCTTTGAAGTAAAAACATTACGTTATTCTGCTTTCACAATTGAGTACATGGTAGCTGAAACTCATCTTTTAAACATATATAGATTCATATATGCATAATTACTAGAAACTGTGATATGTGTGTCACGTTATTCTGCTTTCACAGTTGAGTACATCGTAGCTGAAACTCAGCTTTTGTGCTTATATCTATTCGTATAGACATAATTACTAGACGCTGTGATATGTGTGTTTTATGTTGTTTTGGTGAAGTTACATTATGGAATACAATTCGAGTTCTTTAAGAATTTGTAGGATATTATATGGATTAATCTCATGAAAGAATTCTTTCATGTTGGATGTTTGTTTGAGTGACCTTCTTTAGTGGCATATCAACACTTCTATGGGTTATTTAATGCCGAAGACTAAACATTTTGTACGTAAGTTTATGCTTTCAACTACAGATATTTTGTACAGAATTTGATACTATCAGGGTAAAGTTATGTTATTTTAGATATATAGTTTCTAGATCATAAAATCTATTGTGGGTAATTTTACTACAATATATATATATATATATTGTTGCATTGATTGTCATTTTGCTCTAAAAATGTATTGTCGGTCATTTTATTATAAAAATGTAGGACGTGCAGATTCTGGTTGTAGCTTCTTGCTACAAGTTTGGTTTTGGTCATCTTACACCCCCATTCCACCCTTAGCCTATGTAACAAAAGAAAATGACCCCTTAGAAAGGAGAGCGAAGAAACTCATTCTTGGAGAATGCCAGTTGTTGCCAAACTCTTTTGCATCAGTGAAAAAGTTGGCCTTACTAATGCCGACCATTTTTGGTTCTTCCTGCTCATTTTGGTTGATTTTGTTTAATGGCATATCAACACCTTTATGGGTTATTTAATGCCGAAATCTAAATGTTTTATACGTAATTTTATGCTTTCAACTACAGATATTTTGTTCATAATTTTATGTTATTAGGGTAAAGGTATGTTATTTTAGATATATAATTTGTAGATTGTAAAATATATTGTTGATAATTTTACTATAAAAATGTATTTTTATATTTTTTCCCAGCCCAGAGACAAACCCAAAGATTGTATTCTGATATATATCAATTACTTCGGCAAATTTACTTTTATCATTTCAGGTTTTAAATTTATTTTCCTCTAAAAGACACACACAAAACAAATAAATAAAACCGTGCAATACAAACCACCACTTTTTTCATATTTTGATTGGTTCGTTGGTTTGGTTTAGTAGCATATCAACCTCTATAGCTTATTTAATGACAAAAAAATTACATTCAAAATATTTAGATTATGTTTTCAGGGTATAGGTACTTATTTTAGATATATAATTTGTAGATCATAAAACATATTTTTGGTAATTTAATTATAAAAACATTTTTTTAGTGTTGCATTGTCATTTTGCTATAAAAATGTTTTTGTCAGTCATTTTATTATAAAAATGTACTGTTGATTTTTGTTTGGGGTTTCACTATTTAGAAACCTATTGAAACTTTATAAAACTGATGAAATGACAAAAGAATCATTATATAATAAGAGTTGTGAAGCAAAACTGTACTCTAAATGACACGTAAAAAGATGACCCCTTAGAAAGAAGAGCTGAGGACTTCATTCTTGGAGAATGCCAGTTGTTGCCAAACTCTTTTGCATCAATGAAAAAGTTGGCCTTAGTAATGCTGACCATTTTTGGTTCTTCCTACTCGTTTTGGTTGATTTTGTTTAGTGGCATATCAACACCTCTATGGGTTATTTAATGCCGAAACATAAATGTTTTGTATTAGGTTGGTGCAAAAATAATGTCGTTTTCTCACACATGTTACTATGCGAGAAAACGACATTATTTTTGCACCAACCTAATACTTAATTTTATGCTTTCAACCACAGATATTTTGTACAGAATTTTATACTATCAGGGTAAAGGTATGCTATTTTAGATATATCATTTGTAGATCATAAAAACTATTGTGGGTAATTTTACTACAACAATGTGTTTCTTATATTTTTTGTGTTGTATTTTTTTATACTTAATAATTTTATGCTTTAAAATTGAAATGGCCTTGAATGAGAAAACAAATAAACAAAAAAACGATAGTGTTAGCTATTGAGGAGACTGTTGAACACTTTGTCCATAGAACAACATCCTGGTCACTCCAATTTTTTTTTTCTTAACTAGAATTTATAAAACAAGGATTCAATAATTCTGGTTTGTCTATATGGTCTAGTTGCATCACAGACACGCATTTTTTTGTAAGATTTCATTAAAAAAATTCAGGTTGGAGTTAAAATTTTGTTTCTTTTTGTTCAATTTTGTTAATTTGCAAATAGGCAGCCTTCACACTGAGCGACATATTCAATGTTGAAAATAAAAAAGTGCTATACAAAACTATGCAAATATTAATGATGTAAGCACACATGTCAATGATGCCAGCACATATATCAATGATGTAAACACACATATCAATGACGTAAGCACACATAATGCTTAGGACAATGATTTAAGCACATATCAATGATGTAGGCACAAATATCAATGATGTAAGCACATATCAATGATCTAAGCCCAAATATCAATGATGTAAGCACATATCAATGATGTAAGCATATATATCAATGATTTAAGCACATATCAATGATGTAAGCACATATATCAATGATGTAAGCACATATATCAATGATATAAGCACCAACTTGACATTTGTAAACAGCAGTTGAATTAGTAACAAATGAAAATGAGACCTTAGAAAGGTACCGTAGCTCAATATATATCAATTTGGAATCAGGCCGACTCCATGAGCAAATTAAAATCATTGCGGCCAGGATCCGGACCCGCAATACTGAAATTTTAGATTCCGATCTTTTCATTACTGCGATTGTTTTCGAATTCCGCCATCTTGGCTTCTACTGATAAAACCAATTAAAGGGACACAACTCTTTAACTTTCAATAGTTCATGTTCAAAATGAAAAAAATACTGTTCTCAAATTACAGTGTTTCAAAATAAAATTGTCCGTGTTTTCTTCTAGAAGCCGTGACCCACCATATATTAGGTAATGACGTAATAATGTCGTTTTTTGACGTATTTTTTAACGTCAAAAAACGACATTATTATGTCATTATTTTTGCACCAACCTAATAGCAATCCTTATATATATAATTAAATATTAAATATATAATTAAATATTAAATATATAATTAAATATTAAATATATAATTAAATATTAAATATTGAATATATAATTAAATATTAAATATTAAATATATAATTAAATATTAAATATATAATTAAATATTAAATATATAATTAAATATTAAATATTAAATATATAATTAAATATTAAATATTAAATATATAATTAAATATTAAATATATAATTAAATATTAAATATTAAATATATAATTAAATATTAAATATCAAATATATAATTAAATATTAAATATATAATTAAATATTAAATATTAAATATATAATTAAATATTAAATATATAATTAAATATTAAATATTAAATATATAATTAAATATTAAATATATAATTAAATATTAAATATTAAATATATAATTAAATATTAAATATTAAATATATAATTAAATATTAAATATATAATTAAATATTAAATATTAAATATATAATTAAATATTAAATATTAAATATATAATTAAATATTAAATATATAATTAAATATATTAGCAAAGGTGAAATTTTGTATTTCCACGATTTCATTATTGCTGTTGTTTTCGGCGATATTTTACGTGATTTTTTTTTCGACGAATTTTTTTGAACGATAATAATTTTTATAACTTGGAATTAAATTTGGGAATAATCGAAATTACACATGACACCTATGAAATAAAAATAATTGTACGGAAAATAAGGACCTACACACATCAAATTGTTTTTAAATTAAGTGGAAACAGAAGAATTATCGTTGAACTTTTAAAAAGTAAGCTTAAATATGAATTCATTACTTAAATGCAGTGATCAATTTTGAGTTCTGTAGTTTATTGTTGCTTATCGCATCTCCTTCTCCCCAGCTATTGTGATGAAGGCCCAATCAGGAGCCCTCTGGAGGAGCTAGAATGAATGCCGGCCGATAGTTTTTATATATATATATATATATATATATATATATATATATATAACCAAATGTTTATCACTAAGTTAGGGCACAAGTTTCTCGGTTTGATTGAGAAACATTTCCGAAGTGATAATCCTTAAGATTTTAAATATAAATACGCTTATGTTAAGTTACAGTTGTACTGATTATCTAGAAAATATATTAAAAAACATAATAATAAAATTTTAAATAAACACTTAACCAAAGTAACAATAGTAATTCAAAAGCAGAAACCAATAATATTGATAATAAATTATGTAATTGTAGAAATCCTATAAATTGTCCATTGCAAAATGAATGTTTTACTGCATCTATTGTTCACCAATGCACCATTTTATCTACTGAAAACCCGGCTGTTAAGAAATTTTATACTGGTAGCATAAAAAAAAACAACTTTTAAACAAAGATGTTTTCAGCATATATCTTCTTTTAACAACAATGCGTACCATAACCGAACATCCCTCTCTAAATATTATTGGCATGTAAAAGAAATCAATAAAACCCCCACCGTTTAAGGAAAATATTATAAACAAGAATTTTTAAGACCTTAAATGGCCCCATGTCTACATGAAAAGCTTAATATTATTACGTTTCCTAAATATAATGATCTCCTAAATCAGCGAAATGAATTAACAGGAATTTGTAGGCATTGTATAATGTTTACTTTAAAATATAGTTAATTGAATTTTTCATAAAAACCCCATGAAACTATCTGTTACTTCATTATCTATTAATCTATCTATCAAACGTTGTTTCTGTTTCCATCTCTTCATATCTACATATCTCCCCCTCTCTCTTTCTCTCTCTCTCTCTCTCGATATATATATATATATAAATATCATTCCTTTCATATCTATCTAGCTATCTATCTATCTATCTATCTATCTAAACTCAAATGATATTAATCATCCGTTTGGAACCTGAGAGTGACATCCATTTACAAACAAGCAATTGTTCGACAATTAGAATTTTTGGTATCACATTGTGTATAGGCTGGAGAAATTTATTATTTTCTTCCAAATATCGGTTTCATGAGAACAGAAATGGAAGGAAGATTGTCACAAATATAATATCCTATGAAACTTGTAAAATAAAAAAATTTAAAAAATAAACAAGTGTGCGAATGATTTTCTTTCTTCCATTAGATTCCGTTGTCACAAAAGACATTATAATGCATCATTAGATGCATTTCAGCGCTAAAAACGGGCAAGCAAATCATTTATATATATATATATATATATATATATATATATATATATATATATATATATATATATGTGTGTGTGTGTGTGTGTGTGTGTTTATATATATATATATATATATATATATATATATATATTAGTTAGCGTGGGGAGCGGAGACTTCGAGCCGAGTTCGAATTACGATCGATTTTTTTTCGTTCAGTTAACACTAGAGCCCTTGGCATGAATCAATTGATCCCTGTCGATGAGTTAAATACATGGGTATATTGTTCTCCTTTGCATGGAATGGAGTGGAATCTATGATAAGGTGAAATTTGAATTCGAAATTTAATAGGCCTCTTTGGAAACTTTGTGGCGTATTTTGCTCCATTCCTTCCTTGTTAAAAATTATTCCAAAAATTGTGGCTGATTCTTCACTATCCAATCACGTTATAGTCTAGTCATTTGTATGAGAGCCTATATATATATATATATATATATATAAACACACACACACACACACACACATATATATATATATATATATATATATATATATATATATATATATATATATATATATATTATCCAGCTTGAAGCAATCGGATATCTAGCCACACTGATGAGCTGTGCTACAGCGACACAGTCTGTCTGTGAATGACTATATATATATATATATATATATATATATATATATATATATATATATATATATATATATATCAAATATGTAGTGCAGTTCAATTTATAATACAATGAATCATTGATACAAAAAGTAAATTAGTAAAGTTAATGATATAAAATGGCAAAATCCCTTCACTAACAAAATTTTAAATGTGCATTAACCTACGAACCACTCGATGAATGTTATGATTCTTGTTTTTTTTTTAATTATAAGCTGTATAACGTTTTTTTTTTTTTATACGTAAGTACTTTCGACTGTACATTCAGTCATCTTTAGGCATGGAAATTATTTTGTTTTTAGTAAAATTCCGGTATCATCATAGACGAAAACATATAATGCGAATCGAAATATGTTTTTTTTTAAATGTGTTAATGATAACAGATGCAGCGTGAAGTCGCAACGCTAAGGTTGATTTTTTTTTTAAAGTTAAAAGAGTGCGTTTTTTACTAATATGGCAGTTTGAGAATTTTTGTTGTTGTAGGAGTTTATCAGTCAATGTGGTATGAACTAAATTGTTCAATAAATAGAGTAATATCTGAGTTGTTACCCCGAAAATTTGCACGTCGGATCAGTTCTTTTAAATCAAATATATGGTGCAGTTCAATTTATATTAGAATGAATCATTCATATAAAAATAGATTAGTAAAGTTAATGATTCATTGTAATATATATATATATATATATATATATATATATATATATATATATATAACTCTAAGCGAATACTATCAAAAGCAGCCACCTGCTTTAATGCAAAGCTCTTCCGTAAGATGAATAGAGCACCCCGGCTGATTGACAATGTTTACACTCGTAAAAATATGCTAGATTTAGCTGTTTTATTCTGATGAACGAAGATAACCCAGTGGTAGAAGCTCTGACTGACACCAAATCGGGTGGGTTTCGATCCTGGCTTGAGGCATTCGGATGTCTAGTTGCACTGAGGAGCTGTGATACAGCGAAACAGTACTGTCTGTGAATTATACATACATATATATATATATATATATATTTTAACTACAAGGTACTGCGCTTAAGCTTTTTTTAATGTTACAGCCAACTCAAGTTATTTTAGCGTCACTCGACGTTGAAAATTTATTTACAAACGTCCCTGTTCATCAGACTATCAATTTAATCCTTAGCTCCGTGTATAAAATAATCTCATTCCTTCTCCATCCATCAAACCAAATATCCTCAAAAAATTATTGCATTGCATGTTCGGAAAATAAAACAATCCTATAACTTTAGACACATAAAAAGCCGACACATGCAGATAAAAATAAAAGTAAAATTGATAATGGCTAAAAGAAAAAGGGATTGGATATGCAAAAACGTTTGGACAGTTTTTACATACTTTGTGTTCAGAAAAGAAAACACTTGTAGGAATATAAGAAAGATTAAATAAAAAGCTTAATCTCAGTATCTTTTCATATACACCATATCTATCTATCTATCTATCTATCTATATATATATATATATATATATATATATATATATATATATATATATATACAAATATCTATCTATCTATCTATCTATCTATCTATCTATATCAGCTTCTGTTCATTATCTATCTATCTATCTATCTATCTATCTATCTCAATGTGTTCATATCTATCTATCTATCTATCTCAATGTGTTCATATCTATCTATCTATCTATCTATCTATCTATCTATCTATATCAGCTTCTGTTCATTATCTATCTATCTATCTATCTATCTATCTCAATGTGTTCATATCTATCTATCTATCTATCTCAATGTGTTCATATCTATCTATCTATCTATCTATCTATCTATCTATCTATCTATCTATATCAGCTTCTGTTCATTATCTATCTATCTATCTATCTATCTATCTCAATGTGTTCATATCTATCTATCTATCTATCTCAATGTGTTCATATCTATCTATCTATCTATCTATCTATCTATCTATCTATCTATCTCAATGTGTCCATATCTATCTCAATGTGTTCATATCTATCTATCTATCTATCTCAATGTGTTCATATCTATCTCAATGTGTTCATATCTATCTATCTATCTATCTATCTATCTATCTATCTATCTATCTATCTATCTATATATATATATATCATACTTATTATAAAACCCAGCTTTTGTGTGTGTGTGTGTGTGTATGTGTGTGTGTGTGTACGTTTATATATTGGATCGGATTTCCTACATTTTTCAACCCATTTCAACAAAACTTCACAGAACTGCGTAAAATTACCTTGCGGTGGTTCTAACAGCGCCAAAAATTAGAAAAACACAATTGTTTTTGCACGAAATCAATTTGAAAACACGATTAAGAGGCATCGCGAGAATGAAAGGGGGACAACTCATATCGAGTTATATTTATCATAAAACACAGGTTGTTTGTGTCTATGTGTGTTCGTTTATATATGGGATCGGATTTCCTACATTTTTCAAATGATTTCAACAAAACTTCACATTTTTTGGGGGGCAGGTAGTGTTTCTTTTTGTCTTGCTTTATTTTTACATTCAGAATGCTTTAAAAATTCCATTTACAAGACAATTGTTTATAATAAAATTCTATTCAATCGGTAGACTCATAACGATTGAAAAGAATGTTTTTGCTTGAGTTTGGGTTTTACCAATTCGTAAAAAAAACCCAAAAAAAACTAAAACAAAAAAATAAATAATTAAGACATGCGTGTCCGTCAACCTTAAACAATAATCTTTGTCAATTTTATTTTTCAGTCTTTATGATGGTCGATACTTGATCTATCTCTTACCGTTACATCCCGGGGAAACGCCGGGCTCTACTGCTAGTATATATATATATATATATATATATATATATATATATATATATATATATATATATATATATAAGAAATAAAAAGCCCATATGACGGTCAACACATCAGTATGCCCTTCGTGTGGGCTTGTTTACAAATCCCGAGCAGGATTTTTCTCTAATACGAAACATAAACATATAAACTCACCTGAAAGACACTCATACGTCAGAAACGACGGGAGAGTCCGGCATATATCTATCTATCTATCTATCTATCTATCTATCTATATATATATATATATATATATATATATATATATATATATATATATATATATACAGGTAGTAATCTGTTAGTAGAATGCAAGCAAGCCCTATTAACACAATATATAAATTTAAATATTAAATATTAAATGTTAAAACTGATTCACAAAGAACGCTTAATGTTTATTTTCATTAGACAGAGAAGAATTTTTCGTACTGTTGGAATCAAGAGTTAACTAATTTGAAGTTAACTAATGGTTTCTTAATTTCAATTGTACGAAACACACACACATACATACATACACACATATATATATATTAAGGCATTTTTATGTTTACACCTTCGTTTTTATATAGATACAAATATTTAAGTAAATTCTCTGTTTATAATAAACAGCATTAACAACATTTACCGGCCTGAATGTCCGAGAAATTGTCATAGAAAAAATGCGTCATACCATTTACTTAAATATTTGTATGTATAAAAAAGAATGTATAAACATAAAATTGTCGAACTTTGTCCATTTCATAATATATATATATATATATATATATATATATATATATATATATATATATATATATATATATATATACAGGGTTCCAGAAAGTTCGTGTGCACTTTAAAAAATGTATAAACTTTATTTGTATTTGCCATAGAAATAATCTGTAATAAATGTTATAAAGTTTAATGTGCCTAGTTTAATGTGCCTAGTATAGCTAAAATAACTAATGTGATTTCAGGCATTGCTGTAAATCAGTTGGTAAATATTTTCCGTGAACTGCAAAATCGTATTATCCTTTGTATTGCTAATGACGGAGGACATGTCGAAACTTAAATAAAATTTCAATAAAACCCTAAAAATATAGATTTAATTTTTTGTAATCCTTTTTATAAATTATTACATTACTTTGTATTTACATTTATTGACATGCCTAAGCATTATTCTGACATTAACAAAGGCCATGTTGACGCTTTTCCCGATCTTGGGTTGTCGGATAGATCGATAGTTGATAAGATTAATCGAAGTGAGTCATGTGTCCGCAAGTTAATCAAAAAGAGAAATCAAACTGGAACAAAATCGGTTGGTGCAAAAATAATGACCTAATAATGTCGTTTTTTGACGTTAAAAAATACGTCAAAAAACGACATTATCACGTCATTATTTTTGCACCAACCTAATATAATAGACGTAGCGGATCTGGCCGACCTCTAAAATCTACCGACAGTGAAGATAAAAACTTGGTTCGTCAATGCAAAACAAAGATCGATTCGCAACAGCACAAGAATCTGTTTCCAAAGATGTTTGGCGGTTTCTTCAAGAACAATCTGACGCAGGCTTAAAGCAAAAGGCATTGTTTCCAAATACATAAATAAGTAACCTTTCGTATCTGGAAAAAAAATCGACAGGCACGGTTGGCTTGGTGCAAGGCTCATTTACACTGGACTAAATCTGATTGGTAAGATGTTATATGGAGTGACGGGAGCCCCTTTACGCTTAGATAAGAAGTACGAATACGTGTTTGGCTTACGCCCGCTGAAACGAATACTCCAGTGACTACCAAAGGCAAGGTTAAACATGATCAAAAAATCAACGTTTGGGGTGCGCTCACAGCAGCACGAATTGGTAATTTGTACAAAATCATGGCAATTACGGGGCAGCATCAATACCACAAAATTCTTCTGAATTTCAACAACAACTTGGCGACGAAGATTTACGAGGAATTGCGAGGATTTTGCGTGGACCACCGTGATTAAAAAGAACTCTCTCAAAATACGGAGTTTTTTTCGTAAAAGACACACTTATCATGGCGGATTTCAAAACTATTTTATTAGAACGTGTAAAATACCAGAATGCACAGCAATTACAACTTCAACAAAGAATGGAAGAAAAGTGGCAAAAACAATTGCTCTCTCAACAGGAAAAAATAGAAAATGTATTATTGCAAACCCAGGAGGAAAATCGAGAGAGACAGCTCGAATTTCAAAAGGGAAATCAAGAGAGACAGTTTGAATTTTAAAAGCAAGTGTTAGAATTGACAAACCGTAGTAATACCATCAAAAGCGAATTTTAATTTTCGTAAAACACCATTTGGAGTGCGATAGAGGATTTTTCTTACAATCCTGAGAAAGACATAACCATTGCGTAATACTTTAGAAGGTATGAGGACTTGTATACGTCAGATTGTGCGAATTGGAGTGACTCGAAAGAAGTACGTCTTCTTCTGAGGAAACTTGGTACAACTGAGCACACACAATTCGTTAACTAAATTCTGCCCCGGAAGACTAGCGAATTGGCATTCACCGAAACAGTGGAATTACTAACGGAGCTTTTTAGCCCAAAGACCTCTCTTTTTCATAAGAGATGGAAATGTCTTAATCTAACTTGGAGAGAATGTGAAGACTACACCATTTTTCCGTCAATTGTAAACAAGCGCTGCGATGATTTTAGACTGGAGGAGCTAAGTGCGAATAATTTAAAATGTTTGATATTCCTGCAAGGATTAGTTTCACCAAAAGATGCAGAAATTAGGCGAAGAATACTAAACAAATTGGAGAATGAGCCGAATATAACTCTACAGTAGATCGCTGAAGAATGTCAGAGGTACATCAGTTTAAAGCAGGATTATTAAAATATCGAAGAATCTGGTATTGCTCACGTCAAAAAAGGACGCTACAAACAAACAAAGTCTCGTAAAACTGAAACAAAGAAAAAACAAAATAAGTTGCCCCCTCACCCATGCTTCGGATGTGGGGTCCTACATTGGTACAAAGATTGTATGTTCCGGAATAAAAAATGTTACATTTGTAACCGAGCCGGACACAAAAGTTCGCATTGCCGATCTAAAAATAAAACCAATAGCTGCATAAAAAAAATACAAGGTAGAACGAACTAGACGCTGCTAATATCAGGAAATTTGTGCACGTAAAAATCTTAAACAAAAGTGTAGAATTTCAACTAGACTGATTTAACTATAATAAACTTGCAAACATGGAAAAGATTGGGTAAGCCAACCATGATAAAATCTAGCAACATTGCAAGTCCAGTAACAGGAGAAAAAATTCGAGGGAGAATTGGTTACAAAAATAACGTTCAACGGGAAGACTCTTAAATTAAAATTGTTCGTACTGAAAAATACTAACAACCTTTGGTACTGATTGGATGACACATTTCCAGCTTTGGGACTTGCCTATATATTTATACTGCTAAAACATGAAACTGCAAGACAACGTCCAACCAGTGATCAAAAAGAAGCGAAGTGTGCCTTTGGCCTCGTTGGAACAAATTAACAAGGAACTTGCAAGAATAGTAAGAAGTGGAGATCTATCGAAGGTAGAAACAAAGAACAGTTTGTCTAAAAAGGCTAAAAAATTAGCTGCTAAGAAAGTGAAACTGAAGAAATTAGCCAAGGTAAAGACGGAAGTGCTTCATGCTGACAAGAAAACGAAAAAAAAAAGTTCTTGTTGGAGGCAAAGTAGCCAAAGCAAAGAAACTTGCTCAAGGAACACAGGCCTCTATCACTAAATAGAGCAAGAAAGTTGCAACAGTTTCAGAAAACTCTGATCAGAAAAACATTGTGTTAGACTTAAAAAAATCTAGACCAGTGAAAGGGAGTAAGCGTTTTGTGCAAAAAGTTTCAGTTTCTGGAGAAAACAGCAGCAAAGGCTGTTGTTCATGATGACGGTCGTCTTTGAGTATAGAATCCAGAGATTAGCAGTGAATATTTCGAAGACAGTAGGGAAGCGTTGTACAGATTAGCAGTGGATATCCCGGTAAAGTAGCAGAGCGTAGTTCTTCCTTCTGTTCCTCTTCATCTGACATTCGGATAGAGTAAACAAAATGGCCGCCTTTATACACGACGGATTGAATATTATACGTCTTCTGATTGGTTAACCTTCTATTGGTGGGCTATAAAGTGAGTCAAGTCATTTGGACTAACTCACTAGTTACATAGTATTCACAAAAAACTGCAACAAAGGCAGCAAAAAAAAAACCGTACCGAAAAAAAGAAAAGAAAAAAGAAACCACAAACAAAAGATCGCAAGCTTGTTCTACGTTGAACTTGGCAAAGACAAGTCAGCCATGTTTTAAATTCCTAGCCAGATGTAAAAAGTAAAGGCTTGTTTTTTTTTGTTTGTTTTTTTTTTCGATAATGTAAAATAAGTCAGGCGGAGGAAAACCACTAAAAAATTGGTAAACTTTCTTTTTTTACAGGTACATACAGAAAAAGAAAAAAACTTTCTTCAGACTCCTGCGAAGTTAAGTTTTAGGAGGTGGGTGTTGTGGTAAACCCTCATACAGTAAATACAAGCAGCGAGTGTCGGATAGAGTGGTGTCAAGTGGATAGAGTGGTGTCAAGTGGAGTAGTAGACGGAGTGCTAACCTACTTATTACTAACACTATTGTTTTGTATCTATCTTCAATAGACTTTTTCAACCTACCTTCGTCTTCCGTGTCTTTCTTTCTGGTCCCTAAACAGGCCACAACACTATCTATATATTCAGTGCCTATCAGTGTTCATGTCTATATATATATATATATATATATATATATATATATATATATATATATATATATATATATATATATATATATATCGGTCTCTAGACTGAGATATATATAGAGATCGGTCTCTAGTATTTCTCGACTTTGCCAACTTCTGTATCTGTGATTGCCTCACAACAAAAGTCCTTGAATCTCATTGACAAAAAAACGATGAACCATATTTTTCGATCGACATCAAACGCGCATTCGACGTATTAGAAATTCCAAAGGCAATATTACTTAACCTTTTCCCTTTTCCAGCTTTGAGAATGGATTTTCCACTTTAATTAAAGTGGTTTTTCCTCGGATGATCGACGCTTAGGTCTGCCCGTCCCACTGACGCCAACAGCATCTGGGCGGGAAGAGCTCTTTGCAAAATAGATATGACAGGACAATAGTGTCATGAGAAGAGAGAGGGTATTGTTGTGAAAAGACAAGTTTGATTATTTGGGGCGATCATTGTTTATCAAGGAGCGATTTTTAAAAAAAAGGGGGGAGAAAGATTTTATAAGAAAAAAATGGGAGGAAGCAGAGAAAGAGGAGTGCATTTAGGGTTAGGTTGAACAAAAGAAAGAAGAAAAGAAATTAGTAAGGATAAAGAAAAGAAAGAAGTGAAGAAAGAAAGAAAAATAAAGAAAGAAAGAAAGAAAGAAGGGAATTAAGGAAAGAAAGAAAGAAAGAAAGAAAGAAAGAATAAAGGAGAAGGGAATTAAGGAAAGAAAGAAAGAAAGAAAGAAAGAAGAAGGGAATTAAGGACAGAAAGAAGTAGCAAGAAAGAATGAAGGAAGGAAAGAAAGGAAATGACATTGAGAAAGAAAGAAAATAAAGGTAAACGAGGAAGAAATAAACAAGAAAGAAAGAAAGGAAGGAAGAAAGAAAGAAAGAAAGAAAGAGGAAAAAAGTAAAGAAAGAAAGATAAAAAGAAACAAGGGAAGAAAGAGAGAAAGAAAGAAGGGAAGAAACAAAGGGAAAAAAGAAAGAGTGAGAAAGAATTTAGGAAGGAAAAAGTAAAGAATGAAATAAATAAAGAAAGACTTGGAACGAAGAGCATTTAAAGAAAAAAAAGAAAGAAAGAAAGAAAGAAAGAAAGAAAGAATAGGAACGAAGGGCGTTTAAAAAAAGAAATAAAAAAAAGAATAGGAACGAAGGGCGTTTAAATAAATAAAGAAAGAAAGAATAGTAACGAAAGGCGTTTAAAGAAAGAAAGAAAGAATAGTAACGAAGGGCGTTTAAAAAAAGAACAAAAGAAAGAAAGAAAGCAAGAAAGAAATAAAGAAAGAAAGAATAGGAACGAAAGGCGTTTAAAGAAAGAAAGAAAGAATAGGAACGAAGGGCGTTTAAAGAAAGAACAAAAGAAAGAAAGAAAGCAAGAAAGAAATAAAGAAAGAAAGAATAGGAACGAAGGGCGTTTAAAGAAAGAAAGCAAGCAAGAAAGAATAGGAACGAAGGGCGTTTAAAGAAAGAAAGAAAGAAAGGCAGAAAGAAAGAAAGAAAGAAAGAAAGAAAGAAAGAAAGACAGAAAGAATAGGAACGAAGGGCGTTTAAAGAAAAAAAGAAAGAAAGAAAGAAAGGCAGAAAGAATAGGAACAAAGGGCGTTTAAAGAAAGAAATAAAGAAAAAAGAAATGAAGGAAGAAGGAAAGAATAGGAACGAAGGGCGTTTAAAGAAAGAAAGAAAGGAAGAAAGAAAGAAAAGTAACGAAGGGCGTTTAAAGAAAGAAGGAAAGAAAGAAAGAAAGAAAGAATAGGAACGAAGGGCGTTTAAAGAAAGAAAGAAACAAAGAAAGAATGGGAAGGAAGAGCGTTTGAAGAAAGAAAGAAAGAAAAAAATGTAAGAAAGAAAAGAAACGAAGGGCGTTTAAAGAAAGAAAGCAAGAAAGAAAGAATAGGAACGAAGGGCATTTAAAGAAAGAGAGAAAAAAGAAAGCAAGAAAGAAAGAATAGGAACGAAGGGCATTTAAAGAAAGAAAGAAAGGAAGGAAGAAAGGAAGAATGAAAAAATAGGAACGAAGGGCGTTTAAAGAAAGAAAGAAAGAAAGAAAGAAAGAAAGAAAGAAAGAAAGAAAAATACAGAAAGAATAGGAACGAAGGGCGTTTAAAGAAAGAAAGAAAGAAAGAAAGAAAGAGAGAAAGAATAGAAACGAAGAGCGTTTAAAGAAAGAAAGAAAGAAAGAGAAAGAAAGAAAGAAAGAATAGGAACGAAGGGCGTTTAAAGAAAGAAAGAATAGGAACGAAGGGCGTTTAAAGAAAGGAAGAAAGAAAGAAAGAAAGAAAGAAAGAAAGAATAGGAACGAAGGGTGTTTAAAGAAAGAAAGAAAGAAAGAAAGAAAGAAAGAATAGGAACGAAGGGCGTTTAAAGAAAGAAAAAATAGGAACGAAGGGCGTTTAAAGAAAGAAAGAAAGAAAGAAAGAAAGAAAGAAAGAAAGAAAGAAAGAATAGGAACGAAGGGCGTTTAAAGAAAGAAAGAAAGAAAGAAAGCAAGAAAGAAAGAATAGGAACGAAGGGCGTTTAAAGAAAGAAAGAAAGAAAGAAAGAAAGAAAGAATAGGAACGAAGGGCGTTTAAAGAAAGAAAGAAAGAAAGAAAGAAAGAAAGAATAGGAACGAAGGGCGTTTAAAGAAAGAAAGAAAGAAAGAAAGAAAGAAAGAAAGAAAGAATAGGAACGAAGGGCGTTTAAAGAAAGAGAGAAAGAAAGAAAGAAAGAAAGAAAGAATAGGAACGAAGGGCGTTTAAAGAAAGAAAGAAAGAAAGAAAGAAAGAAAGAAAGAAAGAATAGGAACGAAGGGCGTTTAAAGAAAGAAAGAAAGAAAGAAAGAAAGAAAGAATAGGAACGAAGGGCGTTTAAAGAAAGAAAGAATAGGAACGAAGGGCGTTTAAAGAAAGAAAGAAAGAAAGAAAGAAAGAAAGAAAGAAAGAAAGAATAGGAACGAAGGGCGTTTAAAGAAAGAAAGAAAGCAAGAAAGAAAGAATAGGAACGAAGGGCGTTTAAAGAAAGAAAGAAAGGAAGGAAGAAAGGAAGAATGAAAAAATAGGAACGAAGGGCGTTTAAAGAAAGAAAGAAAGAAAGAAAGAAAGAAAGAAAAATACAGAAAGAATAGGAACGAAGGGCGTTTAAAGAAAGAAAGAAAGAAAGAAAGAATAGGAACGAAGGGCGTTTAAAGAAAGAAAGAATAGGAACGAAGGGCGTTTAAAGAAAGAAAGAAAGAAAGAAAGAAAGAAAGAAAGAATAGGAACGAAGGGCGTTTAAAGAAAGGAAGAAAGAAAGAAAGAAAGAAAGAAAGAAAGAATAGGAACGAAGGGCGTTTAAAGAAAGAAAGAAAGGAAGGAAGAAAGGAAGAATGAAAAAATAGGAACGAAGGGCGTTTAAAGAAAGAAAGAAAGAAAGAAAGAAAGAAAGAAAGAAAAATACAGAAAGAATAGGAACGAAGGGCGTTTAAAGAAAGAAAGAAAGAAAGAAAGAATAGGAACGAAGGGCGTTTAAAGAAAGAAAGAATAGGAACGAAGGGCGTTTAAAGAAAGAAAGAAAGAAAGAAAGAAAGAAAGAAAGAAAGAAAGAATAGGAACGAAGGGCGTTTAAAGAAAGGAAGAAAGAAAGAAAGAAAGAAAGAAAGAAAGAATAGGAACGAAGGGCGTTTAAAGAAAGAAAGAATAGGAACGAAGGGCGTTTAAAGAAAGAAAGAAAGGAAGGAAGAAAGGAAGAATGAAAAAATAGGAACGAAGGGCGTTTAAAGAAAGAAAGAAAGAAAGAAAGAAAGAAAAATACAGAAAGAATAGGAACGAAGGGCGTTTAAAGAAAGAAAGAAAGAAAGAAAGAATAGGAACGAAGGGCGTTTAAAGAAAGAAAGAATAGGAACGAAGGGCGTTTAAAGAAAGAAAGAAAGAAAGAAAGAAAGAAAGAAAGAATAGGAACGAAGGGCGTTTAAAGAAAGGAAGAAAGAAAGAAAGAAAGAAAGAAAGAAAGAAAGAATAGGAACGAAGGGCGTTTAAAGAAAGAAAGAATAGGAACGAAGGGCGTTTAAAGAAAGAAAGAAAGGAAGGAAGAAAGGAAGAATGAAAAAATAGGAACGAAGGGCGTTTAAAGAAAGAAAGAAAGAAAGAAAGAAAGAAAGAAAGAGAGAAAGAATAGAAACGAAGAGCGTTTAAAGAAAGAAAGAAAGAAAGAAAGAATAGGAACGAAGGGCGTTTAAAGAAAGAAAGAATAGGAACGAAGGGCGTTTAAAGAAAGGAAGAAAGAAAGAAAGAAAGAAAGAAAGAATAGGAAGGAAGGGCGTTTAAAGAAAGGAAGAAAGAAAGAAAGAAAGAAAGAATAGGAACGAAGGGCGTTTAAAGAAAGGAAGAAAGAAAGAAAGAAAGAAAGAAAGAAAGAAAGAATAGGAACGAAGGGCGTTTAAAGAAAGGAAGAAAGAAAGAAAGAAAGAATAGGAACGAAGGGCGTTTAAAGAAAGAAAGAAAGAAAGAAAGACAGAAAGAATAGGAACGAAGGGCGTTTAAAGAAAGAAAGAAAGAAAGAAAGAAAGCAAGAAAGAAAGAATAGGAACGAAGGGCGTTTAAAGAAAGAAAGAAAGGAAGGAAGAAAGGAAGAATGAAAAAATAGGAACGAAGGGCGTTTAAAGAAAGAAAGAAAGAAAGAAAGAAAGAAAAATACAGAAAGAATAGGAACGAAGGGCGTTTAAAGAAAGAAAGAAAGAAAGAAAGAATAGGAACGAAGGGCGTTTAAAGAAAGAAAGAATAGGAACGAAGGGCGTTTAAAGAAAGAAAGAAAGAAAGAAAGAAAGAATAGGAACGAAGGGCGTTTAAAGAAAGGAAGAAAGAAAGAAAGAAAGAAAGAAAGAAAGAAAGAATAGGAACGAAGGGCGTTTAAAGAAAGAAAGAATAGGAACGAAGGGCGTTTAAAGAAAGAAAGAAAGGAAGGAAGAAAGGAAGAATGAAAAAATAGGAACGAAGGGCGTTTAAAGAAAGAAAGAAAGAAAGAAAGAAAGAAAAATACAGAAAGAATAGGAACGAAGGGCGTTTAAAGAAAGAAAGAAAGAAAGAAAGAATAGGAACGAAGGGCGTTTAAAGAAAGAAAGAATAGGAACGAAGGGCGTTTAAAGAAAGAAAGAAAGAAAGAAAGAAAGAATAGGAACGAAGGGCGTTTAAAGAAAGGAAGAAAGAAAGAAAGAAAGAAAGAAAGAAAGAATAGGAACGAAGGGCGTTTAAAGAAAGAAAGAATAGGAACGAAGGGCGTTTAAAGAAAGAAAGAAAGGAAGGAAGAAAGGAAGAATGAAAAAATAGGAACGAAGGGCGTTTAAAGAAAGAAAGAAAGAAAGAAAAATACAGAAAGAATAGGAACGAAGGGCGTTTAAAGAAAGAAAGAAAGAAAGAAAGAATAGGAACGAAGGGCGTTTAAAGAAAGAAAGAATAGGAACGAAGGGCGTTTAAAGAAAGAAAGAAAGAAAGAAAGAAAGAAAGAATAGGAACGAAGGGCGTTTAAAGAAAGAAAGAATAGGAACGAAGGGCGTTTAAAGAAAGAAAGAAAGGAAGGAAGAAAGGAAGAATGAAAAAATAGGAACGAAGGGCGTTTAAAGAAAGAAAGAAAGAAAGAAAGAAAGAAAGAGAGAAAGAATAGAAACGAAGAGCGTTTAAAGAAAGAAAGAAAGAAAGAAAGAATAGGAACGAAGGGCGTTTAAAGAAAGAAAGAATAGGAACGAAGGGCGTTTAAAGAAAGGAAGAAAGAAAGAAAGAAAGAAAGAATAGGAACGAAGGGCGTTTAAAGAAAGGAAGAAAGAAAGAAAGAAAGAAAGAAAGAATAGGAACGAAGGGCGTTTAAAGAAAGGAAGAAAGAAAGAAAGAAAGAAAGAATAGGAACGAAGGGCGTTTAAAGAAAGGAAGAAAGAAAGAAAGAAAGAAAGAAAGAAAGAATAGGAACGAAGGGCGTTTAAAGAAAGGAAGAAAGAAAGAAAGAAAGAAAGAAAGAAAGAATAGGAACGAAGGGCGTTTAAAGAAAGAAACAAAGAAAGAAAGACAGAAAGAATAGGAACGAAGGGCGTTTAAAGAAAGAAAGAAAGGAAGGAAGAAAGGAAGAATGAAAAAATAGGAACGAAGGGCGTTTAAAGAAAGAAAGAAAGAAAGAAAGAAAGAAAGAAAGAAAGAGAGAAAGAATAGAAACGAAGAGCGTTTAAAGAAAGAAAGAAAGAAAGAAAGAATAGGAACGAAGGGCGTTTAAAGAAAGAAAGAATAGGAAAGAAGGGCGTTTAAAGAAAGGAAGAAAGAAAGAAAGAAAGAAAGAAAGAAAGAAAGAAAGAATAGGAACGAAGGGCGTTTAAAGAAAGGAAGAAAGAAAGAAAGAAAGAAAGAAAGAATAGGAACGAAGGGCGTTTAAAGAAAGGAAGAAAGAAAGAAAGAAAGAAAGAATAGGAACGAAGGGCGTTTAAAGAAAGGAAGAAAGAAAGAAAGAAAGAAAGAAAGAAAGAAAGAAAGAATAGGAACGAAGGGCGTTTAAAGAAAGGAAGAAAGAAAGAAAGAAAGAAAGAATAGGAACGAAGGGCGTTTAAAGAAAGAAAGAAAGAAAGAAAGACAGAAAGAATAGGAACGAAGGGCGTTTAAAGAAAGAAAGAAAGAAAGAAAGACAGAAAGAATAGGAACGAAGGGCGTTTAAAGAAAGAAAGCAAGAAAGAAAGAAAAAAAGGAAGGAAGGAAGAAAGAATAGGAACGAACGGTGTTTAAAGAAAGAAAGAAACAAAGAAAGAATGGGAACGAATGGCGTTTGAAGAAAGAAAGAAAGAAGAAAAAGAAAGAAGGAAAAGAAACGAAGGGCGTTTAAAGAAAGAAAGAAAGAAAGAAAGAAAGAAAGAAAGAAAGAAAGGAAGGAAGGAAGGAAGAAAGACAGAATAGGAACGAACGGCGTTTAAAGAAAGAAAGAAACAAAGAAAGAATGGGAACGGAGGGCGTTTAAAGAAAGAAAGAAAGAAAGAAAGAAAGAAAGAAAGAAAGAGAGAAAGAATAGAAACGAAGAGCGTTTAAAGAAAGAAAGAAAGAAAGAAAGAATAGGAACGAAGGGCGTTTAAAGAAAGAAAGAATAGGAACGAAGGGCGTTTAAAGAAAGGAAGAAAGAAAGAAAGAAAGAAAGAAAGAATAGGAACGAAGGGCGTTTAAAGAAAGGAAGAAAGAAAGAAAGAAAGAAAGAAAGAATAGGAACGAAGGGCGTTTAAAGAAAGGAAGAAAGAAAGAAAGAAAGAAAGAATAGGAACGAAGGGCGTTTAAAGAAAGGAAGAAAGAAAGAAAGAAAGAAAGAAAGAAAGAAAGAAAGAAAGAAAGAATAGGAACGAAGGGCGTTTAAAGAAAGGAAGAAAGAAAGAAAGAAAGAAAGAATAGGAACGAAGGGCGTTTAAAGAAAGAAAGAAAGAAAGAAAGACAGAAAGAATAGGAACGAAGGGCGTTTAAAGAAAGAAAGCAAGAAAGAAAGGAAAAAAGGAAGGAAGGAAGAAAGAATAGGAACGAACGGTGTTTAAAGAAAGAAAGAAACAAAGAAAGAATGGGAACGAATGGCGTTTGAAGAAAGAAAGAAAGAAGAAAAAGAAAGAAGGAAAAGAAACGAAGGGCGTTTAAAGAAAGAAAGAAAGAAAGAAAGAAAGAAAGAAAGGAAGGAAGGAAGAAAGACAGAATAGGAACGAACGGCGTTTAAAGAAAGAAAGAAACAAAGAAAGAATGGGAACGGAGGGCGTTTGAAGAAAGAAAGAAAGAAAAAAAGAAAGAAGGAAAAGAAACGAAGGCCGTTTAAAGAAAGAAAGAAATAAATAAAGAAAGAAAGAATAGGAACGAAGGTCGTTTAAAGAAAGAAAGAAAGAATAGGAACGAAGGACGTTTAAAGAAAGAAAGAAAGAATAGGAACGAAAGGCGTTTAAAGAAAGAAAGAAAGAGAAAAAGAAAGAATGAAAGAATGAAAAATATGCGAGGAAAGAAAGGAGGGAAGAAGGAAAGAGAGAGAGAGAGAACGAAAAGTCAAACAGAGGAAAAGGAAGACGTAGAAAAATAACGATAAAAGTACGAAATATCGCGAAATTTCGGAAAAGTTCAAA
>OZ010614.1:13899736-13917236 GCA_963932145.1 Acanthosepion lycidas
TTAAATACGCTACAAAAAAGATAACCCTTTATGAAGTCGTCAAAAAACAAATGTTACGGCAGTTTTTTATATACACAAAACCCTTTCAGTAAAAAAAAATAAATAAAAAAATAAAAAAATCTCCATTGACACGTAAACCAGACTAGACGAAATCATCTTCCGTTTTAAATTTATACACCCCAACCTTACCCTGATTTGACATCTATGAATGTAACTCTATACTGATACAAATTATTAACACCCTACACCCCTTTCTATTTAAACAATCGCTCTAGGCTTTACCATGGAAATTTTGATTTCAATAATGAATATGCTATTAAAACACGTAAATTTCAGAAATAAGTTATTCCCAAAAAATTTCGCTTGAAGATGGAACAGAGCTTACTTTAATTCAATTTAATTATATTGAAGTTTTCGGATCTTGTTTTGAAACACGAGAACTCTTATGTAGCGTGTTGGAGTCATATTTTTAAATAAATAATTATATTTATGCTCTACCTTTGTATCGGGCACTATTTTTTAATAAATAACTTTGGATTATTTCTTTCCTATTCTCTCTCTCTCTCTATATATCTATATCTATATCTATATATCTATATCTATATCTATATCTATATCTATATCTATATCTATATATATATATATATATATATATATATATATATATATATATATATATATATATATTTTTATATTTTTATTAAGTTTATACATTCTTTTTATAGATACAAATATTTAAGTAATAATATAATAAACAGTATTAACAACATTTACCGGCCTGAATGTCCGAGAATTTGTCATAGAAAATATGCGTCCTCCGACTGGAAACGAACCTGTATCTTGCACGGAACCGTCATATAGCCTCACGTGCTTTTACTGGCTGAGGCACAGAGGAGTATTCATTTAGCAAGGTCGATTTTACTGCCTTAAACTAAAATCTTCCATGAACGCGTATCCAAATGTTAACAAATGACGTCACACATTATGAAATGGACAAAGTCCGACAATTATTTTAAGACATTTTTATGTTTATACATTCTTTTTATAGATACAAATATTTAAGTAAATGCTCTGTTTATAATAAACAGTATTAAACAACATTTACCGACCTGAATGTCCGAGAAATTTTCTTAGAAAATATTCGTCTTCCGACAGGAATCGAAGCTGTATCTTATACGAAACCGTCATATAGCCTGACGTGACTTTACCGATTGAGCCACAGAAGAGCGTTTCGGTTGGCAAGGTCGATTTTAGTTATTAAATACAAGTAAATTTAATGATAATAATAAACAAAAAATCAATAAGTAATCAATAACAAATAACGATTTCCAAACAGCACTAAAAAATAGTCCCATATATCGCATTGGGATACACAATTATTACTACGCCATACCATCCAGAATAATGTGAAATATTACCATTACTGCCTAGCTACAAATAATGCACCATTGGCTAGCATTTATAAACTTTCCAATAGAAACACAACTCACATGGCCTAAAGATAGCGTTCACGCATGAAACAGACTCTGTCTTGGCGTTAACCAACGTGACCACCATTCTAATTACATACGCATTCTCCCTGCTATTGAGCACTTTTATCCATAAATTTAGCATAACTTCAAATATATATATATATATATATATATATATATATATATATATATATATGTATTATGCGCTGTTACATTAGAACATGTACACACACACTACAAAACTTGACATCTTGATCCAACATTAAAAGTAACCTTTCTTCAGGTGGGAACGCGGAAATTTTACTCTTTGTTCTTTTACACTTACACACACACACACACACACACACACATATATATATATATATATATATATATATATATATTACAGTTCAAATGTTTGAGGCCACCCCTGGTAATTTTTTAAATTGCCGCAAATGTAGTTGTTTTGTATTTTAAATAAGAGAAAATTATTATATATGGTTAAAAAAAAAGTGAGACATGAATTTTATTAGAAATTTTATTATGACAAAAAGAAAAAAAGCATTTTATGATTTCATTTTGCTCTCGTCAAAATGTCCTCGATTAGTCTTGATTACTCCAGCACCGAATGAAGACACCTGGTGCACTACGTGCCACAAGGTCCCCAAACGAGCCTCCGCAGGTATTGAATTGTCCTTCTCCTTCTCCTGTTTCATGCTCGACGCAATCGTCTATATTGTGTGTGTGTATTTTTCCGGCAGCAGTACTTCATTTATACATGTTTCATTAAAGACGACAGACAAGGTACCTTGATTATGGTTTCTATTTTTCTTTTTTGGATACAGAATGTGTAGCAACTGTCCAAATGTTCTATATTTCCGAGCGCTTTCCGCTATACTCTTAGACATTATCAAAGATGATTTTAATTTTGCTTTTTAACTGGGTGTATAGGTTGTGCAGTATCATTTTCCTTTATGATCCATTTCATTACGATTCTTCTGTTAAGCTTAGAGTGTAATTATACATTCTTATTGATTAAAGTAGAGTACATTAATGTTATAAAAAAAACCTACGGAGAATTCCAGTAAGATATCTTTAATCATTTCTAAAATACAACTGTCCAAAGCTTAATCTAACAACTAAAAAAATTTGCACGATTTGGACAATTTTGCTGCAATACCCAGTAGATGGCATTATTCAGCGTCTCTAAAATGATTGTACATATGAAGAAAATCATGGATATTTTATAAGGATACCAGCAAAGATGTATTGTGGTACATGTTGGATTGGATGGTGATGGATGGGTTCTTGTCCTGATTGAGTGAATTCTTGGACTGGATGGGCCGTGAGACGAGTTTGCTGTGCGTAGAAGGAAAGGTAGAGAAGTAAAGGCTTGTGTAGAATTTACGCTTGATCTTGGTGCCAATTGCAATTTACAGATGGAGTTCCGTGTTGCAGGAGTGCTTATATGGCTTGTGTATTTCTTGAAGAATCTAAGAGCTAATGTCTTGGTGCTAAACACGGTAACAATTTCAGAAACTAAAAAAAAAAAAGAAAAAAGATAAAAGAAAAAAAACAATGGAGGGCCTTTCTGATCCCACAGATAATAGACTCATTGGAAATTTGACAAGCTGTCATATTTGGAGACTTGCCTCAATTCTAAACGTGTACGACGTTGCATGCTCGGCTCTGGATTGAGAAATACGGTGAAGTTCTAATTCTGGATCGAGGTCAGGCCAACTGATCGAACTAAACAAATGGCTTTTTCTTGATCAATAAATCGAGTTCGAAGCTACAATCCAAAGCAAACTCACATCGTAATTATCGCCTACTTTCTGGCAAAACTGTTTTGCTCGAAAACCTTAAAGAAAATATTACGTCTCATTCTTCTCATGAAGAAGGTTTATTAAACCGAAACGTCAGACGTTGATATTTCATTCATATTAAAACAACATAATTGCATTTAAGGATTTTTGTTTGTTTTTTCCAAATATTTTTCTTCATTCTGTCGGATTTATATCCATTTATATTTGCTTACATATATATATATATATATATATATATATATATATATATATATATATATATATATATATATATATGTATATATAGTCAAACCTAGTGAGCCAGACAAATCTATCCCAGTTTCACCTAACCCAGCTTTCCCTGACGATCCGCTGAGGTGAAACCTGGGTAGGTTTGTCTGGCTCACTAGGTTTATCTAGGTCTGCTCTACGGTTGTATTGAGCTCTTTTTAGTTAGATGTTTACTCGTGTCGGGTTTTTTTCATGGGGCTTTAAACCTGTATCTGTACGATTTTTTTGACAGACTTCCATGTTCCTGGCTCTTTCTTTATTTAAAACCATATTTTCCTTCGAGATTGATTTGATTATTGGCAAATCAAAAATTCGAAGGTTTTTCGAGACGAGTATATTTACCTATATATATATATATATATATATATATATATATATATATATATAATTTAAATAAAAACAGACCACTTTAAGTTTCCATGTAATAAATTATTTCACCACAGTCCTTTTAAAAGGACTGCGGATCATCAAACTTTACTTCCAAACAAAAAATTAAAGGAAAATTTACACATTTTTGATGGGCCGTATTAAACATATGTAAATTAACGAAGTGAGGAAGTGTGTGGGGAGAGAGAGAAGACATGAGTGAGTTAGCAGACATTGACACATTTAGACGGTTAACTTAACGGAAGTTATATATTGATATCGAAGGAGTAGACAAGAGAAACATACAGAGAAAAAGAGAGAAGGAAGGTAAGAGAGAAGAGGAGAGAAGATGTCACTAATTTTTCTTTGTAAAAAAAGCTAGAAACAGACGCTGTTAGATTGCTTTACTTTGAAAGTGTTATTTTGGGGGTTCATAAAAATTATTATTATTATATATATATATATATATATATATATATATATATATATATATATATATGTTAATAGAAATATTATAAGTATAAGAAGACAGCCTTCCCTGACGATCTGCTTAGGTAGGTGAAACCTTGGTAGGTTTGTCTGGCTCTCTAGGTTTGACTATATATATATATATATATATATATATATATATATATATATATATATATATTATTAATTTTAAGCATTTCATCCCAAGCAAGGCGGGATACGAGTAGCACGCAAGGCGTTACAGTGAGTGGGAGCAAGGGTAAAGAGGCGTCGAAGAGGAAGGGATGATGAGAGTGACGGAGAATAGATCAAGACATTTAGAGATGTCGATTTACATTACATTTAAAAGATGGAAATTATAGCTATCAGCGAAACAATAATAGAAACGGAATTCCACAGGCGGGAGGTGCGAGACATGAAGCTATTGGAGTAGAAGAGGCGGATACATTTAACAGTTTCGACAGTGAAAGGGTGAGAGCGAGATGGCGACCTAGTGCCACGTTTAAATCCATGCAGTCTGGGAACTAGCGAAAGTAGTTCGTCGGAGCAGTTACCGTAAAAGTATTTGTAGAAAAGACAGAGGGAGGCGACGGGACGTCTGTGAGAGGGCGACTGCAGACGAGATGCCAGGTCAGGGCCAATTACATTGCATATCCGTTTCTGGATTTTGTTGAGGACCTTATATATGATTTTTAAAAAAAGCATGACTTAAGAATTATTTTGTAAAAAAGATGTGACGCGTTTTGTCTTTAAGGACATCGGGCTAAATTGACTGAAGGACGAAAACATGACACACAAAAACTTTTTGCAATTTGTCATACGTTTTCGCTTAAAATATAAAAAAAAAATCATATATCGATTTCACGCCCACCCTCACGCACACACACACACACACGCCCACAATCAGAAATATATATATATATATATATATATGAAGAAAAAACAGTAAGATATATAATCTTAATATAAACTTATAAAATTACTGGGTTTTAAAGTCAGCAAAAATCATAAGACACGTTTCCAAGGAAACAGAGAAATTCATTTCAACTGACTTTAAAACTCAGTAATTTTATAAGTTACTCCAAAATTCGCTTGAGGATGAAATGGAACTAATGTCTTTAATTTAATTAGAAAATTAAATTTGGACCTTCCATTTTTGAAACATGGTTAGAACTGTGTAACGGAAAAAACATATTTTAAATCAATTAATTTATAATATATATATATATATATATATATATATATATATATATATATATATATATATATATATATATGTGTGTGTGTGTGTGTGTGTGTGTGTGTGTGTGTGTGTGTTGTTCATTTGGGCGTAATGGCAGACTTTTATAAGTTTATCAAAACAAACCACCCTCGCCACCATTCCTTTTCCATACTTGAATTAACTGTGATTGTTCCGTTTCGTGTCCGACTTTTCGTGTGTCTTAACGAGCAAGATCTGACCTTTCCCGTCAATTTTCAAGTATCATTTTAGATATAGCCGCCAGTCGCAAGTTCTGATTGGTAACTAGCCACTCGCCAATCAGATATTGAGATTCAATTCAAACTCACCAATCAGATATTTAGATCCAATTCAAATTCCCCCCACTCACCTCAAGCGTCCGCGACATCGATCGCGCTCAACTGTCCACAGCCGACCACGCCATTTTGGTTCTGTTTCTTTGCCTATTTTTCGACCTCGCAAAACGTAGAACAGCGAAGGAAGCAAGGAAGATAGGCCTTCATGTTGACTTTTGTCTTATCGAACCCCCGTCAGAAGCCAGTGATTTGAGACTAGGAGATGACAGCCGACGAGTTTTCGATTACATGTTATATGAGTAGACTTTCCTTCTCGAGTAAGTAATGTATACTTTAGCGTAGACATCAGTTTGTTATATAAATAGTCGTATATATTACCCTGTTGGTAAGGCTGGTGGTGTTGGTTAGATATCGACAGTAGTAGGAATCAGCGTCCGAATACTGATTTTTCAAGGCGATAGGATAAACTGGGTTCTATAGCTTTGGATAGCAACCAGGTTAAGAGGAAGGAAACTGTGAATCCCAAACCGAGGAGAAGAAAACCTGAAACCACTGGCACATATAATAAAAAAAATATATGTCTGTGCAAAAACATGATCGCCCACGTCGTGAAGAGGCATAGCATCTAAAAAAAATTATTTGCTACCGAGTAATAAGGAAAAATAAAACAAGGTCTGTGGTGATTTTAAATTAAGGCGCAACACAGTCGCCATGCGGATATTTGATACTAGCTTAAAAGGGCGGCATTTAAGCTAGCTCCTGCAGAGGGCACTTGATTGGGCTTTTATCACAATAGGTAGAGAGGAGTAGAACAGGACAAGAAAAAACTTCGAAATCAAAAAGGTTGGATAGGGTAACAGGGACCAATCGACCATTTTAGCTAAGAAATCATTGTCACTCCCAGGTAATAAATGAACGGAACAGATCGTGAGGTACTGGTTTAATAACAGCGTAGACTGGCCCGTCTTGCCTTGACTGACTCTCAATGTAGGACAAAGAAAACCATTTCACTATCTTTCCCAATAAGTCATGGCAATTAAAAAATCGGCTTACCGACACATCAAATTGAAATACCGGTTCCCGTAGGATCACCAAAGTTAAGCAACATCGAGCATGGAAGGGTGAAAATACCAGTTGCTGTAAGGTTGGATGTGCGGGTGGTGTAATGGATAATGGCTTGGAATTGTTAATCGGAGAGCCGAGTTCCAATTCAAATCGGGTTCATTATATTCATTGACACGCAAATACTGTTGGGAAAGGTATGATTCCACCTCTTCTCTCCCCAGCTGTGGGTTAATTAGTAAAACTTGTATCACTAAACTATTGTTATATAAAAGAGAAAAATCTTACAAAATATATTCAGGTTTTAAATAATCTGCAATGGGTTGATAAGACGTTGAAAATGTATCGATCTACCAATCAATTGAGAAATAATAAAAAAAAAGAATCTGTAGAGATATACGGATTAAATAACAGGGTAGACTGGCCTGTCTTGCCTTGAGTGACAACCAGTCTGTGACAAGGAAAATTAGTCCCCTATCTTTCGCGAAGAGTATTATCAATTTACAGATAATAGAAAGGAGTAATGGATAGTGGCTCGGATTGACGAATCGGAGAGCCGAGTTCGAATTCCAGTCGGATACATTACATTCACTTACGTACTAATACCCTTGGGAAATTAATCCATCTCTCCCCCCCTCCAGATATGAGTAAATAGCAGGACAGACTGGGTTCTATAGCCTTGGATGGCAACCGATCTTTTCTTTCTTTTTATGTGCCATGTCCTTTCAGGACGTAGGGGATCATGGCTCTCCACCTCCCTCTATCCTTTGCAGATCTCAACAAGTTCCTTTCCTCTGCTTCCTCCTCCAGACCACGTTCTGTCATCCACCTGCTTAAGCCCGCCAGGTATGTCACGCGCTGGTTTCCCTTGTCTCTCTTTCCGGTGATTATCAGATTCTCCAGGCCCTCCTTCCTCATTACGTGTTCCAGAAACTTCAGCTGCCTCTTCCTGATGTTAAGTATAAGCCTCCTCCTTGTTTGCAAACTCTCTAAGATCTCATCGTTGCTCACAAGCTCGATCCATGATATCCTCAGCATCCTTCTGTAGAACCACATCTCCGTCGCTTCGCGTCTGTTTTTCATCTTAGAGGAAATAGTCCAACATTCGTTGCCGTAAAGGACAGATCTAGGAGAAGGAAAAAAATTGAATTCAAATCCGGTCTGGAGAGGCTTGGGCTTCGTTAAGCTATCTTGCCCATGAAACACCACTTCTAATATGGCGGCAGTACACATGCTACCACTACAACCCTATGGGTCCCGTCCTGGGTATGACGGTAAACTACACCCGCGTCCTGGGTAAGACGACAAATTACATCCGCGTCCTGGGTAAGACGATAAACTACATCCAGCAGCAAGACCTCTTATCAGGAGGTTTTGAGGAGCATGGAACCACCTCTTAATTGCTTGTGTTCCCAGGTCCACCCTGACCCAGGGTGGTAGCACCTGTTAGGGATCAAGCTATGGGCAAATAGATAACCCCCAAACTAGGGTAAAAACTATGAAAGTGTAAAATAGGTCTTAATACCAGAAAAACTTTGTAAAAACTAAATTACGAGCAATGGATTTTGGAAGGAAAAAAATACCAGCTATATATTTTTGAAGGAAAAATATTGCAAGATATGGATTTTTGACAAAATAAAATATTACCAGCAATAAAAATTTTGTCGGCATTAAATAACCCATTGAAGCGTTGACATTTTTTTTAAGCGCTTCACCCCAAGCAAGACGGGAAGCCACTAGCACGCAAGGAGTTACAGAGAGTTGGAGCGAGAGCAAATAGGAGAGATAGAGGAAAGGATGAAGAGAAGGATAGGGGATAGATCAAGGCATCTGGAGACGTTGATTGACATTATATTTGAATAGTTGGAGATTATAGCTATCAGGGAAACAAGAAAAGGGGAGGGAGTTCCACAGGCGAGAGGTGTGAGATGAAGCTATTGGAGTAGAAGAGATGGCTACATTTAACAGTTTCGACAGTGAAAGGGTGAGAGCGAGATGCCAGCCTAGTAGAACGCTTAAATTCGCGAAGTCTGGGAACCAGCGAAAGCAGCTCATCGGAGAAGTTACCATGAAAGTATTAGGTTGGTGCAAAAATAATGACGTAATAATGTCGTTTTTTGACGTTATACGTCAAAAAACGACATTATTACATCATTATTTTTGCACCAAATCAAATATTTGTAAAACAAAACAAAACAAAACAAAACAAACAACCCGGGATAAAAAAATTCATAATCATCTCTATCACGACGTAAGATGGCATTTTAAGAAAAGTCGTTGGGATTGTGGATTTTACAAATGCTGAAGGGTATGTTATCATAATGCTACGACAAATTCTTACGATAGAAAGAAGGCTTAGTGTTTTAGTTCTCGTCGAAAGAGACTTTAGATAAAATTTTTCATCGCCTTCCCATCCACTCGTATATTAGTTGTAGCGACGCTGAAAGCCGTGAAGACGCTAAATTTGTAACTGCTTAGAGTTGAGTTCTTATCGCTGCTCCAATTGCTTTAACAGCCTGGAACTAATATCAGAAGATAGGAAAACAAAAAGTGAAAAATAGAATAACACATGGCAAGTTTCTTATCTGGAAATACGCGAGATTTCCCGAGATCTGGCGAAATGAAGAGAATCCAGTAATGACATTAAAAGAAAAATAGCAAAGAATTGATTAAATATATTAAAAGAAAAGGGAGAACTGTTTCATCGTTTTAGAGATTTATAACGCACATACACACTCACAATATATATATATATATATATATATATATATATATATATATATATATATATATATATATATATATATATATTGGACAATAAAAAATATTAAAAGATTAAAATCTTCAGACACACTGGGTTGTAGATTAATATTCTTTCATTTTTATTATTATTATTATTTCATTTAGATTCCTCGACTAGTTTCGGCCAAAATGGCCATCATCAGGAGAAGAAATATTTCTGCTTGCTGGTAGCAATGAACTACAGAAATGAATGTCTTGATGGAGAAAATGAACTTTTGTCTGCTTGTCTTCATTTGTTTTTTTTATTTTTTTTTATGTTTTTAACATGAATCTTTTAACAATCCTTGTGTTGGTCAAACAATCTCTTTTAAGTTGTTATTTGAGATAAGAGCTGGATGGATCTATGCTTCTCTGAATTCCCCTGGTCAGTTTGACAGTTTTATTGGTTCCTGGAGAGGGGATGTGTTAAGTGTATGTGTTATTATGTTCTTAGGGTGTGAGTGAGTATGATATGTGTAAGCGTGTGTATTGCTGTGGGTGTGTGTTATCATTTGGCTCATTAGGGAGTGAGTGAGTATGATGTGTGTAAGTGTGTATATTTGTGTGGGTGAGTGTATAAGTGTGAGGCCTAAACACATCCGTAAGCATGTCTGTCTTGTGTGGGTGAGAAATGTGGGTAGGTATTGATTTGTATGGTTATATATTAATACTATCTATATTGTTAAATTTAAGGTTTAGCCCGGCTGGATAGTGTATTTTTAAACGTTGTATCCACTTATTTTGATGGAACTCTAAAATCTTTATTATGTTATCTGCTCTGGACTTTTCTGTTCTTTCAATTATAGTGAATTTGGCATGGGTTTTAAAATCGTGTTTTTCTAGGTGGAAATGTTGTTCTACAGGTAATAATTTTTCATATATATATATATATATATATATATATATATATATATATATATATATATATATATATATATATTGAGCTCTCTGTGGAGGAAGTCTGGGTTTGTAAACAGTGACAATTTACGGCTAATAATGCAAGACTCTTCGATAAATCGAATCGAGTTCTCTCAGTCACTGTCTGTTTATCTAAAAATAAATACGCTTCATCAACGGCTTAGTGCTAAAATCCCTGACTGACGCCAATTCAGTCGGGTTTCGATACTAGCTAGAGTCAACCGGATGTCTAGAAAACACTGATGAAACAGTCTGTCTGTGGATGACAATATATATATATATATATATATATAAGCGCGTTCGGACATAGAATTACAACTGTGTATGTATGTCTGAACGCATGGCTGAGTATCTGCGCCTGGTCTCGGATTGTTTATATGGATGTGTTTGTGTGAATTAAAATGCATACACCTGTATGTATGTGTGTCTATGCGCATGAGAGTGCCACACAAAACAAATATAGAAGTAAATTCCCCTCCCACCACGAAACATAATCTAACAAGCATAAACAGATCCAATTTTAAAACTTAATATACCAGTTTGTTTAATGATAGCAAAAGTCCGAATAATGTAAATCGTGTACATAATACCTCATCTCAGAAATATAGACAGATATTTTAAATTGATATATATGAGGTGAATGACAATATATATATATATATATATATATATATATATATATATATATATATACAAATGAAATGAGAACATATAAAATATATTATTTACATTATTCGGACTATTGTCCTCATCTTTGAGAAGGCCGGAGCGTACAACTTCCGAAAAGTTGTAATAAATATGGCAACAAAGATGAGGACAATAGTCCGAATAATGTAAATAGTGTACATAATACCTCATCTCAGAAATATAGACAGATATTTTAAATTGATATATATGAGGTGAATGACAATATATATATATATATATATATATATATATATATATATATATATATATATATATCCAAATGAAATGAGTACATATAAAATATATTATTTACATTATTCGGACTATTGTCCTCATCTTTGAGAAGGTCGGAGCGTACAACGGCCGAAAAGTTGTAATAAATATGGCAACAAAGATGAGGACAATAGTCCGAATAATGTAAATAGTGTACATAATACCTCATCTCAGAAATATAGACAGATATTTTAAATTGATATATATGAGGTGAATGACAATATATATATATATATATATATATATATATATATATATATATATATATATATATATATATATATCCAAATGAAATGAGAACATATAAAATATATTATTTACATTATTCGGACTATTGTCCTCATCTTTGAGAAGGTCGGAGCGTACAACTGCCGAAAAGTTGTAATAAATATGGCAACAAAGATGAGGAAAATAGTCCGAATAATGTAAATAGTGTACATAATACCTCATCTCAGAAATATAGACAGATACTGAAAGGCCGAAAAGTTGTAATAAATATGGCAACAAAGATGAGGACAATCGTCCGAATAATGTAAATAGTGTACGTAATACCTCATCTCAGAAATATAGACAGATACTGAAAGGCCGAAAAGTTGTAATAAATATGGCAACAAAGATGAGGACAATCGTCCGAATAATGTAAATAGTGTACATAATACCTCATCTCAGAAATATAGACAGATACTGAAAGGCCGAAAAGTTGTAATAAATATGGCAACAAAGATGAGGACAATCGTCCGAATAATGTAAATAGTGTACGTAATACCTCATCTCAGAAATATAGACAGATACTGAAAGGCCGAAAAGTTGTAATAAATATGGCAACAAAGATGAGGACAATCGTCCGAATAATGTAAATAGTGTACGTAATACCTCATCTCAGAAATATAGACAGATACTGAAAGGCCGAAAAGTTGTAATAAATATGGCAACAAAGATGAGGACAATAGTCCGAATAATGTAAATAGTGTACATAATACTTCATCTCAGAAATATAGACAGATACTGAAAGGCCGAAACGTTGTAATAAATATGGCGACAAAGATGAGGACAATAGTCCGAATAATGTAAATAGTGTACATAATACCTCATCTCAGAAATATAGACAGATACTGAAAGGCCGAAACGTTGTAATAAATATGGCGACAAAGATGAGGACAATAGTCCAAATAATGTAAATAGTGTACATAATACCTCATCTCAGAAATATAGACAGATACTGAAAGGCCGAAACGTTGTAATAAATATGGCGACAAAGATGAGGACAATAGTCCAAATAATGTAAATAGTGTACATAATACTTCATCTCAGAAATATAGACAGATACTGAAAGGCCGAAACGTTGTAATAAATATGGTGACAAAGATGAGGACAATAGTCCGAATAATGTAAATAGTGTAGAATTTAAAATACAATATAAAACAGTATGCTATAAAGGGAGGGCCGTCAACGTTTAAAAAATTAGAGTTGTAGAGCAAAATATAATCAGGAACACAAAATTCAAGCTACCATGCTACTCAGGTTTCGACCATTAGGTGTCCTCGGGCAAGTAGAATGAAAGATTATACCATTATATACGACCACCGGAAGTTAAAGGTGAAAATAATATAACACATGGCAAGTTTCTTATCTTATTTTTTCGCCTTTTCCCTACTCTGTTTCCCCCTCCCCCACTAACTTGCAGTGTTTGTATATAATGGTGGTGGAGTCGACTAAAATCTCTTATCCTACCTGCGTGAAGACACCTAACGGTCGAAACCTGGGTCGCGTAGTAGCTTGAATTTTGGTGTTTCTGGTTTTATATATATATATATACCAATGGCTTCCCATACTTAATACTTCCCATTTTCACTCAAGCGTCGTCATGTGTGACGTCATGAGCTGCGGTGCGATTTTTGTTTCCAGCGTCTCGTATGCACGTGTTTGTTGTTTGTTGTTGGTTGGAAATCTTCCATGCAAACAAAAACGAACTCTCATTATTGTTTTGTCCGTGCATTGTTTGATATATTTTAATATAATTGTCATCTTTGATAATGGGTTATGTAAGCCTAGAAAGCTTAGATATGATTAAAAAAATATGTATCAATATTGTGATTTTCTTTTTTCATTTAATGATAATGTTATTTAGTTTATCAGGCAATATGAAAAGAATTTACATAAAATAAACAAAGTTTGTCTATATTATTTAATGAAACATGCATCAATGAAAAATGCTGCATAAATACACAGAATATATATATATACATATATATATATATATATATATATATATATATATATATATATATATATATATATAATGTTTTCTTAAAGACAATAAAATTACTTTGTCGACTATACATGATTTTTTTCCGATAAGCATTTTCGAATGGATTTATGGTTTTAAATTCTCCATTTTTCTCTTGTTTGCTATTCTTCCATGTTTCTTTTTCACATATCGTTTCCTTTTTTCATTTTCTTTTCTTCTTACCTTTTTCTTTCTTTCTTTACTTGATTCTTAAATTTTGATTTTCTTTTTGCAGGTATTTTTTCTTCATTCTTCCTTTCTTTTCCTTCTCTGTCTTGTCGTTTTACGACCACCTTCTTTATCAATTTTCTCCTTTTTTTTCTTTCTTTTTTTCTTTCCTTTTTCTTATTTCCTTCTCTTCTTCTTTCTTTCCATTTATTGTTATTTTTATTTTTCTTTCTTTCTTTTTTTTCTCTCCCTTTCCTCCTAAGTCTACGTCGATCCTTCTCTTGAAAAGATTCTTCTTCTGTTTCTACATCTACTTCTCCTCCCCTTTCTTATCCTCCTCCTCCTCCTCCTCCTCCTCCTCCTTCTTCTTCTAATCATTATTATTTTCATTTTTATTTTCTTTGATTTCTGGCGTTTACACATTTTCTTTC
This sequence comes from Acanthosepion lycidas, assembly GCA_963932145.1. NCBI lineage: Eukaryota > Metazoa > Mollusca > Cephalopoda > Sepiida > Sepiidae > Acanthosepion > Acanthosepion lycidas. The sequence continues at coordinate 13,914,261 of OZ010614.1, forward strand.
CGGGTCCCGCCCAGGGACCTAAGGTTAGAAATGGCATCATGACATTTTCCACTGACAAAAAAAAAAAAAAAAAAATTACATAGATAAAAACCTTCGTAAAGTGTGGGCTGTACTTGTCAGAAAATTTTTTGTATCTCTTTGAGGCATGGACTTCCAGGAATCATTAGTCTACTGGAATCTCATTGCTCCAACTACAGCGGAGATTGTTGATGTTTCCATGTGCCACATTTATTATTATTATTATTATTATTATTATTATTATTATTATCATCTTCTTTTTTTCCCTCCTCCTCAGTCTACTCCTCCTCCTTCTTCTTATTATTATTCTTATTATTATTATCCTCATCTTCTTTTTTCCTCTCCTTCCTTCAACTTCACCTTCTTCTTCTTCTTCTTCTTCTTCTTCTTCTTCTTCTTCTTCTTCTTCTTATTATTATTATTATTATTATTATAATCATCATCCCCTTCTTATTCTCCTTCTCCTTTTCCCTTCTTCTTTACCCTCCTCTTTTTTTCTGTTTTTCTCCTGGTCTATGTCGAATAGTCTCTTGAAAAGATACTTTTTTTCCTTCTCCTTCTTCTTATCCTCATCCTCTTCTTTCCATCCCCTCCTCCTCCTTCTTCTTCGTATTATTATTATTAGGTTGGTGCAAAAATAATGTCGGTTTTTTACGTTAAAAAATACGTCAAAAACCGACATTATTTTTGCACCAACCTAATATGTTACGTTTTCCTGAGTTGCTATTTGATACAATCTTTAAGCAAGCCTTTCACCGGAGACATCAGATAAATCCAGCTAACCTAAAAAGTTCTTGCAATGCTGCGGACTCGTTGTACTTTGGTTGGGCGATGTATGACGCTACAGTGACGTTATTGTAACGCTGAAATCAACTATTTTCCCGGACCCTCGAACTGACCATCCGGCCACGACGTTGTCACAATGTTATGGCAACGTTGCCAAATTCTGTAACTAAAAAATTTCCTCGTTGGTCAAATAACATCAGAAGACTTTTTATTGGATTAACAATATATAGACAGAAAATATAATTATTTAAAAAATTGAAAATCACTAAATTTAGTTGATAAATACACGTGACATAGTCGTTGTGAGTTCAACCCCTGGCTCGGGTAGCGTGTATTTGCACTCAACGATAACTAGCGAGCAATAACTGAACAGTACTAAATAAAAAATAAGAACTAGACAATGCCCTTGTCATATGTAGTGGGACTAGCATAGTCTACCCACCGTAGATTTAATAAAGGGTTCAGAATCCCCTATTGGTTATTATTATTATTTCCTTTGATTTCTGGCGTTTACACATTTTCTTTCCGGGTCCCGCCCAGGGACCTAAGTTTAGAAATGGCATCATGAGAAAAAAAAATTACATAGATAAAGCCCTTCGTAAAGTGTGGGCTGTACTTGTCAGAACAATTTTTTGTATCTCCTTGAGGCATGGACTTCCAGGAATCCCTTCAATTAGTCTACTGGAATCTTTTCCAACCAATCCCAGGGCTCCAACTACAACAGGGATTGTTGATGTTCCCATGTGCCACATTTTTGAGATTTCGATTTCAAGGTCCTTGTATTATTATAGCATTTTGAAGATCTTCAAAGATACATTGCAGTCAGCAGGGACTGCCATATCAATAAGGAGTCATTTTTGTTTGTGGTCTCTAATAACAATGTATGGGCGGTTGGCTTTGAATTCTCTGTCTGTGTGTATTGTGTAGTCCCATAAAATTGTTACCGGCTCTGGGTGGTGTTCATACTAGTTTCTTTCAGTTTCCTTCCCGTAGAAGTTGCAGATTTTCCAGTGCAGATATTGGGCAACTCTGTCATGCCGGGTTTTATATTCAGTAGGTGCCAATATCGTGCAACCTGACACGAGATGATCAATCGTTTCTGGATATTTATCACAGAATCTGCATTTTGGGTTAACACAATATTTTAGTATATGTGCTTGATAATTTCTAGTTAACAAGCATTGGTCCTGTGCAGCCATGATAAAACCTTCAGTTTCAACTTTCAACCGTGCACTACGTAATCACTGATGGGTACGAGGTTTGTCTACAACAGCTTGTTTCGTACCGGCAGAGTATTGGCCATGAAGCGGTTTATCTTGCGATTGCTTCTGTATCTAGTCGGTTGCATTTGTCTTTGCTCTCTTTTTTATGTATTTTGTGTATTCAATCGGTGTATTGCTCTTTACTTGTATTTTGTCACCCATTTGAAACTCCATTTTGAATTTGTTGGCTTCCTTTATTACGGAATAAACACGCTAACTACTTTCATGTTTTTTGATCCAGTTTTCTGTAGTTTCCAGGTATCTTTGAAGGCCAATTGTTGTAGTTTTGTAGGACAGTTCTAGTTGAACTAATCCTCTACCTCCTTCGGATCTGGGCACATACAGACGCTCAACATCAGCTTTGGGATGATGCATGCAGTAACAAGTGAGAAGCTTTCTCGCTTTGGCGTCCATTCGCTTAATGTCAGCTATGGCCCAGTTAAGGACGTTGAAGCTGTATTGCACCACAAGGACAGCGAATGAATTTATGGCTGATATTCTGTTTTTTTAAAAATTCAGCTCGGTATTTAGTACCAGACACACACGCCTGTAGTACTCCTTTCTTACCTTCTCCTTCATTTAGGGATGTTGTACGCCATCTCCTACGCTAATTCCTAGGTAGTTATAGGTTTCATCTTGTTCCAGTTCTCTAACCTTTGTGACAAAGTCTAAATCTATAGAAGGCGTTTTTGTAATTCTACCTTTCTTGAATGTTACTTTTGAACATTTATCTAATCCGAAGTTCATACCTATGTCGTCACTGAAGCATTTTACAATATTGAGCAGGCCTTCAACTCATGAATATCCATGTATAGTAGGGGATTGAATATTTCTTTGTTTAATTTGTAACCATAACTACTGTTGTTTAGTTCATGCGTAAGAGAGATAAAGGACAAACTTTCCTTCCTTC
>OZ010614.1:13927236-13937236 GCA_963932145.1 Acanthosepion lycidas
AGGGAAGGGAACGATCTCTGTGGTGATTAAAAGAGAGCAGTTTTGTCTTGGAAGAGTTGAAGTTGACCAGCCAGTTCTTGCCTCAGTTCACAATCGATTGGAGGTCCTTTTCGAGACGCATGGCCAGGTGAGTTTTGTCAGTAAGACTAGATTTGTTTTTGAGGCAGGAATAAATTGTGGTGTAGATGACAACTTGAGAAGTTATGGCGTCAGGAAGGTCATTTATGTAGATAAGGAATAGAGTGTGGCCTAGGATGGAGCCTTGAGGAACACCTGCGTTCGTGGGATAGGAACTGGATGAGAATCCGTTGAGAATGACCTTCAATTCACGGTTTGACAGGAATTATTGTATTAGGTTATATAATCGACCCGTAATGCCATAACCCTGGAGCTTGCGAAGAAAGCCGACATGCCAAACCCTATCAAATGCTTTGGAGATGTCTAGTGCCACGGTACGGGCTTCCCCGTTATTTTGATGAGCTCGGTAGACTGTTTCAGTGATGGCCGTAAGCACATCAGCTGTAAATCGGGCAAAGCGGAAACCATATTGCATGTCTGAGAGCAGATCATGGGATGTGAGGTGGTTTACCTTTTCGAGACGCACGGCTTGACACGCTTCCGTCTGAATGAATGCCTCTTCGGCTTTCAAGCCACATATGTGGCGAAGTTGATCAGGTGCCAAGCTGCGCAGAGACCCTAAGAACTTATTTGGTCACTGGACTTCCTATCTCTTCTGGCCATTAGCAGTTTTTTCTCGTTTGCTAAGTCTTCATTCTTTCTATTTATGTGCATTGTCCTTTCAGGGCGTAGGCGATCATGGCTCTCCACCACACTCTATCTTTTGAAGCTCTCAACAAGTTCCTTCACTATACTTCCTCCACCAGACCACGTCCTGTCATCGACTTGCTTAAGCCCGCCAGGTATGTCACGCATTGTTTTCCCTAGTCTATCTTTCCCTCTATTCAACCGATCATTCTCCAGACCATTATGTATCCCAGAAACTTAAGTTGTCTCTTCCTGATATTAAGTATATTAAGTATATGCCTCCTCCTTGTTTGCAACTTCCGTAAGACCTCATGAAATAGTTAGATGGACTAAAAGAGAGAAAAAGAGGACGAACAAGAAGTTAAGATTCATTATCAGAAACGAGGACAAACAAGGAGTTAAGTTCCATTATCAGAAAACAAGGACGAACAAGGAGTTAAGATCCATTATAAGAATCAAGAGGACGAACAGGGAGTTAAGTTTCATTATAAGAATCAAAAGGACGAACAAGGAGTTAGGTTTCATTATAAGAAACAAGAGGACGAACAAGGAGTTAAGTTTCATTATAACTATGTGATTCTATCCAACAACACAGGATTCACCGTTCGGGGCGATATGAAATCAGAAAAGGCAGTAGAATTTGGCATTGGTAATGACTTTAATGGATTCATCGGATTCTTCTATGCGATGTGTCCTGACCAAATATGCAGTATTAGACCATTGTTGCAGAGAGAGGGATCCAAGCGTTTGAGAACAAGTGCATGAGAAAAATCTTTGGCATTTTCTATTGTGAACAAAAAACTAAGTGCTTGAGCGGAAAAGGGTTGGAAATGTTGTGGGACAGCAGGAATCTCTTCTCGCCATTGTCAAACGGAGAAAAATGACGTGGCTTGGACATATTACAAGGCACAACAGCCTGTGCAACACCACCATGAGAGGCAGCGTTGAAAATGGACGGAGGATGGACGCCATCGCTAAAAATGGTTGGACAATGTCAAAGAATGGACAGATATGAAAGAACAAAGAACATGTAATTCAGGCGAAAACAATCGTCCAGAATCCAAGCTCAGAGTCCAAAGCAAAAAAACCTCCAACACGAGTAAAGCAAAAGTAACTAAGGAAAGTGCTCAATACACTAAGCAGAGCAAATCTAACTATGAACCTAAAGAACCAGGCAAACCTACCTAGGTTTTACTTACGCGGATGGATCCGCGTAGGTTAAACTTGACCACATACTCCATGATCACATAAAGTTTAAAAAACTTAGCAAGAAGCCGACCAACCAACTAAAATCAAAGCTTAATAAACTCATTAATGCTAATAATGCTGAACAAAACTCTTTAAAACTCCCTAAAATTGTTGGTGATTATAGACCTGGTTATATATACGGCACTATAAAAACACATAAACCTAATTATCCTCTCCGTCCTATCATATCGCAAATTCCAACTCCTGTATATCATCTAACAAAATACATTAACCAACTTATTAATCCCTACCTTCCCAGTAAATATAGTGTTAAGTCAACATTAGAAGTAACCCAAATCCTAAAAAGTGAAAAACCTGACAATGAAATCATGGCTTCACTTGACGTTGAAAACTTATTTACCAATGTTCCTGTTAGTGAAACCTTTGACATAATTATAAGAAATATATACAGTAACTCATCTTTACCCCCACTTAAAATTAATCCTAATATATTAAGAAAACTACTATTGGCTTGTACTACTGAAGTCCCTTTCTTTGATCATAATAACAATATATATATACAACGTGCTGGTGTCTCCATGGGTTCAGTACTGGGTCCGACATTTAGCAATTTCTACATGTCGAACCTCGAAAATAAGATATTTACAGATTTTAAAAAACCATCAATCTACCTAAGATACGTTGATGATATTTTAATGTTAGTTAAAAATACAGATGAAATAATTCAACTTCAAAAACGTTTCCAAAATAATTCTGTCCTAAAATTCACATATGAACTCAATACTAATAATAAAATCCCCTTCCTTGATATATTGATAAACACAAATAATAACAAATTTACTATTTCGCCATACAAAAAACCTACAAGCATAAATTCATGTACACTTAACTACAAGAGCGAATGCCCATATTACTACAAAATAGCAATTATAAAGAATCTAATATATCGTGTAGAAACTAATTCATCCACAAAACAGATTTTTTACAGTGAACTAAAGATTATAAAACAGACCACTTATTAATAATAGCTTTCCAAACTATATAGTTGATGAACAAATAAGATGCTTTCTTAGAAATCTCAATACTAAGAAAATTGTACATAATACTGCTTCTACTGATCTCAAACATATTAATCTCCTATATCGTAATCAAATGCATACTAATTATAAACAAGATGAAAATATACTAAAACATTTAGTATATTCTAATATATCAACTACAGATCCTAGCAAAAAAATTAAATTAATCATATACTACACTAAATCGAGTATATCCAACTTAATTCTTCGCAATAATTCTTCTCCCCCGGTTAGCGATTTGCAAAAAACCAACATAGTTTATAAATTCAAGTGCCCTTTGGGAGAGTGTATCTCCAACGAATTAAATAATATTTATGTTGGTCACAACACAAACTCGCTTTCACGACGCTTGACACTACATCTGAATGAAAACTCTAACATTTTTTGGCATTTAAAACAAGATGCCTGCCCGCACACACAATTCCGTAAAATACTTGTCGAAAACACAATTATACTTTGACATGAAAACAATAGACAAAAACTAAAAATCCTAGAAGCATTATAAATCAAACAGTTGAAACCCAACCTAAACAAAATCAATTATGGCATCTCTACAAATATTCTTAAATGTCTATAATTGTTAACAGAAGCCATTGGTTTATACCAACGGCTTTCGATTCATACTTCTACAATTCACTCTTGTGTGGTCATGTGTGACTTCATGAGATGCGGTGCGATTTTCGCTTCTAGCGTCTTATATGCGCGTTTTTATCGTTGCTTAGAAATCTTCTATGTAAACATTGACAGACTATCAACACTGTCGTGTCCGTATATTGTTTAATATGTTGTAACTGACATCTTTGATAATGGCTTAAGTAAGCCGAAAGCTTAGATTGTATTAAAAAAAATATGGATCACTACTGGGAATTTCTTTCTTCTTTCAACGATAATGTTATTAAACTTACCAGAAGTTACGAAAAAAATTTATATCAAATAAATAGACAACACTTGTCTATATTATTTAATGAAACGTGTATATATATATATATATATATATATATATATATATGAACCTAAAGAGCCAGGTAAACCTACCTAGGTTTCACCTAGACGGATCGTTTGGGTAAACTGGCCAAATCAAGTTTACCATGATGATCCGTGTAGGTAAAACCTAAGTAGGTTTACTTGGCTCTTTAGGTTCATAGTTATATTTGCTCTACTTAGTGTATTGAGCACTTTACTTAGTTACTTTTGCTTTACTCGTTGTGGAGATTTTTTTCTTTGGACTTTGAGCTTGGATTCTGGACGATTGTTTTCGCCTCAATTACACGTTCTTAGTTCTTTCTTGTTTTTATCCCTTATTTTTCCTTGGGTATTAGTTTGTTTAATTACAAGCCAAAATACCTAAAGTTTTTCCAAACGAGTATAACTATATATATATATATATATATATATATATATATATATATATATATATATATATATATAGCCTGTGCAAGACCATCATGCAAGGTACTGTTGAGGGTGGACGTGAACGGAAAAACTGCCTGGACAATGTCAACGAATGGACAGATATGACTGTACCAGAATTGCTGATGGCTTCCGTTGATAGCTTGTTCTGGTAAAGAGTTAATGTGGCTTTTGCATTTGGATCCGCCCTACAATTACACAAGTCAAGGGGATGATGATGATGATGGTGATGATGATGATGATGATGAGGATTCTATCTATCTATATATCTATCTATGTATATATATATATGTATATATATATATATATATATAATTACAAGGCACGACAGTCTGTGAAAGACCATCATGCAAGGCACCGTTGAAGATGGGCGTAGGAGAGGATGCCAACGCAAAAAATGGTTGAACAACGTCAAACAATGGACAGATATGACTCTACCAGAATTGCTGATGGCTTCCGTTGATAGATCGTTGTGGAAAAGAGTTAGTGTCGCTTCTACATTCGGATCCGCCTTACGAATACAAAGGTCATGGGGATGATGAGGATGATGTTGATGATGGGTTTCATCGTTCGGGGCGATATGAAATCAGAAAAGGCGGCAGAATTTGGCATTGGTAATGACTTTAATGGATTCATCGGATTCTTCTATGCGATGTGTCCTGACCAAATATGCAGTATTAGACTCGACGTTGCGTCGAATTAGAATCGAACTTGTCTGCGAGATTATCCGGCCATGTGTGTCTTGTTTAGTACTAAGTTTCTTATTATTTGTTATTCATAGAATTTGGAAGAATTACGTTATGAAAATTAACTCTATTTTCCGGTTTGGTGACGAAATATTGATTGTACTTGAATGATATACTGTTTTTTTTTTAAATTACTATAGTTCAATTAGTAGTAGAAAATTTAGAGGGACCCGGCTCGAATTGAGAAATCGGAGAACCGTGTTCGAATCACAGCCGAGTTCATTACATTCACGTGCTATACCATTGAGAAAGGCATGAACCCATCTCTTCTCCTCTTAGCTATCGGTAGAAACCGGTCTAAGAGAAGGATAAACTAAAAGCCAGCATCGGTCAGCAGCCCTGCGGACATAGGACAGTACTTGAATCGACAGTGATAATTAATTAGTAATGAGCATGGCACTATAACAATGTCGTCATAAAACGTTGACAAAACTTACTGGCAAACGCTTAGCGAGCTTAATCTAGAATAAAAATAGATATTTTCTCAGCAGACCAAAATGGAAGATTTTTTTAATGATGCTTTTATAAAATTTCATACATTAGAAAGATTCCTAGGTGTGTCGCGTTCTGTGTTATTTTTGGCTCCCCACGCTACAACATAAAATGAAATCAATGAAAAAGACGATTTCTTTTACATTCGTTTTATTAGGAGAGTGCGGTGGCACCTTTGATTCTTAGAGGCAGCGGGAGGAATGACATCCCAGGAACACATGTCACACTTTAGAACAGCGTCCCTCCGCTCTTGGTCTTAGTTGGTCTCTCAAAATCTTCCGGCCCTATGTTAAATATATAAGAGAAATATTACTTAAATGTTGCTGCTCTGTGCGACTGTAAGCTAGAAAAGAAAGATTTTTTCTTACAATCCAAAATATTATTGCGTTCTGTGTCCCCACGCTATTACATAAAATGGAATCAACGAAAAGGACGATTTCTTTTTCTTATTCGTTTTATTAGGAGAGAGCCGTGGCAGCTTGGATTCTAAGAGGCAGCGGGAGAAATGATGTCAGGGAACGTATGTTGAATGTTGTCTTAGCGTCCTTCCCTAGGTGGTCTTAACCGGTTTCACTAACCTGGGTGTGGGAGGCTTAACGACGCTTCAGGATTCTTGAGGCACTCTTTTGAATTATCGACGTTTTGTACTTATATCTAAAACCCAGACAAAGCCAATTCATCACAGTTAGAATACCACGCCTACGAGCCACGCCTGCCAATCGCTGACCATTTTGGCTCTGGACATCGGCTTCTCTAGCAGGTATAATGGTGATTCGAGTTCGAATTCCAAGTGAGTTTTGTTTTTAACATTCACTTTCGCGCAAACTCTCTTGAGAAAAGCATGGATTAGTTGTTAACGGCGCATCAATCCGGACAAATCAATCCCCACGTTGATCATCCCCTCTACGTTCGCGCCGGTGAGTACATATAGTGGGAAATGCCCGCAACACGTTCACAATGAAAGGAAGAGGAAATAAAAAATGTGAATCCGGTTCTCAATAATTTGGTGTTTATTTCAAGGGGGGGGGGTGAAATTAAGTTTCAAATTGTTGAAATAAAAGGCTTGACAGGAAGTGGAAAGATTATATTGAATCCATTGCTAGGTCTACTGCTAGGAAAGTTGTTTCACTGTGTCGGCCGAGTCAATTTTTCTTTCTCGCCACAATCTCTCTTTATAAAGATAAATTTATAAGGTGACCATTAGGTTATGCTTAGAATATTGCTGCCAAATCTGGTCTGGTGCTTCTGATATGTATTCAGAGATTCTTGATAAAATGAAAAAAAAAAAAAAAATGGAAAAAAAAAGAATCTTCGATGACAGTCGTAATCAATCTAGCGAGATGAGTTTTCTAACACCATATCGATGTCCCTAAGCGATTTACAAAGCGTAGCTTGGTTGAATCATATAGGCGAAAGTATAGAAAACCCAGTGAGGATCGAACTCACTACTAAGTGTTCAAGGATCTAGGGAGACAAGCTTGTTAACCATTACACTAAGTCGAAGTGGCACTTTATATTTCAAATTGTTGAAATAATAGGCTTGACAGGAAGTGGAAAGATTATATTGAATCCAATGCTAGGTCTACTGCTAGGAAAGTTATTTCACTGTGTCGGCCGAGTCAATTTTTCTTTCAAACTCACTACTTACTAAGTGTTCAAGGATCTAGGGAGACAAGCTTGTTAACCATTACACTAAGTCGAAGTGGCACTTTATAGCTATGACTGAAATATGAAGAGTTTTTTTTTTCATTACAGGCGCCTATAACTCACAGAGCCAACCTGTGGTTTGTACAGCAACTATGCTGAGCAGAGCTTCATTACAATTTCTGGGAGAGAGCACAGAAGCAGAAGTGATCATTTTTTTGTGACGTACAATGGCCGTTGATAATTAAGTATAACTCAAGACTTCAATGTTAAGACAAAAAAGTATTTAATTACAACCTCAAATGAATATTTAACAAGAGCAAAGGAGTAAATGTCAACCAAAGATAATCAACCATTTCAGTGAATACCTCGTTAGCAGTGCGTCTCGGCTCAACCTCCGGTAAATCAAAATCAAAATCATCGATGCATAATAATTCACACTAATTTAACTGGATAGTTCCACCCAATAGGCATTCAATAATCACTTCAGTCAGTAGCCTGACACCTCTATTTATACACTTGGCGGAAAACATATTCATAAGTCCAGAGTGTCACGCTCGAACCTGAGTGTCGGTAGTTACTCATTTACTTTCTATATGACAATTTTTAATAAGGGAAGCACGATCAAACACGCACACATACACTCATACACACACATAAACACACACACACACACACACATATATATATATATATATATATATATATATATATATAGACGTGCCGTCGCCTCTTTCTGTCTTTTTTAGAAATACTTTCATGGTAATTGCTCCGATGAGCTGCTTTCACTGGTTCCCAGACTCCATGAATTCAAGCGCCCTACGAGGCTGGCATCCCGCTCTCACCATTTCACTGTAGAAACTATTAAATGTAGCCGTTTCTTCTACTCCAATAGCTTCATGTCGCGCACCTCTCGCCTGTGGAACTCCCTTCCCTATTTCAGTTTCCCTGAGAGCTATAATCTCCAACTATTCAATTGTAATGTCAATCGACATATCCAGTTTCCTTGATCTATCTCCTATCCTTCTCTTCATTCTTTCCTCTATCACTCCTATCTGATCTTGCTCCAAATCTTCTGTAACCCCTTGCGTCCTAGTGGCTTCCCGCCTTGCTAGGGGCGTAATGCTTAATATATATATATATATATATATGCACAACAAGCGTTTCTTTACTTACACACTCTTACACTATCAGACATTTTAATATCCTTAATGTTCCTCATCCATAATTATATATTATCTATTGCGGTTATCCACGTGACTCGTGTCTGACCAATGGGAACAAACAAAAATCATAACATTCCTGTACTCTGTCCTTTTGCTTTTTCATTTCTATTCTCGATCTCTGATGAAGTCTTAATAATGGTGAAACATGTTAGATTGAGATTCGTTTCCTACTTGTTCCATATTTAATTTCATCATATATATGTATACATATATATGCATATATATATAAGTTAATATATTCAAATGAATAAATATAGATAAATGTACGTGGAACTGTGTTCACATACAAATACATACATATTATACTTATATATATATATATATATACATATATATATATATATATATATATATATATATATATATATATATATATATATGCACACACACACATATATATACACACACATTAATATAATCAATTCAATAAATGTAGATAAATGTATGTGTACGTGTTCGCAATTACATACATATATCGTTTGGCGTATAAAAAACACTGCTCAATGCTAAACACAGAGCTATTAAGTATACATTAATAAAAATACACGATACCCGACGTCCGTATTAACCAAACTGTAACTACCAGTAGCTGAAGATCGCATTTCGCATGAAACCCCTAGTCGTACTGTCGACGTGGGGCATTATGTATTTTTATTAATATATATATATATATATCTATATATCTATATATATATATATAGTGAACATATATATATATATGAGTGTATGAATGAAAAGATGCTGGCTAAATACACACAATATATATATATATATATATAAATTACATATAATTCAAATTCAATACCTATTACGGTTATCCACGTGACTCGTGTCTGACCAATGGGAACAGACAAAAATCATAACATTCCTGTATTCTGTCTCTTTGCTTTTTCTTTTCTATTCTCGATCTCTGATGAAGTCTTAATAATGGTGAAACATGTTAGATTGAGATTCGTTTCCTACTTTTTCCATATTTAATTTCATCATATATATATATATATATATATATATATATATATATATATATATATATATATAAGTTAATATAATCAAATGAATAAATATAGATAAATGTACGTGTAACTATGTTCACATACAAATACACACACACACACATATATATATACACATTAATATAACCAAAGAAATAAATATAGATAAATGTAGGTGTAAATGTTCACAAATACATACCTATTTCCTTTGGCGTATGAAAAAAGTTCTCATTGCTAAAAAAACAGAGCTATGAAGTATATATTAGTAAAAATACATAAAACCAGACGTCAATATTAACCAAACTGTAAATAGCGACCAGTACCTGAAGACTGCATTTCGCATGAAACTTTAAGACGTACTGTGGATGTGGTGCATTATGTGTTTTTATTAATATATATATATATATATATATATATATATATATTGGATCAATCAA
>OZ010614.1:13942236-14037236 GCA_963932145.1 Acanthosepion lycidas
CTGTCGCCTCTGAGTGCTGACTTTAATGCTCACTTTTATATTTATATTTATATGCGCTTTGATCTTAAGCACTTCATCCCATAAATATAGCACACATTAAAACTATATTTATTCATATATATATATATATATATATATATATATATATATATATATATATAGATAGATAGATAGATAGATATACGTTAAAATGAGTTATCTTCCGACTTCAAGTAGACCTGATGGTATCCCTGTAATAATTATTAACAAGTGTGCTCCTGAACTGGCTCCTGTTCTCTCTAAATTGTATCAGCAGGAAAGTGACTCGTTGCGACTTCTCGGGCTAAGGTTCTCTGCTGATATGAAGTGGAAAGACTAGATTTTATCCATTGCTAGTTATTCTGCTAAAAAATCGGTTCACTGTGTCGAGCGAGACATTTTTTGTTTCAAGAACCTATGTTACAATTCTATAAATGTACCATCCGTGCATGGTTGGAATATTGCTGCCACATACGGTCCTGCTATTTACCTTGAGCTCCTTGATAAGATCCAAAGAAGAATCAGCAATATTATTGGTCATAATCTGGTGACTTGGCTCCAGTCATTTTCGCCCGCCATAAGGTTGCCTCTCTGTCTTTTCTATAAATGCATTCATGGTAACTTTCCGGATGAGGTCTACGCTATGGTACCTTGAGTTGTTGAGTTTAAGCACAAGAATGGTGGCGAGATCTCATCAAGTTACACTTAAGCTGGCTATATGTAGCCGTAAATTCTATGCTAACAGTTTCCTCTCTCCCACTTCTCGCTTGTGAAACTCCTTTCCAGCTCCATGCTTTCCAGCCATCTTCAAAAATGTAAATGCAATGTCAATCATTATCTACTGTCCCTCTTCCCGCTCATTATTAATGCTTCTGTTTCTAATTCTTCCACAGCCTGTAACCCATTGTGTCTTAGTGACTTTATTAGCTTGCGTGGGGTGATTCCGATTAAAACAATTCTATCTATCCCTTATCTAGCTAGCTAGCTATCTAAGTCTCTGTTCATATCTATCTAGCTAGCTAAGTCTTTGTTCCTATCTATCTATCTATCTATCTATCTATCTATCTCTCTCTCTCTCTCTCTCTCTCTCTATATATATATATATATATATATATATATATATATATATATATATATATATATATTTATAAAGGAAAGAGGTTGTAGTGGTTCCAACGAGAGAAAAGTGTGTATATTAAAAAGAAGAGAAGAGAGGTGCCGCAAACGTTTTTAAAAAAAAAATGTTTTATTTTCCATAATTTTACTACACGGGTTTCTGGTCTCGCGACCGTCTTCAGGTAAAAGGCGGAGATTTTCACATATTATTAAAAATAATTAATTTTTTTCATTATGTTTTTCAATGTTAAATATTCTCGACATGAGACATTCTCTGTTTTTGTGTTAGTAATCCGAATGTCTTTATTGAATTTCTTGAATATATGTATATATATATATATATATATATATATATATATATAGTTAAATCATACATTTTCGATGCATCAAGGGTGGTCTTCCGTGATGCACTTCTCATCGGCGATTTCGGGTTTCGCATCATATCGGCTCCAACAGCAACCTCGACCTGATTCTAGACGAGTCAGGCCGCCTCCTTGAAAGCGTCGTGCTACGCACCGCGACATTACAAATAACAGTAATCGTAAAAAAAAACTAGCAAGGCCGGACTTTATATGTGTATAACTATTTTCAATCATTTGTTCCCATCTTTCTTTTGATATTTTTCTTTCTTTCTTTCTTTCCTTCCTTCTTTCTTTCATTTCCTTCTTTATTTCTTTTTTCTCAGATTTTCTTTTTATTGCCTTTCTTTCTTCTTTTTCAACGGAACCTTCTTATTTCTTTTTTCTCTCTCTTGCTTGCACTCTTTCCTTCATTTTCTCTTTCTTTTTGACTTCGGTTTAATTTCTTGTCTTTCTTTCTTGCTTTTTCTTTCTTTCATTAATACTTTAGATATTTCTTTCTTTCATTTTTAAAACTGTTTTTCTTTTTTTTTCTTTTTTGATGCTTCTATTTTTACATTGAAATCGATTTTCAATTCTTTCCTGACTTTTGGTGGTTATTGGCTTTGCTTATCTGATGCTTATGAAACAGCATGTAGAGAGAGAGAACTAGGAAGATATATATATATATATATATATATATATATATATATATATATATATATATATATATATATAGATAGATAGATAGATAGATAGATAGATATAAACAAACTGAGATAGATATGAACAGTGCGAGATAGATAGATAGATAGATAGATAGATAGATAGATATGAAGCAACTAATATAGATAGATTAGATAGATAGATAGATATGAAACAACAAAGATAGATTAATAGATATGAAGAGACTGAGATTGATAGATAGATATGAACAGTGCGAGATAGATAGATAGATAGATAGATAGATAGATAGATAGATAGATAGATAGATAGATAGATAGATAGATATGAATCAACTAAGATAGATACATATGAAACGATTGACGGAGATAGATATAAACACTAAGATAGATAGATAGATAGATAGATAGATAGGATTAGAGAAATTTTCTTAAAAGTGAGTCCAGAAAACAATAGAAACGTTTCCCCCATCTCGGCCCTAGAATAGGCAAAACGCAAGAAGCAAATGCAACTTTGGCTTAACACCAAACATCAAAGCCGTAAGATTTCTTTTCTCTTAAAGAAAATGAAGAATTCATACAAGACAAGAAATGAACAAAGACTGGAAAAAGAAGAAAGAAAAAATAATCTTGGAACGGATAAAGAAACAGCAGAATAATTCAGTCAATCCGAAACGTTTACAAACGAGAAAGATTTGATTACGCAGCCGAATGGAGTGTGCGCGCAAAGCATGCTGGGTATTAAGTCAATGAAGTTTTCCATGAAGTTGTAATTGGCAACGAGTTAGGAAACCGCGCTCTGAAAAGGGTGAGAAAGAAATGAGCGAAATAAAGGAAGGAAGGAAGGGAAAAAAGAAAAGAAAAAGGACTATGGGAAAAAGGAAGGAAAAAGGTTGAATGTAAAAAAAAAAATATCATTCAGAATAAACTATATTAAATGGAGGAAGAAAAATAGTGAACGGAAAAAGATGGAACGGATGAAGGAAGGAAGCATAAAGAGAAAAGAATAAGTAAGAGGAAAAAAAAGAGAGGAGAAGGAAGAGGAGGAGGAGGAGGAGGTGAGACTCTCTAGGTGGGTGTTGCGGGCTACAGAGTAACAAAAAAAAAATCTGTTGTATATAAAATATTTTGCAGTTTTTTTAGCTGCATGTAGTTTCACTGTATATCTGTATTAAAAACAGTACCAGTGAATAAACATATACCAAAGCTTTATTGCACTTTACTCTGACTACTCGTCTACTGACGGACATTATAGGGTGCTTTTTATATCTCCTAGATCTTAAGCGGAGGTAACTGAGGATTTATCAGTACAATATCAGCTCCTTATAGGGTCAGTTAATGCTGAAATTTAATTTTCTTGGGAGTATTAGTAATTTTTGTGGAGGGGGAGCAAAAATATAATGCAGCTATTTTATATATTAGTTTGGTGCAAAAATAATGACGTAATAATGTCGTTTTTTGTCGTATTTTTTAACGTCAAAAAACGACATTATTACATTATTTTTGCACCAACCTAATATATATATATATATATATATATATATATATATATATATATATATATACATACTCTTAAGGTGTGCTATATTTATGGGATAAAGTGCTCAATATCAGAGATAGACCGTGTGTAAATATAAAAGTGAACTTTGAAGTCAACACTTAGAGGCGACAGGTTGTTTCATGCTAGACGCAATCATCAGGCCACCTGACGATTGCGTCTAACACGAAACAGCCTGTCACTTTATATATATATATATATATATATATATATATATATATATATATATATATTGCTAGCAATCTTTTTTTTTTAAATAGTGCTGGTAATATTTTTTTGTTTCAAAAATGTTGCTGGCAAAATTTTCTTTCAAAAATATATTGCAAGCAAAATTTTTTTTTTTTTTTTTTAAATCTATTGCTAGAAATATTTTTTTATTAAAAAAATATTACTATCATGTTAGGGGTGTAAGACAAGGGTGTGTCTTCTCACCGGACTTATTCAGCCTATACAGCGAGATGATTCTGAGAACTGAGTTAAAAGTCCTACGAGAATTCATTATTGGTAATACTAACCCTAATAACATAAGGTATGCAGATGACATAGTGTTGATAGCAGACACGGAAAGGAAACAAAATGAATGATTGTTGGCAAAACGACGAAGTCAAAATGTAAAATACAAATCGGACATTTTCACAATATTTTGACCCCAGTTTGGGAGTTAACTATTTGCCAATAGCTGTGACCCTAACAGGTGCTACTATCCCAGATCGGGGTGGACCTGAGAACTCCAGCAATTAAGAGGTGGTTCCACGCTCCTCAAAACCTCCTGATCAGAGGCCTTGCTAGCAATATTTGTTTTAAGAAATATACATAGCTGGTATTTTTTTTAATATTTAGAAACACATTGCTGTTAAATTAAAAAAAAATTAAATTTTCAGAAACACATCATTGGTATATTTTTTTTTGTTTTTGAAAAACACATTGCCGGAAAAAATTTTTAAATGTTTTTTTTTTAATTTTCAAAAACCCATTACTCTTATTTTTTGTTTTACCAAAATAATGCATTGCTGTTATTTATAGAATCAAAACGTTTATAATTTCATAATGCTTTGACTCCTTTTGGGTGCTAACTATTTACCCATAGCAGGTGCTATCACCTGAGGTCTGGGGATGTACCTGGGAACACCAGCGATTAAGAGTTGGTTCCACGCTCCTCAAAACCTCTTTATCCAAGGCCTTGCTGCCAGATGTAGTTTTTCGTCCTTCCCAGAATGCTGCTCGTTTGTATATTTAGGGTGGGGTGAATCCTCTTCAGTAAATATGTCCAAATTTCTGTGAATTCTTATTTGTGAATCTTATCTGTGAATCTATCTGTATCCCTGAAAACAATGGATGCGAAGATAGCGTAGCGGTTAACAGCACCGCGAGCTAGAAGTGCTACCAGGATTCATTATCGGCGGCTACAATCTTAACAACATAAGCTATGCATATGACCCAGTGTTGATAGCAGACACAAAAAGAAACCTACAATAAACCCTGACTGAATTTAGAGAAGGGAATCGAGAAGGAAGGATTTTGAATCAACTGCGAGAAGACAAAAGTCAAAATGCAAATTACAAATCGGACACTTTCACAATGTTTTGACCCCAGTTTGGGAGTTAATTATTTGCCCATAGCTGTGACCCTAACAGGTTATACCATCCCGGATCGGGGTGGACCCGAGAACTCCAGCAATTAAGAGGTGGTTCCACGCTCCTCAAAACCACCTTATCCAAGGCCTTGCTGTCGGATGTAGTTTGGGAAGGATATTAGAAAAACCCAGAAGCTATACCGGCAGCAAAACCGCCAGCGAAATAGTAGAATCAAGAACTATATTAGCAGAAAGCCGCCTGCATATAGATAGAAAATGAACTCAGCAATACAAAAATAGAAATAGTTAGAATGTCGAACTGAACCCTTTATTTCGCTCACTGGGGTAGACTGTTCTAGTTCCAGATGCCATGCCTCAAAAACACATGGCACGGTGGATAAAGGCGTTGGTTAGATTACGGCAGTGGAGAACTTGGAGAGGGGAATTAACAGGAGATAACTGATAAATAACATCAATTAAACATGGAACTAGAACAGTCTATCCCAGCGAGTGAAATAAAGGGTTCAGTCCGACATTCCAACCACCTGAAGAAGGCCGGAGCGTACAACGTGTTGTTCTTGTCCTAAGTATTATCATTCATTACTAACCTTCGTTTGATTATTCTATTCAGTAACCTTCCTTTGGTTACAACAATACATAGTCAAAATAATTCACCTTCGGAAAGACTGTAAGAAAGTAAGAAGAAAGGGCTGAACATCAACAGCAATAAGTTATAATCCAGGTTTCTTAACAAAAGGAACAGCCCAAATTACGAATTGAAGATACCAAAATCAAACAAGTCTAAAAGTGTAAACACCTCGGAAGTATTTTAACAGAGGGTGGAAAATATGATTGAAATCTGAAACACCAGTTTTTCATTTGCTTATATTCAAGCGGGCAAAGGGCAGTAGTCGAATCATGATCATTTAGGGAAATGTAAATTACCCTTTGTAGGTGCAAAGTCAAATTGTATCGATTAAATGTATTTACAGTTAGTTTCATTACATTGATTTACGTGCAAAGACCCTTGAATGGCAACTGGTCTACTGCAGAAAGAAATGGCAACCTACTTGCCAGTTATGGATCGAAAGATACATGATCGCCTAAGCGTGTACATAACTGACTGACCTTTCTAAAGAATAGCTTTATAAAAATATCTCTTTGCTGGTATACATATAGTGATTTTGCTAGTATACATATAGTGATTTTGCTAGTACACATATAGTGATTTTGCTGGTATTGATATAGTGATTTTGCTAGTATACATATAGTGATTTTGCTGGTATATATATAGTGATTTTGCAAGTATTCATATAGTGATTTTGCTGGTATATATATAGTGATTTTGCAAGTATTCATATAGTGATTTTGCTAGTATCCATGTAGTTATTTTTTTCGATATAACACAAGGCGAAAGGCGATATAACAAGGTGATATAACACAAGGCGAAAGGCGATATAACAAGGTGATATAACACAAGGCGAAAGGCGATATAACACAAGGCGAAAGGCGATCTAAGGCCAAAGAATGGAGGTTGCTTTGTTAACATTCATATATGCTAAGAAATTATTAGATTCAAGCCATTGTATTTGTTGACATAATTGATAAATAACTTTTTGTTACAGCCATAGGAAATTTACCAAATATCTAAAACATTGAAATAATTTAACTCCAACCACACAAGAAGGTTTTATCGATGGAATTCCTTTATTAAGAAAAACCAAACACTTGCGAAGCTCATACGGTAAAAAAAAATGATGAAGGGGTTGGCTTAGTTTACCAACTGATGAATACAAGCGGTGACGAAGACAGATATTTCTAGACAGGAGGTGCGGGTATACAGGGGCTTGTGGCTATACAATTACAGCCATGTACACCCGGGCAACGCCGGATACATCGGCTAGTTTTATATATATATATATATATATATATATATATATAATTTTCTCTGTCTGTCCTTGTATATATATATATATATATATGTTTATATATATATATATATATATATATATATATATATATATATATATATATATATATATATATATGTGTGTGTGTGTGTGTGTGTGTGTATCATAAGACTGCAAAATAAAACATGTTTGGTTGTGTTATTTGGGCTATTGTACCCATCTTTGTTATTTTTATAACAAAATTTCGGTTCATGTGTCCTCCGGCCTTCTTCACGTGTATATTGATCTGGGTAACGTACAGGGAATTCTGAACTGAACTCTTTATTTGATCTAATTTATTTAATGGATATCAGTTGTCAGTTAATTCCCTTCCCCAAGTGCCCCACTGCCTTAGCCGGGTATTGAACTCACACTCTTTGGGTCCTGTCATTGGATTTAACCAAGGCCTTTATCCACTATGCCATGTGTCCTTAAGAACATGGGACGTGGGTATGGAACAGTCTACCGCAGTGATCGAAATAAAGGGTTCAGATCGACATTCCAACCACCCGAAGAAAGCCGGAGCGTAGAACGGCCGAAACGTTGTAATAAATTTGGCGATAAAGATGAGGACAATAGTCCGAATAATGTAAATAGTGTACATAATACCTCATCTCAGAAATATAGGCAGATACTGAAAGGCCGAAACGTTGTAACAAATATGGCGACAAAGATGAGGACAATAGTCCGAATAATGTAAATAGTGTACATAATACCTCATCTCAGAAATATAGACAGATAATGAAGGGTCGAAACGTTGTAATAAATATGGCGACAAAGATGAGGACAATAGTCCGAATAATGTAAATAATGTACATAATACCTCATCTCAGATATATAGACGGATACTGAAGGAATTAACGGTTTTTGTATGGAAGAGGGTTGTTCAAGTTTTATTCTTTTAATTCAAACATCGGATTATAAGAGGAGGGTAATTTTTACAGGAATTTATTATTATTTTAAAAACCGTATAATTCATATTATTAACTTTTATTTCTTTTAAATTTTATTTCTTTGAGCAAATTTCTTTTTAAGAGTCAGAACCAAAAAGAAGACTGAGTGCATTTTGCAAACTCTCCTCCTGGTCACAGAAGAATTTGTCCTAGCCCACAGTTTGTAAATGTTCTTTTGGGGCATAACAAAATAATTGACTATAATAACAAGCAAGTCGATTAAATATGTCATTACGATTACAGACATTTTAATTAGTCAGTTTTTAATTGTTGTTCAGTTTTCGCAGCAAAATTGTCGCCTGGCGAACAGGTTTATTTTTTCCGGTCTCTGGTTGAGTCACAGTTCAATTAAATTTCTGATAGATGAAGATGCAGAATGAAAATTGAATTGTGATTTTTTATTTATTCAACAAGATTTTGGAAGTGTTTTTTTGTTTTTTTAATTGTTTTACTTCTATACAATATATTCCGACATTATTTAAAGACATTTGGATATATTTGGTGGCAAAGACTTTCTTTCACTGTCTATTGTTCTATTAGTTTTCTGAATATTTATCTATTTCGCTTCTATCTATCTATCTATCTATCTATCTATCTATCTCAGTAGGTTCATATCTATCTATCTCAGTAGGTTCATATCTATCTATCTATCTATCTATCTATCTATCTATCTATCTATCTATCTATCAATCTATCTATCTATCTAGATCAGCTTCTGTTCATATCTATCAATCTATCTATCTATCTAGATCAGCTTCTGTTCATATCTATCTATCTATCTATCAATCTATCTATCTATCTAGATCAGCTTCTGTTCATATCTATCAATCTATCTATCTATCTAGATCAGCTTCTGTTCATATCTATCTATCTATCTACCTATCTATCTAGATCAGCTTCTGTTCGTATCTATCTATCTATCTATCTATCTATCTATCTATCTATCTATCTATCTATCTAGATCAGCTTCTGTTCGTATCTATCTATCTATCTATCTATCTATCTATCTATCTATCTATCTATCTATCTATCTCAATCGGTACATATTTATCTACTCAAACTGACCTGAATCTATATAAATAAATTTCCAAGAGAATAGAATCCAGGTAGAAGTCAATGTGTCTTCATTTGTATTCCCAATCGCCAATGAATACCTTTGAAAAAGTGTTGGCCGAAAGGTTCCTTAGGTATGACATATGTGTTATTTAAAGCCGTGGAAACAAATCACTTATATATATATATATATATATATATACGTAAGGACACCCTCAATCGGATATCTAGTCATGATTTCCGGGTGGCGGAGACAATCTCTTTTTTTTTGACAAGTTCGCATTGACTGTAATTTTCACCAGAATAATATCGATTTAAATACCCTGACCTTTTAGTGAACATTTTAGATATCGAATTACAATCGACCTTGGCATTCTATTAAACTTATTATTTATTGAAGTCTGCTTCAGATTACTTTTTAAAAAAATAATTAGTTATGTATTAAAGCCAATCACTGTACATGGATTCAAGGTTCAAAATTTATCAACATTTTCCATTGCTATTATATTTGTAAAGATCATCCATAAAAAATATTCCATGGAAATGTATATGTATGAATTTTGGAAAATGAAAGCAGATTTTCAATAATATGTGCATATTATTTGGAATGCATCATTTGAGTTGGATAATCTTGGAAAGGGTGATGAAGAATGACATTCTGACTTACGATGAACAGGGTGTATTGGGCGAAAAAGGTTGAGAAAACTTGGACTGCTTTACACATCTTTGAGTGCTATGCTATTTACCAAAAAATGGAAAGAGATGTGGGTTCATGCCTTTCTTAAGGGCACACAAATGCACACACAATCTTGGAAAGGGTGATGGGGAATGACATTCTGACTTATGGTGACAAGTGTGCATTGGGTTAAAAAAGTTGAGGACCAATGTCTTAGATGAACTGCCTTACAAAAGCTCTAAGTGCTATGCTATTTACCTCAAATGGTAGGAGATGTGGATCCATGCTTTTCTTAAGGGCATCAGGGAAACAATTTTAGTTAAAATTCAAATTCAGGTTCTCAGGTTTCTTGAACATTTCGTTGATTGAAGTCTGCTTCAGTTTATTTAATAATTAGTTATGAATAAAACCAAATTACTTTACATGGATTCAAGTTTCAAAATCCTTCAGCATTTTCTATTGCTATTAAATTTGTAAAACTCGTCTATAAAAATAATCCATGGAAATGTCTATGTACTTATATGGAAAAGAATGAAGATTTTCAATAATATATGCATATTATTTGGAATGGACCTTTTGAGTCAGAGAATTTTGGAAAGATGTGATGAACGCCATTTTGACTTACAATGAACAAGGTGCGTTGGACGAAAATGCTTTAGGGGCCATTGTTCTAAGCGGTCTGCGTTACCCAACGTGAAGTTATTTCTAATTAGGTCTCATTTGTCAGGTTATAATTTGCTTTTATCAAAACCTGTCACCATATCGGCTTGGTATACAATTAATTATATTTTAAGCAACGTCAAGCCTTATCAGTACCTAGATGGGTAACCGCTTGGGGATAGCAGCTGCTGTAAGCGTGGATGTGCGGGTGGTGTCATGGATAAGTTTTATTATTTGAAATGCCCCTTTTGAGTTGGACAATCTTGGAAAGTGGTGTGGAATAACATCGTGACTTATGGTGAAAGGGAGCATCGAGCAAAATAGGTTGAGAATGACTGCTCTATAGGACACGTCCAACTGGTTTCTGGGAGGAGGGGGGAAATCGGGTTTACAGATTAGTAGACTCAAAAGGTTAACATTCGAACTCCTCAAGGCTGCACAACCTGCAATGTTCACCGGCCCACTCAACTGAGAGGTCACGTTGGGTTTACTTTCTCCTAGCTCTTGTGTTTTTTTTTCTGCCACTTCAAAAATAATCTTTATAAATCTATATACTACTAACAGAGAAAAGAATAAAGATTTTCAATAATATAGATATATTATTTGGAATGGACCTTTTGAGTAGAACAATGTTGGAAAGGTGGAGTAAATTCCATTTTGACTTACGATGAACAGGTTGTTTTAGGCAAAAAAGCTTGCGGACCAATTCTAAGTGGTCTGCATTAACCAACCTGAAGGTATTTCTAATTAGGCCCTACATAGGCTTCATATACATTTATTAAACTTAATGTTGTTTCGTGTATATTCGGTTTTATATTTTACTGCCGTTTCGCATAATAATATTCTAAGCAACGTCGAGCCTTTTGGATGTGCGGGTGGTGTCATGGGTAATGGCACTGAATTGTTAACCGGAGAGCTGAGTTCAAATTTCAGTTGAGTTCTTTATCTTCACTTATGCGTAAATACCCTTGGGAAAGGTATGAAGCCACCTCTTCTCTCCCCAGCTATATCTCATATCAATAAATCATTATTATTTTAAAAATTCTACAATCTACAATTTTTTTCTGGCTTTAAATAACCTGCAGACGGTTTATAAACCATAATAAACGAATCAGCTAATCAAATACTGATCAGCTATTCAGGCGAGTATTTTGGATTTATTTCCATTCTATAAAATATGGATCTATAGAAACTACAGTGTCTACAAATTGAGGGATCAGTTTACATATGGATTTTAAGGTAGAACTGGTCCCCCAGTTTGTAACCACATTATAATTTCTTGTTTGTTTATCAAATTCTGATTAGGTATAAATCTATCTCTTCTCTCCCCAACTATGGGTTAATTAGTAAGACTTGAATCACTAAATCATTATTATTTTTAAAAAAAATCATACAAATAGTGATTCCATACACAGGCATTTCTTTTCTATTTATTCACATTCACTGTAATATAAAGCTACAGAATCTACTGACTACAAAGTGGGGGATCAGTTTATACAGTGATTAGAATATAGAATTGATCCCCCACTTTATATCCACATTATAATTTCTTTTTTTTCTGATTAGGTATGAATCTATCTGTTCTCCCCTCAGTTATGGGTTAATGTAAGGCTTGTCTCACTAGATCATTATTATCTGAAATAAAAAATTCTTACGGTCTAAAAGTATTTTTTGGTCTTAACCTGCAAATCTTACTTATAAAACGCAGATTGTGTGTGTGTATCTGTACGTTTATATATGGGATCGTATTTCCTACATTTTTCAACCGATTTCAACAAAACTTCACAGGACTACGTAAAATTACCCGGGGGTGATTCTGACAAAAATACAAGCCAGTTATTGAACCAGAGAAATGAAATTATACTTAAATGTCGTCATAAAAATAAGTTTATATAGTCTTAAAAATAGACATTTATTTTGCATCAAACAGTTTATATATATGTATGTATATATGTGTGCATCTGTCTATTACTTTTATTACTATTATTATTACTTTAAATATATTATTAGATTGGTGCAAAAAATAATGACGTAATAATGTCGTTTTTTGACGTTAAAAAATACGTAAAAAAACGACATTATTACGTCATTACTTTTGCACCAACCTAATATATATATATATATATATATATATATATATATATATATATATATATATATATATATTTATGACTATTAAATGATGATGATGTTTAAATGATTAACAACATAGATTGCATTTCTGTGATTTTTATTACTGGTTGCGCAGTTAAAGTTTTATCCATAAAATTTTCCCCTACTTTCCCTTACTGCAATATTCTCAAAAAAATCTAAAGTAGGATTTGTAATGTAATCGGTACTGAATTAGCTTCTTGACTTCAGCCGCTTTCTCACAGACGTGATGTGGCTTCCCTCTGTCTTTTCTACAAATATTTTCATGGCTACTGCACTAAGTCAGCATTTTTTCCCTGGTGCCCTGACTACATTAATTTAAGTGTACTACTAGATTGGCATCTAGGTCCCAACTTTTAACTGTTGAAATAGTTAAATCTAATCGCCTTTCTAACAGTTTCTTTCCTTGTACTTCTCCATATTGGAACTCCATTCCTCTCACTTGCTTCCCTGATAACTACAACCATCAAAAACCTAAATGCAGTATCAGTCACCATGTTTTGTTGCGTTGATACCTGTTCTTTTTTCCTTTCTTCACCACCCCTACACCCACACTTTTCTCTCATTTTCACTCTCCATAACCCCCTGTGTGATAATGGCACTTCCGACTTGCTGGGGTGAAATGCTTACCGCCCCTCACAAAAAACATTGAATATAAAAAAATAGTTAGGGTACTTACAAAAGCATCTAATAAAATAATTAGGGTACTGTAAATAGCATCTAAAACAATCAAAGGTAAAGCTCTCCCTACCAACAGCTAAAATAGTAAAAAAAAATGCTCAATACAATATATATATATATATATATATATATATATATATATAAGGCAGGATGTGTGTGTGTGTAACGAATGCACAGCCGCAATTTTCGACGGTTCTGCACCAAAATTTAAATGCACATCCTCCAAGTCAGTGGGAAGGCCAAGACTGACTTTGCATTTCCCAACTCCCATCGATAGTGGAAATAATCGATTTTTTCATGTTTCTACGGCAGTTTTCATGTAGTTTGCGGCCATTTTGTAAGGCCAGAGTGAGAGCCAATAGCTGGCTGCCACGAATAGGCAGGAAGATTCTATTGGCCAGCTTGAGAGCCAACAGTTGACTGACACGAATGTTAACTAGCATGCTAGCATGCAAAAAAATCGATAGCTGCATTCGTCACAAGTGAGAAAAATTTAAATCTGCATGGCACTTTACTCCAATTGGCTCATTCGCTTGCTTAAACTCAACGTTGATTCTGATTCCGCAGAACTTGGTTGGGTGTGAAAAAGTATTTGTTGTTAACATTCTTTTTTCATTCGCTTTTTCCAGTTACGAGTCCTCTTTTTTTTTTTAAAGCTGATCGTTTTGTGTTCATTTTGTTTAGTTCTTTTTTAGTAACAGATTTAATGTTTAGTATAGAGCTTAGAAAAAATTCGCAGTGTGAGATAGGCAAGAAGTAAGGCATGTAGCAACATCAGCACGGCAAAGGGCACTCCTTTAAAGGCAAGGAAGGGCAAAAATATTTTAATTCAAGTGATAGCGATTGCTGTATGGGTCGTACGATTTTTGAATCAAGCCCGGGCAACGCCGGGCCATGCTGCCAGTGTTTAATAAGCTGTAGAATCGACATAACCAATGTAATGATATGAGTGCCAATATGTTTCATTGTTTGTCTCAATAATAATAATAATAATAATAATAATAATAATAATAATAATAAAATTAATAATAATAAAATTAATAATAATAATAACAATAATAATATTAATGTTTAGAATTTTTTTCTTTTTTGTTAAGCATTCAACCCCAAGCAAGGCGGGAAGCCACTAGCACACAAGGTGTTACAGAGAGTTGGAGCGAGAGCAAATAGGAGTGATAGAGGAAAGAATGAAGAGAAGTTTAGGGGATAGATCGGGGCATCTGGAGATGTCGATTGACATTACATTTGAATAGTTGGAGATTATAGCTATCAAGGAAACAGGAAAAGGGGAGGGAGAAGAGTAGAAGAGACGGCTACATTTAACAGTTTCGACAGTGAAAAAACGAGAGCGAGATGCCAGCCTAGTTGAGCGCTTAAATTCATGAACTCTGGGAACAAGCGAAAGCAGCTCATCGGAGCAGTTACCGTGAAAGAATTGGTAAAAAAAAAAAAAAAATAAATAAATAAAAAAAGACAGATACGTTTATGAATGTTAAAATCATGACGAAACATGAGCTTCGCATAAAAAAAGATTTGACATTCTCGACTGAAAAGAATGAGGTGACCTTACTCCTTGTAAGATAACACTTCTTGCCGGGCAGCTACCCGACACTCTGAAATAAAAGCAAAAATTCGATTGACGGATTATCTTTCTGATCGGTTTTCGTGAGAGAACATGAGGTTAATGACATTCTTTACTTTCATGCATCGAAGCGTGGCAGATTATTTTTTTGTTACCACAAGAAGAAAGACAAAGAGTACTTTAATTCCTGAACGATGACAATCCCTTTCTTCCTTACGTTATGGTCCTGGGTAAGAAGATAAACTACATCCAACAGCAAGGCTTCTGATCAGGAGGTTTTGAAGAATATTGAACCACCCCTGTGTTCCCAGGTCAAAGGTCCCGGGTGGCAGCACCTGTTAGGGTTCCAGCTATGGTTAAATAGTTAAACCCCTAAAATGGGGGTTTGGAAATTTTTATACTCAAGGAAAGAAGGATAGAGGGTAACCTACCTATAGCCGAAAATGAACAAGTGAGATGGTAAAAGAAACCTTACTAAAGTCGGTAAAATGCAAACACAAGAAATAAAAAAAATACTATCATTATTTGCAATACCAACTTTCTAAATGTTGCATGTCCTGGGTATGACGATAAACTACATCCGCGTCCTGGGTATGGCGATAAACTACATCCAACAGCAAGGCCTCAGATGATTTCGGAAAAATAATGATGCCAACTATATGTTTTTGAAACAATAATGTTGCCAGCTATACGTTTTTGAAACAATAATGTTGCCAGCTATACGTTTTTGAAACAATAATGTTGCCAGCTATACGTTTTTTGTTAAAAATAAATGTTGCCAGCTATGCATTTTTTAAACCATAATGTTGCCAGCTATACGTTTTTTGTTAAAAATAATGTTGCCAGCTGTACGTTTTTGAAACAATAATGTTGCCAGCTATACGTTTTTTATTCCATACAAAATAGGCATTTAAAATTCATATAAACTGGATTTGGCATTAAATAACCCATAGTGGTTGATATGCCATAAAACGCAAACAAACAAACAAAATCTAAATGTTGCACGATCCTTTGTACACCACGTTTAGATAACATTGGAAGCGTCTGCTACGAAAGAAGGTATTTCAACTGTACCTTCTTTTATGCGCCTTAGTTGAGGAGAAAAGGCGAACAGTCAAACGGGTGTCTTCCCTGTGGGCTCGCTTCGTCTCTCTGTATCTTTTCGCGGGTACTGGTCAGTTTTATCGCTAATAGGATACTTTGTCTTGTCTTTGTATAAAAAAGTAATCTATCTTTATTCGGCAACTATTCTTTGTTTAGGCCGCTTGTGATTCCCACTTCCTCTTTTATGTGTCGTGTCTCTTCAGGATGTAGGCGATCATGGCTCTCCACCTCCTCCTTTTCCTTGTAGCTCTCAATGTTTTGTCTTTTTGTTATTTCTCCCAGATCCTGTTCTGCCATCCACTTGCTTTAGCCCGTTAAGTCGTCACGTGTTGCTTCCTCCATGGTTGCATCTTCTCCAAATCCTCATCGTTGCTCACATGTTCGGTCTATGGCATCCTTAGCATCCTTCTGTAGAACCATATTTCTGTTACCTCGAGTCCATCTTTAAGGAGACTGGCCAACATTTGCTGCCGTAAAGGACAGATATCAAGAAGAATAAACACTACACTAAAAGCGACTGCTACGAAAGGGGCTTTTTCATATATCTTCTTTTATGCACTGTGTCCCTTCAGGATGTAGGCGATCATGGCTCTCCACTTCTCCCTATCCCTTGTAGCTCTCAAAAAGTTTCGTCCCTCTGCCACCCCCCAGACCACGTTCTGTCACCCACTTGCTTAAGCCTGCCAGGTATGTCATGTATTGCTTCCTCTTGTCTCTCTTTCCCTCTATCCGCCCTGTCAGTATCAAACATTCCTTTCTCATTACGTTTCATAGAAATTTCAGTTGCATATTCCTGATGTTAGGCACAAGTTTTCTCTTCCTTTGCATTCTCTCCAAAACCGCGTCGTTGCTAACATTTTCGGCCCATGGTATCCTCAGCCTCCTTCTGTAGAACCAGACATCCGTTGCCTCGAGTCTCTTCTTACTCTTTGAGGAGTGTTGGGGCGCACCTACCTTCTCATCAGAATGGACTGATCTCTCTACTACTAATAGGACAGTTCTATAGAGTTCAGGGGAGATCAGGTGACCATCACACTTCCGTCTCTCTACCGGAAGATACAGTTGGACTTTATACTCTTTCTGATTGTTACTGACTAACCTGCGTTGGTTTGACTACTAATCTCTCTGTTGTAAATACCTCTTCGAATATACCAGTATTTTTCCCTACGTATGTGTTTGTCCTTATTTCAATAGACGCACGCGGAAACACTCAACATCTCAACAAAGAGATTGTCCAACATTCGAAGCCGTAGAGAACGACAGATATCACGTAGCAGTTCAGTAATTTTTTTTCTATGTTTCAAACTTAATACTCTGGAAGTAAAGAAAGAAAAAACAACCTTTGGACAATAGAAGGATACCCAAATTGATCTAATCTGTCCAAAACATTATCGATAGCAATCCTTAAAAGATCAATGAAAGCCATCGCCAAAGTAATTCAGATGTCGGAGGAGACGGAGAAGGTCAGCAGTGACGGAAGAGATTCGATAAAAGTCTTATGTGGGAAAGAAGGACTAATGTATGTCTGCAGCGACAGAGGAAAACCGATGATGCGTGCCAAACGGTTAATTAACAGGGTTGAAAACTGCCATGCTTTAGTTATTGTCTGAGTCAAAGACCAGTCAAAAGATTAGAGAAATGACATATTATCTGTTCTATCTATCTATCTATCTATCTATCTATTCAGTATCTTTACATATCTATCTATCTAGTCAGTATCCTTATCTATGTATGTATATATGTATGTATGTATCTATCTATCTATCTATCTATCTATCTATCTATCTATTCAGTATCTTTACATATCTATCTATCTAGTCAGTATCCTTATCTATGTATGTATATATGTATGTATGTATCTATCTATCTATCTATCTATTCAGTATCTTTACATATCTATCTATCTAGTCAGTATCCTTATCTATGTATGTATATATGTATGTATGTATGTATGTATGTATGTATGTATGTATCTATCTATCTATCTATCTATCTATCTATCTATCTATTCAGTATCCTTATCTATCTATCTATCTATCTATCTATCTATCTATCTATGTACCATATCATTTTTGCGATATGGGCGGTCTTAGCACTTCAGAAGTTCCAGCATTTTCTAACCCCGAACAATTTACCACGCTCATTTTATGATATAAAACTAGAATATTAAGCTGAAAATCCAGGTCGAAAGAACAGTTCAAATGTTTTACAATGCGACAGAGTAATTTCCAAGGCAATTCTGTAGTCGTAGAACCCGCAAG
Organism: Acanthosepion lycidas; assembly: GCA_963932145.1. Classification (NCBI taxonomy): domain Eukaryota; kingdom Metazoa; phylum Mollusca; class Cephalopoda; order Sepiida; family Sepiidae; genus Acanthosepion; species Acanthosepion lycidas. The sequence continues at coordinate 13,960,593 of OZ010614.1, forward strand.
GTAATTATTCAATAATTAGCATAAGAGTTAAGATTCATCAGAAGATATCAATAGTAAAACGCTAAAGATTTCACGGTTCGTTCTACTTATTTATGCTTTGGTTGGCCTTTCCAAAGGTTTCTTATCGTTTGCATTCCGGTAAAAAAAAAAAAGGCAATTACGACAAATATTGGGATATCGGTTAAAGAAAAGAATGAATAAAATCTGGGAAAGGAGTTAAAGAAAACGCGAGTGGACAACAAAAAATATTGAGAGTGAAGGAAAAAAAAATAATGAGAGAGAATGAAAAAGAATACTGAAAAAGAAGGAAGAAAGAGAGAATTGAGAGAGCAGAAAGTAAAGTATATATGGAGAGAAGGAAGAAAGACAGAACTGAGAGAAAAGGAAGAAAAATTAGAGAAAAGGAAGAACAAATATATATATATATATATATATATATATATATATATATATATATATATATATATATAAAGAGAGAGAGAAAGAGAGAATGAAAAAAGAATATTGAAAGAAAAGAGAGAAATGAATATTGATAGTGAAAGAAAAAGAAGAAAGATTAAGAGAAAAGGAAGAAGAAGAAAATTGTAAAAGAAAAGGAAGAAGAAAAAAATTGAGAGAGAAAAGGATGAAGAATATTGAGAGAGAAAAAGAAGAACAAGAATATTGAGAGGGGAAAGGGAGAAGTAGAAAATTCAGAGAGAAAAAGAAGAAGAAGAATATTGAGAGGGGAAAGGGAGAAGAAGATATTGAGCGAGAAAAGGAAGAAGGAGAAAATTTAGAGAGAAAAGGAAGAAGAATATTGAGAGGGAGAAGGGAGAAGAAGAACATTGAGAGAGAAAGGGAAGAAGAAGAAAAGCGAGAGAGAAAAGAAAGAAGAAGAATATTGAGAGGGGAAAGGGAGAAGATATTGAGAGAGAAAAGGAAGAAGAAGAAAATTGAGAGAGAAAAAGAAGAAGAAGAAAATTGGGAGAGAAAAGGAAGAAAAAGGATATTGAGAGAGAAAATGAAGAAGAAAAGGGAGAGAGAAAAGTAAGAAGAAGAGCATTGAGAGAAAAAGGGGAGAAGAAGAAAAGCAAGAGAGAAAAGGAAGAAGAAGAAGAATATTGAGAGGGGAAAGGGAGAAGAAGATATTGAGAGAGAAAAGGAAGATGAAGAAAAGTGAGAGGGAAGAGGAAGAAGACGAAAATTGAAAGAGAAAAGGAAAAGAAGAATATTGAGAGGGAAAAGGAAGGAGAAAATTGAGAGAAAAAGAAGAAGAAAATTGAAAGAGAAAAGGAAAAAGAAAGATATTCAGAGGGAAAAGGAAGGAGAAAATTGAGAGAGAAAAGGAAGAAGGAGAAAATTGAGAGAGAAAAAGAAGAAGAAAATTGAAAGAGAAAAGGAAAAAGAAGGATATTAAAAGAGAAGGCACAAAATATCACTGACAGAGAAGAATATTGCAAGAGACGGAAGAAAATATCATTTATAGTGAAGGAAGAAGAATTTTGAAAGAGAAAGAAGAAAACAATATTAACGTGTAATGAAGAAAAAGAAAATTAACTTTTAGAAACGAAAGCTGAATTTACTTTTCCAATTCTGTATTTTTTTATTATTATATTGGAGCGCCATCTGTCACTAGACGGTGAATGAAAAAAGGGCAGATAATCAGGTAACCTCTAAATCACATTATCTTCTGGAAACATCCAGGAAAGACGAACAATAAAAAGAAACGAAGGCGTTGTCCAAATAATACAGAAAAGAAATGACAAGTTATATCCAATCTTTTACTTATATAGGCATAGATATACAGGGACGTAGATAAAGACGACAAAACCTATCCCATGAGACAAAAATAAAACTAACCAATGCATTTGTACGAAACTTTTTTGTTCTTTTCATTTTGTGGGTTTTATCCATAAGCGTTCTGTGACAGAGGAAGAAAAAGATCTGTCTGAAAGAAAGGCCTGATTAATGTTCCAAAAGGTGGCGCTTTCTATAAATTCGATCGATGCAGAGCAAGTTTTCGCTGCTCATTTTTCTTTTTCCGAGACATGGTGGGTAATTGGATGAAAAAAAAAAAAAAAAAAAAAAAAATGGAAGCAAATCAAGAAGACTCGCAGAAGTATCAGAGCTCTCGATGTCTCCACTGCCGTAAACCGTACTGCCTGTTTTCCAGCATATGCGGAAATTTAAGAATATGAGCAGCATAGTAATAAACGACAGAAAATATGATGCAGAAATATGAAGGCGGACATAAACAGGGAAAGATGCCTTTCTGAAACTAAGCTAAGTATTGAAAGGATAGAACAATGCCCTCAGAAATAAGTAATACTGAAATAATTATGAAACCGTGGTTTGGTTTGTTTTACGGCATATCAACACCTCAATGGGTTATTTAATGGCGACAAGATTTTTATTGCTGGTAATATTTTGTATGTATTAGGTTGGTGCAAAAATAATGTCGTTTTTGACGTATTTTTAACGTCAAAAAACGACATTTTTGCACCAACCTAATATCTATCTATCTATCTATCTATCTATCTATCTATTTGTTTAGTTTGTTTTGTTTTACGGCATATCAACCTCAATGGATTATTTAATGCCGACAAGATTTTTATTGCTGGTAATATTTTTTTCCAATATATATATATATATATATATATATATATATATATATATATATATATATATATTGAACAATAAAAAAATTAAAAAATTAAAATCCTCAGACACACTGGGTTGTAGATTAATATTCTTTCGTTTTTTTATTATTATTCCATTTAGATTCCTCGACTAGTTTCGGCCGAAGAAATATATATATATATATATATATATATATATATATATATATATATATATATATATGAAATCAGGGTATAAACAAAAACAGAATAGACATTTTTTCACGCAAAGGGCGTTGGTGTTATTTAAAAAAAAATTATAACTAAAAAGTTCAGGATTCAAGAAAGAAAGAATGTAAAAAAACGTCAACCACCTCAAACCCAGGGGCAAAAAATAACTTATCAAGGGCTCAGGCAATAAATAAGTAAAAATCTGTTCATAGGACGAAAATGTCACAAGGAGAAACAAAAATTTGTTGAAGAAGGGAAAAGAAAATCAACGAAATATATTGAGGTCCGATCAGAAACATAACAGAAAGGATTTTTTTAGCAACATCTCTCTCTCTCTCTCTCTCTCTCTCTCTATATATATATATATATATATATATATATATATATATAGATAGATAGATAGATAGATACTTGTTTCATTAAATAATATAGACAAGTGTTGTCTATTTGATGTAAATTCTTTTCCTATCGTCTTAATAACATTATCATTAAACGAAGAAAGAAAATCACAATATTGATACATATTTTTTAATCCAATCTAAGCTTTCGCCTTACATAAGCCATTATCAAAGATGACAATTACATTACAATATGTTAAGCAATACACGGACAAAACAATAATGATAGTCTGTTTCTGCTTACATGGAAGATTTCCAAGCAACGAAAAACTTGCATATAAGACGTTGGAAGCGAAAATCGCACCACAGCTCATGACGTCACACATGACCACGCGAGAGTGAATTCGAGAAGTATTAAGTATGGGAAGCCGTTGGTATAAACCAATGGCTTCTGTTATCAATTATAGACATTTAAAAATATTTGTGGAGATTTCGTAGTTTATTTTGTTCAGGTTAGATTTCAACTGTTTTATGTATATAGCTTAAAGAATTTTTAGTTTTTGTTTATAGTTTTCATGTTTATGTATAGTTGTGTTTTCAACAAATATTTTCCGGAATTGAGTACGCGGTCAGGTATGTTTTTTAGGCCTAAAAATGTTAGAGTTATCATTCAATTGCAGTGTCAAGCGTCGTGAAAACGACTTTGTGGTGTGATCAACATAAATATCATTTAATTCGTTAGAGATACAATCTGCCAAAGGGCACTTGAATTTGTAAACTTGTTTTTTGCAAATCGCTAACCGGGGAGGAGAAGAATCATTGCGAATAATTGAGTTGGATATAATAGATTTAGTCTAGTATATAATTAACTTAATTTTTTTTGCTACAATCTGCTGTAGATATATTAGTATTTTTTTTAGTATATTTTCATCTTGTTTATAATTAGTATGCATTTGATATAGGAGATTAATATGTTCGAGAGTAGTAGAAGCAGTACTATGTACTATTTGCTTAGTACTGAGATTTCTAAATATATATGTATATATAAATAAAAAGTTTTTAATAAAAATGAAATACGCTGAAAAATTAACACGCTAGAGCCCCTGTCTAAATGATTGGATTCGTCTGTATCCTTAGAAAAAGTAAATTCTGAATTTATGTGTGTTTAATACTCAGTAAATTTAAAAAATAAGTTATTCTAATATCCGCTTGAAGATGAAATGGAACTAATGCTTTTAATTTAATTATATAATTAAATTTGATGTTTTTAGCTTCCATTTTTAAAACATGGTTATTACTGTGTAGCGAAAAAACATATTTTGAATCAGCTAATTTATTATATATATATATATATATATATATATATGATGCTAGACGCATGAAACTGCCTGTCGCCTCTGAGTGTTGACTTCAATGTTCACTTTTATATATATATGTATATATATATATATATATATATATATATATATATATATATACATACATACATATATATATATATATATATATCTATATACATATATATATATACATATATATACATATATATATATATATATATATATATATATATAGATATAGATAGATAGATAGAGAGAGATAGATAGATAGTCAGACAGACAGACAGACAGACAGAGAGAGGCAACTCAATGCGGTGTAATGGTTAGCAAGCTTGGCTCGCTAGAACAATTACAACTGAGTAGTGAGTTCGATCCTTGCTGGGTACCCCCTAATTTCGGCCTTGTGCCACATCTAAGCTACGCTTGGAAAATAACTATATATATATATATATAGATGCATATGAATTGACTGATAGAAAGATAGCTACATAGATGTGGATAGACTGATATATATATATATATATATATATATATATATATATATATATATATATATATATATATATATATATATATATAAATATAAAAGAAAGAGGTTGTAGTGGTTCCATCGAGAGAAAAGTATGTATATTAAAAAGAAGAGAAGAGAGGTGCCGTAAACGTTTATTTTTTCTAAATAAATCCACATTACAACCAAAAACGTTTACGGCACCTATCTTCTCTTCTTTTTAATATATATATATATATATATATATATATATACATATATATATATATATATATATATATATATATATATATATATATATATATATATATAGAGAGAGAGAGAGAGAGAGAGAGATGCATATGAATAGACTGTGATTGATAGATACAAAGAAAGAAAGAAAAAGAAACTGTGATATATATATATATATATATATATATATATATATATATATATATGTGTGTGTGTGTGTCTGTGTGTGTCTGTGTGTATGTGTGTAAGAGAGAGAGGGAGAGAGAGCGATTGAGAGATATAAATGTAAATAGTTGGATCAACAATGACATGTTTTCATTGATTGAATCGTGTCCGTTGTAGTTTCCGATCTACAGATCGATATACCCTCCCAGGCATCTTTGCCGGAGTTTTCACCCACTACAATAACACCCTTCCTGATTACCGTTCAATTGTCGTCTGCTAACCTTGTATGTATTTCAATCACGCACCATTTTGAAAGCCAAGTACACTGGAAAGGAAAACCGCTTCACAATAGGAACGTGCTAACAGTAGAAACAATAAGCAGCTCCCGAATGTAAAAGAAAGGTACCTCGAGATAGGGGTGATAATGGCGGCGATAAAAGGGGGGAAATAAGGAGAAGGAAAGAAGGATGGAAGGAATGACTATTGTGAGGTAAGAGGAAAGAGGAAAATGTATTTTAAAGATTTTAACGAAGAAAGGCAGATTAATGGTACGCGAATGAATAGCAAGCAAAATAGAAATTTGAAGACTGTAGAATGAGAAAGAAAGTAAACGTAATGCGGCTGTGAGTAAGGAAAGAAAAAATTGAAAGGAGACCAAACTGCGAGAATAAGAAGAAAAAAGAAGGAGAGAAAAGAAATAGGAGTGGAGGAAAACGAAGAAGAAAAAGAAGAGGAAAAGAAGAAAAATAAAAGAAGAATGAGAATAATGTAGAAAAATGAGGAGGAGGAGAAGAAGAAGAAGAAGAAGAAGAAGAAGAAGAAGAAGAAGAAAAAAGAAGATAAGAAGAATGAGATGAAAATGAAGAAAAAAAGAAAAGAAGAAGAAAAGGAAGATAAGAAAAAGAAGAAAAAAGATAAGAATATAAAGAAGGATAAAGAAGGAAAAGAAGATGAAAAAGAAGAGGAAAAGAAGAAATGAAAAAGCCAAGAAGAAGAAGAAAATAAGAAGAAAGAGAAGTATCAAGAGGAGAGGAGAAAAAGATGAAGAAGAAGAAGAAATAAAGAAGAAAAAGGAGAAAAGAAAAAAAAAGAAAATGGAAAAAATGAAGACGAAAAGAAATGTAAAAGAAGACAGGGAAAAAGTATCAGAAGAAGAAGAAGGAGGAGGAGGAGGAGGAGAAAAGAATACGAAGGAAAAAGAAGAAAAACAAGAAGAAGAAGAAGAAAAAGAAGAAGAAGAAGAAGAAGGAGGAGGAGAGAATAAGAAAGAAAAAGAAGAAAAAGAAGAAGGAGAAGAAGAAGATAAAAAAGAAAAAGGAGGAGGAGAAGAAGAAGAAGAAGAAGAAGAAGAGGAAGGAGTAGGAGGAGGAGGAAAGAATAAGAAGGAAAAAGAAGAAAAATAAGAAGAAGAAGAAGAAGAAGAAGATAAAAAAGAAGAAGAAGAAAGAAGAAAATAATAATAATAATAATAATAAGAAGAAGAAGAAGAAGAAGAAGAAAAAGAAGAAGAAAAAGAAGAAGAAGGAGGAGGAAGAGGAAAAGGAAAGAATACGAAAGAAAAAGAAGAAAAATAAGAAGAAGAAGAAGAAGAAAAAGAAGAAGGAGGAGAAGAAGAAGAAGAAGAAGAAGGAAGAGGAGGAAGAGGAGGAGGAAAGAATAAGAAGGAAAAAGAAGAAAAATAAGAAGAAGAAAAGAAGAAGAAGAAAGAGGAGAAAAAGGAGAAAAGAAGACGAAAAAGAAAAAGGAGACACGAAAAAGTAGTAAAGGAAGAAGAAAAAGAAGAAGGAAAGAATAAAAACAAAAATGAAAAATAAGAAGAAAATGAAGAGAAGAAGAATATAATAAAAAGAGTCGAAAATAATAATAATAATAATAATAATAATAATATGAAGAAAAAGAAGAAGAAGAAGAAGAATAAGAAGAAGAAGGAAAGAATAAAAAGGAAAAAGAAGAAAAATAAGAAGAAATGGAAGAGAAGAAGAAGAAGAAGAAGAAGAAGGGGGGAGAAGAGGAAAAGAAGAAAAAAGAGAAAAGTAGAAAAAGAAGATAAAAAGAAAAAGATAAGAAAAAGTAGTAAAAAAAGTAGAAGAAGAAGAAGAAGGAAAGAATAAAAGAAAACTAAGAAGAAAAGGAAGAGACGAAGAAGAATAGAATAAGAAGCAAAGAGTCGAAAATAATAATAATAATAATAATAATAATAATAATAATAATAAGAAGAAGAAGAAGAAGAAGAAGAAGAAGAAGAAAATTGGAACGTGAGGAGGAGGCGAGTAAGCATATAGCTGTCAGTAAGTGTGGAAGTGAAGGCGAAGAAAAGAACTGACAAGATGGCAGCGGAAGAAGACGAAAATGGAATATTAGATATGTTATACTGACGAACACTAGAAAAGTCTTGAAGAAAAAGATATAAGTGTGGGCAAGAATGAAAAAGAAGAAGATAAAAAATAGGTGGCGGCAGGGGCGGGGGATGGGGTAATAAAATTGAATGAAAGACGTTTGGAAAATAAAAGAATGAAAAAGAAAGACGTAAGATTGCGAGGAAGAAGAAAGCAAACAAAACAAATCGACAAGAAACTGACACATGCAAAACGCAAATGAAGCTGAGTGAAGGCAAACGGAATCGAGTCATTAGCGAGTTGTTCTAATTGAGATCTTTGCTTGTTAGCGTATCTAGTGTTAAGCAATCGATACCTCCTCGCCTCCATCTCATCCGCCATTTCTCGTCCCGTCATGCTCCATTCTCTCTATACCACTACTCTTTGCGCGTGCTCACCTGTTGTCTCCCAAGTATCCATCAATCATATTCTTACTCGGTTTTACAAGTATTCACGGAGCCTGGTGAGGACGGATACAATTTTGCATGTGCAGGGCAAATAGTTACTAACCCCGGTAGGAATGATCGGAGAAAATTCTTCGCCAGCCATTTTTAAACGGTGAGGTAACCTGAGTTGATAAACTTTGTTTGGGCATTGCACAAAGTTAGAAAGGCGAGTCCCCAATGAGGACCAAAGTCACAAGTATAGTCAATTTCAAGGAAAATTGGTTACTAACCACTGCATTAAATAATAACTCTTCTCTCTCTTTCTCGCTCTCTCTCTATTTCTCTCGGTACACACGCATACACATCCATATACACACAGTAACATATGCAGGGTGCGATGGATAAATTGTCTAAATGACGCAAAAATGAAAAATAACACTGACATCACATTTTAACAGACAGGGTGCGATGGATAAATTGTCGTCTAAATGACGCCAAAATGAAAAACAACACTGACATCCCATTTTAACAGATATATTTACCAAAATTTCACAAAAATATTTTGAAATACTAAAGAGTAAATATATTTAAACTCCAATCGCTTCAGCCTCGGCCCCAAGATGACTTCGGAATCTCCCGCATCTCTTCTGGACGGTCTCCTTGTTTAAATAATTTTATTGATTAAAAAAAAAAAAAAACATATTTCGATTCGCATTTAATTTTTTCGTCTCGTTTGTTACCTGGATTTTACTAAACACGAAATAATTTCCATACCTGAAGATGACTGAATGTACAGTTGAAAGTACTAGCGTATTAAAGAAAGACCTTATACAGCTTATAATTTTTAAAAACAAGGATCATAACATTCATCGAGGGATTTATAGGTGAATGCACATTTAAAATTTTGTTAGCGAAGGGATTTCGCCATTTTATATTATTAACGTTACTAACCTCCTTTTTGTATGAATGATTCATTGTTATATAAATTGAACTGCACCACATATTTGATATATATATATAAGATAAATTAAGGTTAATATGCCGTAAAACAAAACAAAACACACACACACACACACACACACACACATATATATATATATATATATATATATATATATATATGTATATATATATATATATATATATATATATACCAATTTTGTCATTGGAAATAATGAACACTACATTTTTGTCTTGAAAGCATACCTTGAGAATGACATTGTGTTAATGTAGAAAGTACACGGAATACAGCAATGTATCAACACAGTAATTTTCTCTTCTTTTAATGCCGACACCAAAAAACTCATCAGAGAATATGAGAGGATCCTATTGAAAATAAGCAAACAAATCATGTCTTAATTATTCAATGAAACTTGCCTCAATATATATATATATATATATATATATATATATATATATATATATATATATGTATATGTGTGTGTGTGTGTGTGTGTGTATGCATCTGTTTGTTTATAAATGCAGAAACACGCCCAAGCACACATACATATACATGTATATTCGTATCTGTCTATAAATACATACACACCTAATCACACACACACACATACACACACACACACACACATATATATATATATATATATATATATATATATATATATATGAAGAGAGAGAGAGAGAGAGAGAGCGGGAGAGAGAAAGAGAGGGGGAAGACTTGTTATCCAAGTGCATACACGTCCCATACCCTCCAAAACGTAAAAATTAAAAAAAATACTATAAAAAGCTCAATAAAAAATTGATCAAATTTTCTGTCATATTCAATGAAACATGTTCGAATGACTCAAATATAAATATATATATATATATATATATATATATATATATATATATATATATATGTGTGTGTGTGTGTGTGTGTGTGTGTGTCTGTATATTGTTGTTTGTCTATGTGTGAATGTGTATTTGTGTGTGTATGCACCCTGAATAGTAGTGTAATTGCACTGTTTTGTGTTTGTTCAACACCAACAGAGCCCCCCCCCCCTGTGGTTTGTACTGCATATATATCGAACGGAATTTATTTACTGTTTTGGAGAGAAAAACAGTTCATTATCTGACGTGATCATCAGTCTGAACAAGGCCAGTACACTTACATCCTCGGCCACGATGGTTTAGCACAACCTTCGATTGCTCCCGAATAATTTCGTTTACCCAATTTCACACATAAGGCAATATTAACCTTCTTGATAATGAAAAAAGATTGTCAAAAAATGCTAGAACAAATGCTTGGGTAATTTCTTCACAAATCAGATCCAGACCTGCACCAAATTATTCCTTAACTGATAAAATATAATTAGTAAAAAGGCAGGCATTATTGCTTATGCAGGGAGAATGAGCTTCAAGTCGATGAGAAATCGTGCCGCCATAAGCCAGAGAAGCTGATCGAAAACGACCAAGTCAAGATCTTGTTGGATTTCAACATCCAAACAGACCGTATTCAAAACAGCCATCACCGTCGTTAACAAAAAAAAAAAAAAAATAAATAAATAAATAATACCTGCTGTCAATTCCAGGTGACCATAATATTAAGGTCAAAGAAATTGCTAAAGTTATGAAATGCACTAACCCCCAGATTGGAATTGAAAGAATGTGGGACATTCAGGCCGTTATTGTCGCAGTCATTATTGGGGCGATGGAGTCTATGTCACCGAATTTAATGTCGTTCATTGAGATAAAGCCTAGTATCCCATCGCGACAGAAGTCTGAGTTACATGGCACCGTAAATATTCAGCGAAAGGTGATCTCTACCTGAACTCGTACGACTTGACAGAGAACACACACAATCCAAGATATCCGGTTGAAAACAAAAACCGCGCGGAACAAGTGTCATTATAATAATAATAATCATATTGGCTTGGTGCATAATTATCAGGCGTTTTACAACGCGTTATTTATTAATAAAAGTTGCTGTTTTCTTTACGTTTTTTTAATAAAAATATTTTATTTTCAGGTTATAAAATGCGTGTCGATAATCATACGCTCTGGAATAATCATTTAAAAAGTTGAATTGTTATGTTTCTTTTTTCATAATAAATATTGTTTAAAATACGCCTGGTAATTATGCACCAACTCAATACTACTACTACTACTGCTACTACTAATAATAATAATCCAGAAACAATTGATCATCTTGTATCAGGTTGCTCGATATTGCCATCCATTGAGTATAAAACCCGGCATGACAGAGTGGGCCAATATCTGCACTGGAAAATCTGCAACTTCTACGGGAAGGAAACTGGTATGAACACAACCCAGACCCGGTTACGGAGATAGAACCTGTTACAATTCTATGGGATTACACAATACACACTGACAGAACAATCAAGGCCAACCGACCAGGCATTGTTATTAAAGACCACAAACAAAAACGGTGCCTCCTTATGACTGCAATGTATCTTTGAAGATATTCAAAAAGCTGTCAAAATACAAGGACCTTGAAATAGAAATCTCAAAAATGTGGCATATGGGAACATCAACAATCCCTGTTGTAGTTGGAGCCCTAGGACTGGTTGGAAAAGATTGCAGTAGACTAATTGAATTGATTCCTGGAAGTCTATGCCTCAAGGAGATACAAAAAATTCTTCTCACGAGTACAACTCACACTTTACGAAGGGCTTTATCTATGTAATTTTTTTTTTTTTTTTTTTTGTCAGTGGAAAGTGTCATGATGCCATTTCTAACCTTAGGTCCCTGGGCGGGACCCGGAAAGAAATGTGTAAACGCCAGAAATCAAAGAAAATAAAAACAATAATAATAATAAATTATGTTTCGCTAAACAAAACAAAAACGAACTTGTCGATGAATATATTTCTGGAAGGTAACTCTTTATAAGTAAAGTGCTGAATGTTAAGAAATTGAACATTAATTGTAAAATATATATTAAAATGTTCCACACTCATCTTCCCGACTTAAAGTTGCGCAGATAGTATTCGAACATCAGGGATTTTTTTATTGTTTTTTTTTTTTTAATCAATTCGCCCCAAGCAAGGCGATAATACCATTATGACGCAACGGGCTACTGGGAGAGAAAGAGAATGAGAAAACTTCAGAAGGAACGGGAATCCCAGTTCTATAGAAGAAACAAGCGTTTACTACTGTTCAAAACACGAGGGAGGAGTAAGAACCGGGCGATAGGCGAACCTATCTGCTCCTATTGGGGAACAAATAAGTAGTAAATAAAACTACACATTTTAGGCGGGACATTAGAAGTATAGAGTTTAAGTAGACCTTAGAAGGAACCGGAATTCAATCCTAAACAGGAAAGGAGGAATAAATCTGTTCTCCTTTTTAAAAGATCGGAGAGGAGTGTGAACCGAACGACAGGCAAATCTATCTTCTCCTATTAATTTATTTGCGTCTTGTAAAGGAAATCCAGTAATTCACTGACCTGGATATGATAAGATATATTCTTAATATTCTATTTGTTGTCTTTAATACATACAAAAAAGCAAGCATGCGCGCGCGCACAAAAAACATATATATATAATATAAAGATAGAACAGTAAGATATATAATCAGGTGTTCTTATTGATATTTTTATTTTTACAAAACAGTGCTCAATGCAAACTTACAGAGCACAAATATTATAAATTAAGTGGTTTAAAATATGTTTTTTTTTCGCTACACAGTAATAACTATGTTTCAAAAATTGAGCTAAAAACTTAAAATTTAATTTTGTAATTAAATTAAAAACATTAGTTCCATTTCATCTTCAAGCGAATATTGGAGTAACTTATTTTTTAAATTTACTGAATTTGAAACGCACACGAAAATTCATAATTCACTGTTTCCAAGGATACAGAGAAATCCACTCATCAGGACAAGCGGTGGTAACATGTTTTGTTATTAACTTTTGTTGTATCAGTTATGTATGTATGCATAAATATTATAGTAGCTTATTTCCTTTGTTCCATTTAATCTTTATTTAAAAAAAAACTATTGTGTAAATTTTTGTAACTTTCTATAATATTTATGCATTACACCCTAATCTTTATTCGGTAAAAATTTCATTGCTAATCATGCATTACTTTTTAAGTAATACACATATTTATGTCTTTGTTGTTTCCGTTCCTTATATTATGGCCAATACTGTATATATATATGCGTGTATGTGTGTGTGATCATTATAATAATAATAATCATCCACTTGACTTTTAATTTAATTGTAGGGGGAATCCGAATGCAGAAGCCACACTAATTCTTTTCCACAACGGTCTATCGACGGCAGCCATCTGTAATTCTGCTATATCTATACCTGTCCATTGTTTGACATTGTCCAACCAGTTTTTGCGTTGGCGTCCACTTTCAACGGTTCCTTGCGGGATGGTCTTGCACAGGTTGTCGCGCTTTGTAAGGTGTCCAAACCACGCCATTTTACTCCGCATAAACTCATACATTCATGTACGTGTGTGTGTGTGTGTGTGTGTGTGTATAAAAATTCAGGTATAAATAAAGGTATATATCTGTAAAAAAGATATATATCCGAATAAAGACAAATGGAAAAAAACAAACTATTTACCAACGCGTTTCGTTCTCCATTGGACACTAATAAGGCAAACGTAGGGATTTCATCTTGCAGCATGTATTTATAAACAGAAGTAAAAAAAAAAAAAATAGGATTTCAAAATTCGTAAATTTAAGGGCGACTAAAAATATTTTTATGGCTACCTGTGAAAGTCAAGGTAAACTATGGAAGATGCAATACAATATAATTTATTGCTTAATGAACGAAAGTGGCTAAACGTTAATTCCTCTCTCCAAATTTTCCACTACCTTGAACGGGTTTTGAACTCACACTCTTTTCAGTTGCTGAAGACATTAGGTTTATAATACCCAGAAATTCATACACATGGCACAGTGGATAAAGGTGTTGGTTAGATCCAGTGACAGGACCCAAAGAGTGTGAGTTCAATACCCAATTAAGGCAGTGGAGAATTTTCAGAGGGAAAATTAACAGGAGATAACTGATAACTGACATCCATTAAACATGGCACGTGGAACTAGAACAGTTTACCCTGTGAGCGAAATAAAGGGTTCAGTTCGACATTCCAACTACCTGAAGAAGGCCGGAGCGTACAACGGCCGAAACTTTAGAATAAATTTGGCGACAAAAATGAGGAGAATAGTCCGAATAATGCAAATAGTGTTGTTGTTAATGTTATTTCTGATGTGCTTATTATTATTTTATATCAATTTAATAAATCATTTATGTGTTTATTTCTTTTAAATAATGGACGCTTTTTATTTAATTGTTTATTTTTTAATTTTTATTGTCATGTAGGCTGGTTTGGGAAAGGAATATATGTTTTGGGAAAGGATATACGCTAATTTTATATACTTTTTTGTATAATGTATTATAATTTTGTTAAAATTTTATGATGCGAGCCCCCCTTAAAATTGGCTTCAAAATTAGGTCTTCAAAAGTCGTCTGATACACGTGTACATACGATAAATATAAAAGTGGGTTTTGAAGTCAACACCCGGAGGTGACAGTCTGTTTCATGAAACAGACTGTCGCCTCCGGGTTTTGTCTTCAAAGACCACCCTCAATGCTAAGTATGATTGAGAGAAATATTAAATAAACTCTCTCTAAACTCGACCATATCTCTCAAACCACCCCTCATTACCCCCTCTGTTAAATTACAAAACTTACACTACCCATCAAAATTATGAATTTTCATTTCATTTCGTTTCGTTTCATCTTTTGGAAGTGCTATCTGATGATCCAGAGTCCTTTAAAAAGGCTCTGGTGAAATAAATTATTATAATGGAACCTTAAAGTGGTCTGTTTTTCTTTAATATATATATATATATATATATATATATATATATATATATATATATATATATATGTAAAAAATATATAGAAAATAGGAAAGAACTCGTTAGGTAAATAATCCAAAGTTCTTTAGTATTTTTGTTATTATTTTTTAAAAATAGTGCTCGATACAAAAGTAGAGCATAAATATAATTATTTATTTAAAAATATGATTCCATCGCTACATGAGAGTTCTCATGTTTCAAAACAATAGCCGAAAACTTCAATATAATTATTTGAATTAAATTGAATTAAAGTACTAAGCTCTGTTCCATCTTCAAGCGAAATTTTTTTTGGAATAACTTATTCCCGAAATTTACACGTTTTATAAGCATAGTCATTATTAAAATTAAAATTTCTATGGTAACGGTTAGAGCAGTTATTTTAAAAAAGGGGGCGTAAGGGTTAATAATTTGTATCAATATCTCAGTTACATTCAAAGACGTCAAGTCAGGGTAAGGTTGGGGTGTCTAAATTTAAAGCGGAAGATGACATCGTCTAGTCTGGTTAAGTGTCTATGGAGATTTATTTATTTTTTTATTTTATGTTTATATTTATTTATTTATTTTTTCATTTTTTTTGGCGACAATATGTTACATGTTTAAACGCAATCGTCAGGCCTGAAGATTGCGTTTAAGCAGAACACAGACTGTCTCTAATGGATGTTGACCTCAAGTTCCGCCTGGGTGGTAGTTTCATATTCAGATCAGATATATATTTTAGTCATATCTGAAATTATATATATATATATATATATATAAAGAGACATTATATGTGTGTGTGTGTGCAAATATATTGATATAATAGGAAAATACAAACCCCAGACTACACCTCCATTCAAAACTATACACCACCCTTTGCCTGATGACGGTCGCGAGACCGGAATCCTCTGTAGCAAAATTATGGAGAATAAAGCATAATATTTTTTAAAGGAAATCCACATTACAAACCAAAAAGTTTGCGGTTTCTGTCTTATTTTTAATATACACCTTTTCTCTCGTTGGAACTACTATAATCTTTCCCTTATATATATATATATATTGTCTCTCATTATAAATTATTGTAATATTGAAATGTCTACAAAAACGCTTTCATGTTTCAATAATATCATTGTATTTCCTCAGTGCCAATGTTTTGTAATTGGTGATAAAAATTATTTAGGGAAATTGAAAAACAAATCGTTACCTCTTTTCCGAACGTTAAGATGGGTGGGGACATGAAGTCAAACTATAAATGAATAAAACATTCCATACCATTGTTATTCCATACCAAGTCTTGAGGTTGAAACTGCCACCCATTGGTTAAGGTTTAATATTGGAATTAAACTTAAATACTGCTGACCAGTTTCGAAACAGTAATTTCTGTGTCGCGATGTAACCTTTTTTTTTTTAAATTAATAATACATAACTATCAAAATGGCGTGGTGCAGTTATTCAAAATTAATTTGCAAAAACGATTTTACAGACAAGCCGGCAGTGTGTCTGTAATTTTATCTTGTAAGGTTACATGAACAGAAAATGGATAAAAAATTTCAGGAATATACAAGGTTCATTCATTTGTGATTTTCAACTTACGGAAAGAAATATTATACCTTTTTTAAGTGAAGAAAAATATTATGATGTATAATTATCCGAAAAGTAAACAAAGCATTTCCTAAAGGATAAACGGATTTATTTTGAATCGGACATTTTTATAACTTAAAAAAAAACTGAATGGGGAAAGGTTCTTGCCTTAAAGAGAAATCAGAGCGTTACTGAACTGTGACGCTGTCTGTAGCTGAATAGCAAAGCACGCCGGACAAAACAGTAGTTTCTGTTACAAAGGGGGCGCAGGTTCGATTCCGGTCCCAGGGTACGTTTTCTTAATTTAGATTTCTCGAATGCGCACGCCGATTGATCAATAAAGTAATAAAAATGCCCGATAAAAAAATAAATCCACCAATTCTTTATATATGTATATATAGCGTTAAAAATCCGTGGGTAAGTAATCCATATATATATATATATATATATATATATATATATATATATATATATATATATATATATATATATATATATATTAGGTAGGTGCAAAAATAATGTCGGTTTTTGACGTATTTTTTAACGTCAAATAGTCAGTTTTAAAATGTGCTATATTTATGGGATAAAGTGCTTAATATCAGAGATAGAGCGTATGTAAATATAAATATAAACGTGAACATTGAAGTAAACACTCAGAGGCGACAGGATGTTTCATACTGGACGCAATCGTCAGGCAGCGAATGCTGGATACTTTCTCGGCCATATATATATATATATATATTTAAATGTTTGTTTTCGATTTTTACTACGTTACTTAAAAAACGAAAACTCGAATAAATAACTACAAATAAACAAAATAATATAAAAACAAGTAAAATAAATTGACGCCAACAAATAAAGAAGTGAGTAAACAAGGCACTTCCGCAAAAATAACCACCAGAATAGATTACCCACAATGCACCACTGATCCATATATATATAAATAGCCGAGGAAATATCCAGCATTCACGGCCCGACGATTACATCCAACATCAAACAGCCTGTTGCCTCCGAGTGTTGACTTCAATGTTCACTTATATATATATATATATATATATATATATATATATATATATATATATATATATATATATTCATCTAAACGGATCTTCAGGGTAAGCTGAAGGCCAGATTACCCTGAAGATCCGTTTAGGTGGAACCTAGTTTGGTTTTCCTGGCTCTTTAGGATTTATTTTAGTTATCCCCGATCTACTTAGCGTATTGAGAACTTTACGTCTTCGTCTTACAACTCGCTTGGTTTTTTTTTCTTTGGACTGAAGACATAAGACACTGGACATTTTATTTCGCTTTGTTTGGATGTTTTTAGTTCTTTCTTTTTTTTTTCCAATGTTTTTCTCGATGGCCGATTTCTTTTGACATATCTGCAAGTGGTGCTATCCAAGGTTTTTTCCAAACGAGTATTACCATTAGTACATATATATATATATATATATATATATATATATATATATATATATATATATATATAATCATGAATTATTCATACATAAAACAAATACAAAGGTTAATCATTTAAATGGCGAGAAATCCATCTTTGCGAACAATTCAAATAATATACAAAAACCCCGAACCTGTTTATGAATGAAAAGATCCTTGTTTTATAAATTTCAGTTGCATAAGATCTTTTTATTTTACAAGCTTTCGTCTGTTCCTACAGACATCCTCAGGTATGAAATAGATTGTGTTCTTGTTTTTACTCTCAGTAATAAGTGGACAACGAAAACAATGTTGTAATCCGAAAAATGCTATGAGAAATGTGTTATTGTTTTGGAACGTGCAGTCGCAATGCTGAGTTTGAATTTAAATTTTAAGGTTCTGCGTTAATGTACAAATGTAGTCATAAGAGAATTCTTTTTTACTGGTAGATTTTCCATCAAAGTGGCATGAACTATATTGTTCAATAATTACAGTAATGTCGCACTTATTATCCGAAAGTTGCACTTGGATCAATTATTTTAATTTCAATAAAGGTGCAATTAATTTACAAATTCATGAATTATTCATACATAAATAATTTATCTATGAATAAATCATTGCACCTTTATTGAAATATATATATATATATATATATATATATATATATATATATATATATATATATATATATATATATATATATATATTAAAATGAACAGAGAAACCGCAAACGTTTCTGGTTGTAATAATATCATTGTATTTCCTCAGTGCCAATGTTTTGTAATTGGTGATAAAAATTATTTAGGGAAATTGAAAAACAAATCGTTACCTCTTTTCCGAACGTTAAGATGGGTGGGGACATGAAGTCAAAATTGAAATTATCCTTGTGGGTATGTCTTGATTAACCATTTAAGTGTCAGATCTACTCTAAATAGAAAAATAAGGTCAGAGGGTGGAGTTGGCTGAGCTATTTTTTCATGCCACGATAAACCGGCACTTTGACTGATTTGTTTATTTGACGGCATATAAACTTCTTATGGGACATTTAATGCCAAAATTTAATTTTCTTGGGACCTTTGAAGCAATAAAAATATGATATATGTTATTCTGCTTTCACAATTGAATACATGGTAGATGATACTCCGCTTTTTGTATATACAATTTGTGTGGACACAATTACTAGAGGTGGTGATATGTATGTTTTATGTTGTTGTTTTGCTGAAGTTATATTTTGTAATACAGTTTGATTTCTTTAAGAAATTGTAGGATATTATATGGATTAATATCATGAAAGAGTTCTTTCATTTTGGTTGTTTGGTTAGTTGATTTTGTTTAACGACACATCAACACCTCTATGGGTTATTTAATGCCGAAATCAAAATAATTTGAACAATTTTATAGCACCAACTAAATATATTTTGAACGCATGTATGCCTTCAGCTACAAATAAAAAATATTGCTGGCCTTTTTGCTTTAAAAACGATGTAATGGAATAACCTCCCACTATCATGAGTGACGGTACTATAGGTGGTAACCGCCTATAAGTATCCGTTACGACAGCAGACAGGAGAGTCGCGCTGGGATCTTTCCCAGCTGCGCTAGTCGAACTCTCTGCCTTCGGGCAGAGAGGAACCCAGACGAGGCTATGCCGAAGGGCAGAGTTTCGTCCGGGGAGGTAGACGGACCCGATCCTGTTTATGCAGAGTCTACGGGGATTTTTTGGTGGAGCCTACGCGCTCGGTAACCTCACTTTTAATTTGGCCATGTACCACATGTGACTGCGTGAGGCAGTTACTAAATACTGCCGAGCTGGGATCTGCGAAAACTAGCAGCCTTCTGATAGCAGCACGCACACAACTATACTGACTTGCGACGACCGTGCGCATAACTATTACATTCTTGCTTGGGATACTGGTTTCAACAATAAACCTGTTACTATATATCCACTGTGTTTGTCCAGTCCATATTCCTATTGGCACGGAATATAACAAAAATTATTGTTGGTCATTTTACTATAAATATATAGTGGTCATTTTTTGTTATATAAAAATGTATTGTTGGTATTTTTTACTATATTATATCCGTCAAATCAATGAACCAAAAGTCAATGCAACATGAATATTACTGCAACACTTGAGGGATCAGTTTATCTATTGATTGTAATATAGAATTGATCCCCTACTTTATACCCACATTATAATTTCTTGTTTGTTTATCAAATTTGCTTTAGGCATCAATCCACCACTGCTCTCCCCATATATGGGTTAATTAGCATTGTGGAGTCCGGGGATGGATTCCTGCACAAATAAATAAACAACGCTAGTAATTGAAATAGAAAAATATGTGTATTAAACGTAAGAATACAAACTTGAAATGAAGATTAATAGTTCAGGAATGCGGGTTAGTAGAAAAGTATATGTACAAATCTCTTTAAATGAAGCCGTAATTATCTCTCTTTCTGGACTCTCGTATAACTCTGGGTGAACACCCTGTCTCGAAGTTTGTCACGCTATCTCTCCGTAGTATAAGTATACTTTGGACGAGTCCATCTAGTGTACAAGGGGCAAGCCGCACAATAATTAGTAAGACAAGTATCACTAAAACATTATCTCCTCTACTAAACATTCGTGCAATCAAAAAATATTTTCTGGCTTTAAATAACCTGCAAAAATGGTTGATAAACCGTAGAAAACTGTATTGCAGTCAAGTTTGATATGCAAAAATTTAAAGGCATTGTCTGTTGTTATCTTCTATGTTCTTAATAACGTTTCTTTCATTGTTCGTCGTCCTGGGTAAGACGATCAACTACGTTCGTGTCCAGGGTAAGACGTTAAACTACATCCGTGTCCAGGGTAAGATGATAAACTACGTCCGTGTCCAGGGTAAGACGATAAACTACACCCACGTCCTGGGTAAGACGATAAACTACGTCCGTGTCCAGGGTAAGATGATAAAATACGTCCGTGTCCAGGGTAAGACGATAAACTACATCCGTGTCCAGGGTAAGCTGATAAACTACATCCGTGTCCAGGGTAAGATGATAAACTACGTCCGTGTACAGGGTAAGACGATAAACTACACCCACGTCCTGGGTAAGCCGATAAACTACATCCAACAGCAAGATCAGGAGCTTTTGTGGAGCGTAAAACCACTTCTTAATTGCTGGTGTTTCCAAATCCACCCTGGCCAGGGGTAGTAGCACCTGTTAGGGTTACAGCTATGGGCAAATAGTTAATTCCAAAACTGAGGTAAAAAGCATTATAAGTGTAAAAATAGGTTTTAATACCAGAAATACTTTGTAAAGAATTATTACCAGAAATAAATTTTTGAAGAAAAACACTATTACCAGAAATATATTTTTGAAAAAAGTGTTACCAGCAATATGTTTTTGAAAATAATATTATCAGCTATACATTTTTGAGGAAAAAAATATTTCCAGAAATCGATTTTTGACAAAACAAAATATAACCAGAAAAAAAAAAGTTGTCGGCATTAAATAACCCATTGAGATTGATATGCCGTAAGACAAAACAAACCAAAATTAAGTGAGTAATTTAAAAACAACTTTTTACGAAAATAAAACCATACAAGATTGTAAATTTCCTAAAAGAAGTCGGATTGTACTAAAAAATATGAGTTATTAAAAAATGGTTCAAATATATATGTATACATACACACCTTTTTTTACCAAACTATTGCTATGAATCTATTTCAAAATTTTGTTGGCATTAAATGACACACTGAGGTTGATATGCCGTAAAAGTAAACGAACCAAACTTTCATTGTTCGCTTCTTTCAAATTATTTTTTCTTTTACTCGTATTTTTTCACCTTTGCGTCTTAGCGGCTTTATTGCCTTGCTTGGGACGAAATAATTTAAGAAGAATTATTTAATTTTAAAGAGAGGGAAGGTGCCACAAAGATTCCAAATTGAAATTTTCCTGAGCTGCAAATGAAAGAACTTTGTTGTCACTTGCTGTAGCATTTGTAGCGATAAAATTTTTCTACGTGAATTTTGAATGGTGCGATACGAATTTTTAGCACCAGAAATTTCGAATTGAGGTGACGAGAGGAAAAAAAGTCCCAGCGAACTGGGATCGCTGTATGTCTCTGGTTGCTAGCGTATGAGTCAACTTCATCGGTTTTTCCAAAGTTACGTGTTGAACTGACGAATTCCGTCGAGAAAGGAGAGGTTCGTTGGTTTTTTCTTTTTTTCCATTTTTTTTTGTCAAAAGCTCATTGAAGATGTGTCAAAATACATGCGATCAGGACGCGTGTATGCGCAGCAAGAGATTTTGTAATCCCGCCATCGTCTCTGCGATTAAATACTGCAGAAGTCTTGTGAAAAAAGGAGTTTTTTGGGGGTTGATCTTAACTGGTGACTCCGGAATAATTTAACTTCGAAATTTTGCTCCCGCCACTCACCAACGACGGAATTTACAAGTTAAGTTATGTATCTCAATATCTGGTCGAGGAAAACATTTCTGTTTCTCCTAGTTTATCTATCTATCTATCTATCTATCTATCTATCTATCTATCGCCTTCTCTCTTTATATCTATTTATCTATCTACTCCCTGCATACCTACCTACCTAGCTAGCTAGCTAAGTAGTTATATATATATATATATATATATATATATATATATATATATATATATATATATATAGCTACTTAGCTAGCTAACTATATATATATAAATATATATAGCTAGCTAGCTAAGTAGCTATATATATATACATATATATATATATATATATATATATATATATATAGATACTATATATATAACCATAAATTTAAAAATATAGATAGTACCAATATATAACTCAACAAATCAAAACCTACCCACATTTCTCACCCACACAAGACAGACATGCTTATGGAAGTGTGGAGGCCTCACACTTATACACTCACCCACACGAATATACACACTTACACACATCATACTCACTCACTCCCTAATGAGCCAAATGATAACACACACCCACAGCAATACACACCCTTACACATACTCACTCACTCCCTAACAACCAAATAACACACACACAAACACTAAACAGAGACACATCCCCTCATCAGGTCCAATAAAACTGTCAAACTGACCAGAGAATTCATAGCAGCATGTATCTATCCAGCGCTTATCTCAAATAACAACTTAAAAGAGACTGTTTGACCAACACAAGGAATGTTAAAAGATTCATGTTAAAAAGATAAAAAAAGAAAAAAAACAAATGAAAACTACAGACAAAAGTTCATTTTCTCCAGCAAAAGACTCATTTCTGTAGTTTACTGCTAGCAGCAAGCAGAAATATTTCTCCTCCCGATGATGGCCAATTTGGTCGAAACTAGTCGAGGAATCTAAATAGAATAATAATAAAAAAAACGAAAGAATATTAATCTACAACCCAGTGTGTCTAAAGATTTTAATTTTTTAATTCTTTTATTGTTCAATATATATATATATATATATATATATATATGAATTTATTTTTCTATCTGTCTATCTGATCGAAGAAGACGTTTCTGTTTCTCCTAGTTTATCTATCTATCTATCTATCTATCTATCTATCTATCTATCTATCTATCTCTCTCTCTCTCTCTCTCTCTCTCTATATATATATATATATATATATATATATATATATATATATAGCTACCTAGCCAGCTAGATAGATGGATGTGAAAAGAGGAGATACATAGATAGTATTGAGGGGTTCACCCCTTTTTACACAAATGGACTCACCCAGTATATACATATGCTATTGCTACGGGAAGACCCGAGAGACAGAGCAAGAGGAGGAGTGAAAGGTTGTAGGTAACCGGAAGAGTGAGAGTAAAGTAACAGCCAGAAAGAACGAACGTAGCGATCAAGAGTCACAGTGAGCGAGCACGTAGACTCAGTAAGAAGTCATACAGCGATACTTCAATACCAAAAACTGTATATATATTTTGCTACTAGCCCGTATTCCTGGAACTACTAACCTGCATTACCAGTTTGTATTATTACGTTAATACATTATTTTCATATATTCATTCCTGGCGTTTGTTATTTATTGGTACCCGATTTCAACCTGGAATCCACAACAGATAGACAGACAGACTAGTAGAAACAGAAACGTCTTCTTTGATCAGATAGACAGATAAATAAATCCATATATATATATAGCTACTTAGATAGATAGATAGATAGATAGATATGAAGAGAGGAGAAAGATAGATAGATAGATAGATAGAGAGAGAGAGGAAATAAATAGATAGATAGATAGATAGATAGATAGATAGATATATAGATAGATATGGACAGAGAACGAGGTAAATAGCCAGATAGCTAGATTGATAAATAAATCCATATATACATACATATATATATATAGCTAAATAGATAGATATGAAGAGAGAAGATACATAGAGAGAAGGATATATATGTATATGTGTATATATATTTATATATATATATATATATATATATATATATATATATATATAGATAGATAGATAGATAGATAGATAGATACACTAGGAGAAAAAGAAAATATCTTCTACCAGATAGAGAGGTAGATAACTCAATGTCTTCCATATATATATATATATATATATATATATATATATATATATATATAGCGAGAGAGAGTGAGATAGATAGATAGATAGATAGATAGATAGATAGATAGATAGATAGATAGATAGATAGATAGATATGAACAGACTGTAGATTGAACTTGGTAAAGAAACTTGGAATTTCCAAAATATCTGGAAAAAAATGGGGTTTCTTGTGTTCGAAACATCGTCATTGATATTCAAAACTCTCGGTAAATATTCTCCGTTGCACAATCAATTCATTTAAAAAAAAAGAGAAAAGGAAAGTTTCCCGGCTATCATTGGATGACCCCGCTAACAGAAAAGCAGCAAAAGGCGGAAACATTTGTCATTGGAAATAATTAATGCAAAATAAAAATTTAGCGAGCCAAGATCGTCTGTGTCTTACAAAGTGTTACAAACGGTCTACTTTATGAAAAAACACAGTGACGAATCAATATGTCAATTGACCCACGTTGATACATGTCACCGGTCGGGGAAAGTGTAGATACCTTGTGACCTAACGTCAAACTTACACCACCGAACTCACACCTGTTCAATATTTAATTGTACTCATAGAGAACCAGATCAGTTGCGAACACCTGAATTCATTAATTGATCGAAAAATCAATAAGTGTACACATAACGGGAAAAAATGAAACCGAGAGATAGATCGATCGAATGGACTGAAATAGATAGACAGATAGATAGATAGATATTTAACAGCTTGCTATGCATAGATAGGTATATAGATAGATAGACAGACAGACAGACAGACAGACAGACAGACAGATAGATAGATAGATAGATAGATAGATAGATATGAAGAGACTGAGATAGATAGATATTAGCATTGAAGTCAACACTCAGAGGCGACAGGCTGTTTCCTGCTAGACGCTATCGTAGCCTTATACGGCAAATCTGTTTAGCAGATCTTAATCACATCTTCTGAGTGACTGCATAATCTGGCTTACAGTTTAAACAAGGCCTGTACGCTCAAACATTCGGCCACGCTGACTTCGTGCTAGGACATCCATCGATGGCTTTCGAAATATTCCGTCTCTCCAATTTCACTCACGAGGCTTGAGCCAACACGCGGTATAAACAAATCTTATAAATCTCAATGGCGCTATAGCATCGCAAACAATGCCTACAGAAGATAGTAAAGGATAGCGAGAAGAAGGGACTAATGGTCAGTTGTAAGAAAACAAAATGTATGGTTGTTAGCAAAAAAGAAGACACCAGCAGGCGAATTACACATTGAGAATGCCAAAATCAAGCAAGTACAAAAATTGTAATGTCTGTAATGTGTTTTTATGGAGGACGGAAAGTATGACACTGAAATCCGAAGGCGCATTGGGACAGTGAAAGGTGCCTTCCAAAAGTTAAGCAAAGTATTAAGAAACAGGAAAAATTTCGTTAGAAACAAAGTAAAGAATGCTGAACTTTTATGTCATATCACTTCTCCTATGTATCAGTGAATTCTGAACAATCCCTACCCCCAGATGAAGAAGAGACTTGAAGCAGCAGAAATGTGGTTCTACAGAAGGATGCTGAGAATACTATGGGCAGATTCTCGTAGCAATGGCCAAGTTTCAGAGGAAATAGAAACGAAAAGTACACTCATGCTTAACATCAGAAAAAGTCACTTTAAATTTCTAAGGCACGTAATGAGGAAAGAGGGCTTGGAAAATCTGATACTCACAGGACATATTAAACGTAAAAGGGAGAAACGCAATCAGCGAATAACTAACCTAACAAATTTGCGTAAATAGTTAGCAGGTCAGGAATTTGGAGGAAAAGCATAAAACATAAAATTTATTAAGCGCGACAGAAGAAAGGAAATTGTGGAGTGCCATGATCACCCACTACTTGAAGTAACATATCACATAGAAGATGAAAAAGAGGCTCATGTAGATTGTTAGCAGAACAGGGATTAGAAGTAGCGAAAATTTTTTACTAAGATCTATAGCGGAAAGGAAATTATGGAGAGCCATAATCTTTGAAAGCAATTAAAAGTTTATGGCATAAGTTAATTAGTTTGAATGCAATTTTTATGTTACAATTCGGGGCATATCTTTTGGAATTTGGAATTTGGCGTGAGAAAATACATTAAAAAATATATCTGGTGATACGTAGCTCTGAGTAGGACGAGAAATAAGCACATTGTTTACATTATTCGGACTATTGTCTTCATCTTTGTCGCCATATTTATTACAACGTTTCGGACATTGTACGCTCCGGCCTTCTTCAGGTGGTTGGAATGTCGAACTGAACCCTTTATTTCGCTCACGGATGTAGACTATTCTAGTTCCAAGGACACATGTCACAGTGGATAAAGGAGTTAGTTAGATCCAGTGACAGTACCCAAAGAGTGTGAGTTCAAGACACGGCTAAGGCAGTGGAGAACTTCCAGAGGGAAATTAACAGCTGATAACTGGTAACTGACATCCATTCAAAAACAAAAAAAAAAAAACAAAAAAAAAAAAACATGGCGCGTGGAACATTTATGAAGATAAAATACGGATATCTTTCCTGAGGTCATTGTGAATTTTACATTCTTCAAGTATTAACATTAACAACGAACTATTTTATATCACAAAATTGTACTTGGATTAAGCGAAAATTACTTACATTATAATTAATATTACTTACATTCCTTCCTGCCGTCAATTTTGACGGCACGGGTACACTAATAATAATAATAATAATAATGAGAAGAAGAAAAAGGGGTTAGGAGAGAAAGCTAAAAAACAAAACAAAAAAAAACCATTACTAACAGTGATAAAAGAAAGGAAATTGTGGAGAGCCATGATTATCAACGTCCAGAAGGGACACAACAAATAGAAAAACAATAATAATAATAATAATAATAATAATAATAATAAGAAGAAGAAGAAGAAGAAGAAGCTTGTCAAAATGGTTGGCAGAACAGTGATTAAGAGAGAAAGCGAAAAGACGAAGACATTGCTAAGAGCTATAGAAGAAAGGAAATTGTGGAGAGCCATGATTGCTAACATCGTGAAGGGACATGGCAAATACAATAATAATAATAATAATAATAATAATAAGAAGAAGAAGAATAAGGTTGTCAAAATAGTTGACAGAACAGTGATTAAGAGAGAAAGTGAAAAGACGAAGACATTGCTAAGAGCTATAGAAGAAAGGAAATTGTGGAGAGACACGATTTGCAACGCCGAGAAGGGACACAGCAAGAAGAAGAAGAAGAAGAAGAAGAAGAAGAAGAAGAATTAGCTTGTGTAAATGATTGTCAGAATGAGGATTAGAAGAAAAGGACAAAGTTTACAAAGAGCTACAAAGGGCCGGAAACTGTGGAGAGCCATGATTGTCAACATCTTGAATGGACAAGGCATACAGAAGAAGAAGAAGAAAAAGAAGATCCTTAATTTTCAGTTTTCCATTCAGTTCTCGTTTTATTTCCTTTCTTCACACTCTTTTCCATTCGTGAAGAATTCACCATCTCTTATGATTCCATACAAAAGCAACAGTTTGCGTTTGGCCATTGTCTTCCTTTGTTTCAATTTGAAATATTGTTTGTTTTTATGTTGGAATTTTCCATGGCCAAATCCATCGCAGAAGAAAAACAAGTCGTATATTTACAATAATAAAAACAATATTTTCTTTAATTTATTGTCTAATTTAAATTCTTGGATTCCAGCTTTCAAATCTGAAAAATGGCTCCGTCATTTGGCGAAAAAAACTACAAGCCAAACAAAGGACATTAGCGTGGACTTTATAGATGAATAAAGGAAGCCATGTTCTTTGGGAACATCTGGAGAATAGTCAGCATTCATTAACAGAATAGGAACTGTGTTTGCTAACGCCAAAATGATTTTTTTCTTATTTTCAAGTGTTTATTCAAATTGGGAATAACAGTTAAAAGCGACAGAGAACTGCGATACGTGTAAACACACCACATGATATATATATATATATATATATATATATATATATATATATAACCGTCATATAGCCTGACGTGCCTTTAACCGATTTGGCCACAGAGGAGCGTTCGGTTAGCAAGGTCGATTTTACTGTCTTTAAACATGATTCTCTCACGTACATTCATATCTGCTCATGGCCTATCCAAATGTAAACAAATGACATCACACATTATATGACGGTTCCGTATAGGATACAGGCTCGATTCCTGTCGGAGGACGAATATTTTCTGTGAAAACTTCTCAGACATTCAGGCCGGTAAATGTTGTTTAATACTGTTTATTACAAACAGAGCATTTACTTAAATATTTGTATCTATAAAAAGAATGTATAAACATAAAAATGTCTTAAAAATAATTATCGGACTTTGTCCATTTCATAATCTCTCTCTCTCTCTCTCTTTCTCTCTCTCTCTATATATATATATATATAGCGTGGCTTGACGATTGCATATAGCATGAAACAGACTGTCGCCTCTAAGTGTTGACTTCTATGTTCACTTTTATATTTACACACGCTCTATCTCTGATATTGAGCACTTTATTCCATAAATATAGCACACCTTAAGACTATATTTCTTTATATATATATATATATATATATGTGTGTGTGTGTGTGTGTGTGTGCGCGTGTGTGTGTGTAAAAATATTATGAAAATTGGGTATTTAATGTGCGTGTAAAGGCCAATGGTTCTGTTGTTTTGGAGAACTTAATGGATGGTCCAACCTTCGCCTCGTCTTACTCTGGTGATCTTTCTTCCCTATCGCATTGCCATCTGAAAGTTCTTGAGACCAGTCACATTGGGTATTGATAATCTTCTTCTTGTAAGCATAACGAATGACTGCCAGGTGTAAACGTAAGCTGATACCTGGTAAGATGTTTTCTCTCCTTCGCTTTTTACGCTGTACACATATTTTTGTCCCCGACTCCCACTGAAGAGCGAGGAGCAATAACCAGTTATCACATTGTTGTCATTTCTTTGTTTCTGCTATATTATTTCAATCAACCACATTTACGGTTACTAAACTGCTCTATCAATATATATATATATATATATATATATATATATATATATATATATATATATATATATATATAAGTTGATTTATCTGTAACCTTGGAAACGTGAATTATGATTTTAGCCGTGTCTTTAAAATCAAGTAATTTTAAAAGTTACTCCAAAATTCGCTTGAAGATGAAATAAAACTAATGTCTTTAATTTAATTACAAAATTAAATTCGTAGCTTTTAGCTTCCATTTTTGAAACATGGTTAGAAATGTGTAGCGGAAAAAAACATATTTTAAATAAATCAATTTATAATATATATATTTACACACACACACAAACACACACACACATATATATATATTGATTGCTCCTATCATATAATAAATGTCCTTGTCCCTGCCTTCGTTATTTCCTTAGTTCGCACGTCCGTTACGCCCTGCCAATTGTCTCAGGATCTTTCAGATGGCAAGCCGACAGCAATATCTCATAATTAATGGACTATTCAGTTTTGATCGCATGGAGAGACAAAAGACGTATCAGAGACGCTACTTGGTTTCCGTGAAAAAAAAAGAAAGAAAAATGAAAGATAGATATATTTAACGTCACCTTCTAATACCTAATCAATGAGGAATTATCTTATTTTGACTGCTTGAGGAGAATAAAAGACACTACTTGGTTTCAGTGAAATAAATAAAAATAAAAAGTCTTTAACGTCTGTTTCCGTGAAATGGAGAAGGTTACCAATTTCAGATCTTTTCATTTGCACTTCCTTACTTCTTAAAATAAAGAGCAACATTCATATTGCAATATTTTCTAGTTAAGCTCAAATATTTAACGATGTGATAGGGGATATTTTATTGCCATAAGCTTATTCAATCTTTAATTGAAGAATTAAGGTTAGAAAATTTCAAATATGAAAACTGAAATTTTCACAGGTTAAAACTAGTTATTATCATTTGTGTATGTTATGTTTCCTGCTTCGTATCCCGCAGAGCTGGGTTGAAACTATGATCCTTAGGCCCTATAGGAGAATTGTCAGTTAATTGATAGCACTTTTCTTAGTATATGATATGTTCCAAGTAAGGCGATCATTACTAGAAGACTTAGTAAATTGTCCATTCCTTTTCGCACGAGGCCCAGAGCTCCGATTACTAGTGGTACATTATTATTATTATTATTATTATTATTATTATTATTATTATTATTATTATTACTACTAGTAGTAGTAGTAGTATTAAATACAATTGAGTAAATCCTATTTCACGCTCTTTCTTCCACTTACTACACTCCATTTTCTTTCTTGTTCGTAATTTTTACATATGAGTTTCTGGATCTTCAAATTTACTTCCATTCCCTCTCTTCTTCTTCAAAAATTTGCTTCTTCCTCTTTTGCCTTCTTTCTTTTCCTTCACTCTTCTTCTTCGTCTTCTTCTCCCCTCTTTTTCTTTTCCTTCCTTCTTCATCTTCTTTCCTCCTCCTCCTCCTCTTCTTCTTCATCTTCTTTCCTCCTCCTCCTCCTCTTCTTCTTCATCTTCTTTCCTCCTCCTCCTCCTCTTCTTCTTCTTCTTCTTCTTCTTCCCTCTTCTTCTTTTCCTTCCAACTTCTGCTTTCTTCTTCTTCTTTTTTCTTCTTTCTTTTTCTTTTTTCCCTCTTCTTCTTTTCCTTCCCACTTCTTCTTCTTCTTCTTCTTCTTCTTCTTCTTCCCACTTTTGCTTTCTTCTTTTTCTTCTTCTTCTTCTTTTTCTTCCCACTTCTTCTTCTTCTTCTTCTTTTCCTTCCCACTTCTGCTTTCTTCTTCTTCTTTTTCTTCTTCTGCTTCTTTTTTTTCTTCTTCTTCTTCCCACTTCTGCTTTCTTCTTCTTTTCCTTCCCACTTTTTTCTTCTTTTCCTTCCCACTTGTGATTTCTTCTTCTTTTTTTCCGTTCTTCTTCTTCTTCTTCTTCTTCTTCTTTCTTCTTCTTCTTTTTCTCTATTTTTCTTCTTTTCCATCCCTTTTCTTTTCCTTTCCTCTTCTTTTTCCCTCTTCTTCCCTTTTCTTCTTCCGTCTTCTTCTTCTCCTTTTCCTTCCCTCTTCTCCTTTTCCTTCCCACCTCTGCTTCCCTCTTCTTCCTCTTCTTGTGAATTCCGTCGTTCTTCTTCCCTTTTCTTCGTCGTTCTTCTTCTTCTTCTCCAAGCTTCCTTACTCCTTCTTTTCCTCTTCTAAAACCCTTTACTACACTCTTTTTCTATTCTCCTTGATTTATCAACCTGCCCACCCTTGATCGATAATCAAATCAAAGGAAACCTTCTCCCCAGTGTTACCCTCCCCCACGTACCACATGCCCCACCCACACTTTTTTTTTTCTGTGTGTGCATCATACAACCAGCTTGCTTTGCACGGCGTTCATTGAGCTTTCGCTCACGTTTCCGCGTATCCCCGACGGCCATCAAAGTGAGGACGCGTTTCGTTTGTTCTGGGCTCCCCGAAAAGAACCAACCCTCAACAGACTTGGCGATTATATGGACAACGAATCGTTAGAAAGAACATGCGACAAGACGCATGACGCGAAAGATCTTTAAAATTTTTTTTACTCTTTGGGTAGATTACGCAAAGTCTGGTGGGATGTTATTTGACTTTGAGGAAAGTAAACAGAATTTCATATATATATATATATATATATATATATATATATATATATATATATATATATATATCGATCCGTGTATAAAAATTGTTTGTTTCTTTTCCATTCACCTTTGACATTTTTTTTATGTCATCCGTGTTGAAAAGATACTCTGAAAGTCTATACATCAGGCAAATAGTGCGTTATGGAATAAAAAAAAAAAAAACATGGAAGAACTAGTACCCGATACGTTTCCTCCTTTCTAAGGACTTCTTCAGTGCAGATATAATTGTAGACACTTCTAAAAGTGAAGCGGGTTTCTACACAAGCATTCATAATTTAATCAAATCATGTGTAGTTCTGCAAACTATGCATTTCTGAATTCAATTCGTGTGTCAAAATGAATGGCAGAATTCACAACGTTTTTTTTGACGAGTTCACCACATATAAGGCAACAAAGCCACTAAGACGCAAAGAGAAACATTACTAAGGAGTTAGAACAATGAGGAAGACAGTAAATAAAAACTGACATTGCATTTAAATTTGATTGGAAATCAAGAAGCCGGAAGAGAGTTCAACAAGTGAAAATTGAGTGAGAACAATAGAAGAGTAATCGGGAAGAGAGTAGATAACGATTGACATTGCATTTAAATTTTTGAAGATCAAAGTTGACAGAAAAGCAAGAAGCCGGAAGAGAGTTCCACAAGCGAAAATTGAGTGAGAACAATAGAAGAGTAATCAGGAAGACAGTAGATAACGATTGACATTGCATTTAAATTTTTGAAGATCAAAGTTCACAGGAAATCAAGAAGCCGGAAGAGAGTTCCACAAGTGAAAATTGAGTGAGAATAATAGAAGAGTAATCAGGAAGAGAGTAGATAACGATTGACATTGCATTTAAATTTTTGAAGATCAAAGTTGACAGGAAATCAAGAAGCCGGAAGAGAGTTCCACAAGCGAAAATTGAGTGAAAACAATAGAAGAGTAATCAGGAAGACAGTAGATAACGATTGACATTGCATTTAAATTTTTGAAGATCAAAGTTGACAGGAAATCAAGAAGCCGGAAGAGAGATCCACAAGTGAAAATTGAGTGAGAATAATAGAAGAGTAATCAGGAAGAGAGTAGATAACGATTGACATTGCATTTAAATTTTTGAAGATCAAAGTTGACAGGAAATCAAGAAGCCGGAAGAGAGTTCCACAAGCGAAAATTGAGTGAGAACAATAGAAGAGTAATCAGGAAGAGAGTAGATAACGATTGACATTGCATTTAAATTTTTGAAGATCAAAGTTGACAGGAAATCAAGAAGCAGGAAGAGAGTTCCACAAGTGAAAATTGAGTGAGAACAATAGAAGAGTAATCAGGAAGAGAGTAGATAACGATTGACATTGCATTTAAATTTTTGAAGATCAAAGTTGACAGGAAATCAAGAAGCCGGAAGAGAGTTCCACAAGTGGAAATTGAGTGAGAACAATAGAAGAGTAATCAGGAAGACAGTAGATAACGATTGACATTGCATTTAAATTTTTGAAGATCAAAGTTGACAGGAAATCAAGAAGCCGGAAGAGAGTTCCACAAGCGAAAATTGAGTGAGAACAATAGAAGAGTAATCAGGAAGAGAGTAGATAACGATTGACATTGCATTTAAATTTTTGAAGATCAAAGTTGACAGGAAATCAAGAAGCAGGAAGAGAGTTCCACAAGTGAAAATTGAGTGAGAACAATAGAAGAGTAATCAGGAAGAGAGTAGATAACGATTGACATTGCATTTAAATTTTTGAAGATCAAAGTTGACAGGAAATCAAGAAGCCGGAAGAGAGTTCCACAAGTGGAAATTGAGTGAGAACAATAGAAGAGTAATCAGGAAGACAGTAGATAACGATTGACATTGCATTTAAATTTTTGAAGATCAAAGTTGACAGGAAATCAAGAAGCCGGAAGAGAGTTCCACAAGTGAAAATTGAGTGAGAACAATAGAAGAGTAATCAGGAAGAGAGTAGATAACGATTGACATTGCATTTAAATTTTTGAAGATCAAAGTTGACAGGAAATCAAGAAGCCGGAAGAGAGTTCCACAAGCGAAAATTGAGTGAGAACAATAGAAGAGTAATCAGGAAGAGAGCAGATAACGATTGACATTGCATTTAAATTTTTGAAGATCAAAGTTGACAGGAAATCAAGAAGCCGGAAGAGAGTTCCACAAGCGAAAATTGAGTGAGAACAATAGAAGAGTAATCAGCCAGAAGAGATTTCCACCAGCGAGAAGGAAGTGGTACCGTAGAACTTACAGTTGCATCTTGCTAACTCAACTGCAAATTGATGAGACCTCATTGCCAATCCAGTACCGTGTTGAATTTCCTATGGTCTAGATATCATAGCGAGGAGCCCATCCAAAATATTACTATAAAAATATTCATAGAAAAGCTACAAGGGTTTACCTGGGTGAGAAAGTGACTGAATCCGTGATAGCAGATCAGGACCAATAACATTGCTGATTCTTTTGCGACTTTATCAAGGAGCTCAACATAAATAGTAGACGCACTGGACCATATATGGCAGCAATATTCTAAACATAGGCGAATGGTAGACTTATATATATATAACATAGATTCTGGAGAGAAAAATTATCTCGCACGACTCCGTGAACCAACTTTCTTAGCAGCTGACCTAGCAATAGATTCAATAGATTTTCTCTCCTTTCTTAGCTATACCTAATTTCGGTGTCGTTCCCCAGACAACCGTTTTTATCCTTCTCTCATTCCTCAGTCAACTACACAGTTCCAATCGCTCATTCAATGGCTAACTGTACGTTTCTAAGTATAACTGTCTTCTAGATTGGCTAGCCAATCCTGTTGCTGACGCCTGCTCAGGAAGATTTTTGCTTCTTCAACAACCACAGAGCCAACCTGTGGAGTATCTTCTTCTTCTTCTTCTTCTTCTTCTTCTTCTTCTTCTTCTTCTTATTATTATTATTATTATTATTATTATTATTATTATTATTATTAACCATTCTCTTTCTTTTTAATTTTTTTCTTCTTCTTCTTCTTCTTCTTCTTCTTCTTCTTATTATTATTATTATTATTAAACATTTTTATTATTATTAACCATTTTCAGCCTTCTTCTTCTTCTTCTTCAGCAGCTGACCTAGCAATAGATTCACTAGATTTTCTCTCCTTTCTTAGCTATACCTAATTTTGGTGTCGTTCCCCAGACAACCGTTTTTATCCCTCTCTCATTCCTCAGTCAACTACACAGTTCCAATCGCTCATTCAATGACTAACTGTACGTTTCTAAGTATAACTGTTTGCAAGATTGGCTAACCAATCCTGTTGCAGACGCCTGCTTTAATTTTCTGTTATCTTTCTCTTCTTTTCACCATCTTATTTCTTCATTTTCTGTTTCTTTCCTTTCTTCTTCTTCTTCTTCTTCTTCTTCTTCTTCTTCTTCTTCTTCTTCTTCTTCTTTTTCTTCTTTCATACTTCATCTCCTGCACCATTCTCCGCGTTTTTTTTTCATTTTCTGACTTCTCTTTACTATAAACCATTTTCTTCTTCTTCATCTTTTTCATCATTCTCCTCCTTCACCATTCTCCTCAAGAACCCAGAATTTCTACGAAATTTCTCGAACATTCCGGTCAGTAGATGTAATTCATACGGTTTGATTAAAAAACAGGGCATTTACTTAAATAAATTGCATCTATCAAAATAACGTATAAACAGAAAATATATTAAATATTTGTCCGACTTAATGCATTTCAATATATGTTACCATTGTTTATGTTAAAATACATTTTGTGAGTACACGATCGCTCGAGAAAAAATCGTTTGCTTATAAAGAGTAATTTGGATTTTACTAAGGTGATGTTTCTCTGTAGATAAATGGTATAGTAAGTCAGATCAAATGATTCTTTCCATATAGTAATACAGGTCAGATTCCTGTTGAAGAAGGCATAATTTCTCAAATTTTGATCATAAAACTTTCAGTTATCTGTTTGGATAAGTTTTGTTCTTATGTCCATCGTCTTTGTCATGTTGAATTGATAATGTTAATTATATTTTATGAATATGTCCTGAAGATGGTTTATTAGACCGAAACGTCCGACGTTGACATATTAACATTAAAACAGCATAATTGCATATAAGGATTTTTGTTTGTTTTTTCCGTATATTTTTCTTCATATATATATATATATATATATATATATATATATATATATATATATATATATATATATATGTAAAAGACAATAGGAAAACTGTAATAGTTTCGTTTCGCCTTGAGAAAGTCCACATTGGACGAAACGTGTCGGCAACTATTACAGTTTTCCTATTGTCATTTATATTTATAAATATTGTCTTTTTCTACAGGTTAACTCTGAGAAATTTTTCATATGTATATATTTATATATATATATATATATATATGTGTGTGTGTGTGGGCGTGTGTATATATATATATATATATATTAATGTATATATGTATGTGTGTGTGTGTGTGTGAGTGTGTGTGTGTATTCTGACAATAGCCCGGGTGGAAACGTTCGGGGTCCCCACATAAAAACTGACCTTGTGTCGCATATAGTCCGCAGTGGGACGATCGGTAAATATCAGTCGCATCGGAGTTTCTCCCAAACTCGCGGTAAAACAAGACCTCCGTCTTCGGGCTGAGGGTGACAAGACTTCCGTTTTCGTGTGGAGGATGATTCAGTCGGGGCTCTGTCTTCGGATAGAGTCTCGGCTGATAAAATCAGACAAGCAATGTACCCGAGCCCGCTTTCGCCGGTATTGGGTAAATTTTGACCATTAGCCCGGGTGAAAACCCACGGGTTCCCCAAAATAACCCCGACCTTGTGTCACATTTCATCTCAGTGGTGGGACCGGGTAGACACCAGTCGTATTGGGGTCTGTCTTCATACTAACTAATCAAGCTGACAGCAATAGTCTAAGCATAACGTATAGAGAATACAACATGAATTACTTTATACCTAGTACGATTTATGTTATAACAATAACCTTACAAACAGAAGTTATAAGAATTTACTTCTTAGATTTATTTACAAAAATAATTGTATGTTTACAACATGTTAAAAACTAATACATTTGGAATGCAATATTTATCATTTACGAATTTATACTATTTAAAAGTATAATAACCATTTCCAATGAATTTATCGATGACTATGTGGCGTCAATTAGAGTATATAAGGATTGAAAAGAAACATGGGAAGATGGCATAATAGCAGCTAGATAGAACCGGAAAATTGGTGAGAGGAAAAATATTCCAACATAAAAGGCACCAAAATCAGCTGAAAAAAAAGAATAACTGATGAAAGACCTGAAGAACCGCTTAAAAAGCTGTTCGATATTTTTGATGTGCCAGTACCAAAACAAGTCGTGAAACAAACAAGGACAAGTTCAAGGAAAACAAAATATACAGAAGAACTAGAAGTGGATACGAGACGAAAAAGCTACAAAGTAAAATATGTTGTTGAACTCTCCAGAAAGAAGAAAGGGGAGATAATAATACTAAATAGAAAATATTATTTAATAAAGTAGTAATCTCAAAAGTGAGGAGGTTTTGGTGTAAAAAATAAATCCTGGTGACTCTATGAATTTGTTCAATATTATAATGAGCTCAATTTGTATGAGGTTAGTGGTAGTAGTATTGGAGTCAGTCTTTATACTAACTAAACAAGCAGACGGGAATAGCCTAAGCGTTACTACATGATTTACTTTAGACCAAATACAACTGTGTGTTTATAACAATAAACTTATAGCTAAGTTATAAGAATTTATTTGATTTATTTACAAAAATAATTGTGTATTTACAACATTTTAAAAACTAATACAATTAAAACTAAGGCAATGCAATATTTATCATTTATCAATTTATAAAGAAATAAATATGAAAACAATTTTTTATTTATAAACATTTGCTAAATTATTAAAATATGGGAACCAACGAAAAGGCGATCCTTATTTTTTACCATTTTATAAAGTTCGAATCGATTGGCAATTAGCCGATATTTTGCCAGCCAGTCCAATAAATAATTGTGTAAATAACCAAACTAATAAATAGTATTTATTATTTTTTGTTATCAATTCCCAAGAACAAAGAAAATGTTTAAATTTTTATATGTTTAGTTTTTATTCAAATTCTAATGATCGCTTTTTAAAACAACTGCGGATTACCCCACTTTTTTCTATGTCTCGTTTTAACTCTTGTTTTCAGATGTAGTCGACGTCGATTGCATCAGAAAGCAAGACATAAAAAGAAACGGAGAGAGAGAGAGAGAGAGAGAGAGAGAGAGAGAGAGAGAGAGAGAGAGACAGAGAATATAATTGCCTTTTTATAGTCTTAAAAAATGGCGTCCCCCGCTTTTTGACAGAGTCATTGGAGTAAGCCACACAATAAACAGTTTTTGCCAACGATTCCAATAAATACTATAATAGATAACGTAAATAAACAATCTAATAAATAAATAGGGTTTATTTATTTTCATTTTAAGTTCTCTAGAACAAAGAAAAATGGATGAATTTGCTTTGCGCCATCTTTGACGAATTTCACCTTAACATCAAGAAGCTGATTTGACAACCGAAAAAGGTCATTATAAGAATCTGAAAAGTATCACACTTAAAACGATAAGCAGATAAAATATATCTTCACTTGTGATGAGAGACACTTGACATTTTCATTTGACTTGGGATGACCCGATTTTAAAGAAACTGAGTCTCTGTAGATTCTGTATATATATATATATATATATATATATATATATATATATATATATATATATATATATATATATATATATATATATAATTATTTATTTAAAAATTATAACATAAATATGTTATAAAATCACTACAAAAGTTTCAACACCTCTGGTGTCTTATCAAGTAATGATTTTGAATGTAGATTGTAGAAAAAAGGATTTAAAAGGTTCAAATTAATTAACCACCCCTCGTAAGGGGAAACGGTGTCACATGAGCTGAAATGACCAATCAAAATACAGGTATACGAGAATTCAAAAATCTTGACAATGAAGTAAGGTTATTTTAACTATTAAATGCTTTAAAGTTGGGGTTATACACTAAAATAGAATTTTTTCTAACTAATAAGTATTAAATTGTACGATAAAATTTGAAATTACAATTAAAAACTACCCACTTCAAAAATGTAAATTTAATCTATATTAAGTTTAAAATTTTAAAATTATTGAGGAAAAAAGAAAAAAAATACATATGTTATTCTATCCATTTTGTTTCTTGAAATTACGTTGAAATAAACGTTAAGATCGACTGGCCTTAACTTAATGACAACCTGGATACAAGTGTAGACATGGGATTATGACATCTTGGGAAAGACAATACAAACACAATCAGATTATAATACATAAGCACGCAGACATATTTAGATATATACACACACAAAAATGTGATGAGACAGGAAATATTTGCCCGAACCTTTACAAAAAAAAATAAAATAAATATTTAAACCACACACATACACAATGAAATGTGCATGCAATTTACTATACACAGACACCAAAAAATACATACATATACCCACATACATTGACATAGACACTCTGATATAACACTTAAGGAATATTCAAGATTGAAGGTGTTATTAAACGAATTCTAATCCCATATTAAAATATAACTTATACGGGCCAATATACATCGATAAAAATGGTCTAATAGAACAGAGAAACAAACAATAGATAAAGAAAGGAGATTAAAATAGATATATACGTATAAAAATAAAACCATCTAATATATAAAAAAATGAAAATTCCAAACACACATATACGCCTAATTGTACATTAGGGGAAAGAAAATAAAAACTACCTACAAATATATGTGTACAGTGTACAACCATTCATCACTACAGACAGAAGTGCAGAAAAGCCAACCTATAGACAAACAGGATGCGATGGATAAATTCTTGCCTAAATGACGCAAAGATCAAAATAACACCGAAATCTCATTTTAGCATATACAAATTACACAAAAAATTATCTTGAAATACTAAAGAGTAAATCTGTTCAATAAAATCGCCATTGGCTTCAACCACGGCCTCCAGTCGGCTTCGTAATCACCTGCAACTCTTTTGGATGGTCTCCTTGTTTAAGTTGGTGAATGCTTGCCTTCAGTTAATTTTTGGTGTTACAAGGAGTTTGGTTGGTCTCTCACTCAACCCCACACATAATAATCAAAGGGGTTACAGTTTGGGGAGTTAGGTGGCCAGATGTAAAGAGTGATCTGGTCGCAGAAATTGTCTGACAGCCATGACTGGGTTCTCCTGCTTGTGTGACAGAGTCCTGTAACCAAACATAGGGTCTTCCGGCAGCCACCGTCTTGACCCAGGGTAACACTACCTCCTCAAGGAACTTGATGTAGGCCTTCGTGTCGAGTCGACGGTACTTTTCTCATTAGACTCATTCAAATCTTTCCGAATCCTCTTCACTGTCCTCCGATTGACACACAGGCACTCTGAAATGTTCGTATTGTAGCTTCCGGTGCGAATGCCAAGCAGTACAGCATATTTATGTCGGCGTGAATTGCGTCATGGTGCACTTTTTCTCACATATGGTGTCTAACCTACGCTACTATATTGTGCAGTCGACAAAATTAAAAACAAAAACGAACATTAAAAATATAAAATGTTGACAATTTAGGTATTGCACCCTATCACGGATAGACTAATGCCTAATGTAGGTGTTGGAGAGTGGAGAAAACGAAAGTATGGATACGGTATTTAACGAGAAGAGAAAATAATGACATAATCATGATGTTGCATCCCACACCCCTTCAAACAAAAGGTTAGGAAAAAAAACAAACACCCATCATTATTGGAAAGAGCGATAACAGTTACAGGTCTTGAGAAGTCTGTTTTTCCCCAAAAATTGTTTTAAGAGAAATATTTGATAAATTTTTAACAGAAAACCGAAGTGGCTGCTCGATCTATGATTGCCGAATGTTTCCTTATAAAGAAACGGCTAAAATAACCATTATCAAGCACTCATTACAACCAAGATGAGTATAATGGTCCCATTCACAAAGTATACTGTCAATCAACATCTGACACCCTGAGCATATCTCCCGTCTTTCTCTGTATCCTTTTCTTAAACACGGCTCTTTAATCTTGTTCTCATTCCTCAGTAGCCCTTTGCGTGCTAGAATCACTCCCGCGTTGCTTGGGGCGAATTGCCTAAAAAAAATATATAGTAATTCTTTATCTCAAAAATTGCGACAAAATTGATTATAATTCAATATAACACTTCAGAGAGTTGTATCTGTAATGCCTGTAATGTTATGCGCTAACACCTGTGCAAGGGCGATAACAGAATAAGAAGTTGTTGACGAATGAAGTCGGGAGGTGAAAAGATCGATTCCTGGAAAGAATATAGTACAACAAAAATAAACTGGAAAAATAATCAATATATGTCTTCACTTTATAATATACGGATATACTAGCGAAAAAATAATTTTAGTAAATTAGATAAAATTGATAAAATTAAATTAATTAACTAAAATAAATTTAATTTAGTATATAATTCTCTCTTGTTTACTCCGTTTTCAATTAATTCAGTTAAAATGGAAAAAACATATTTTTTAAAAGACGATAACGCGAAGACCTCTTTCGTAAATTGTGAACAGGATATTCACGTAACCCGTTGTTCACGTGTTCAATCTGCTCTCTTCTTGCCTTGTGCCAGACTAAGCTAGC
Organism: Acanthosepion lycidas; assembly: GCA_963932145.1. NCBI lineage: Eukaryota > Metazoa > Mollusca > Cephalopoda > Sepiida > Sepiidae > Acanthosepion > Acanthosepion lycidas. The sequence continues at coordinate 14,002,494 of OZ010614.1, forward strand.
TTTGTAGTGAGTACAAAATAATAAGTACTTTTACCAACCGCCTTAAAATTCGGGCGAGTTGAGGAAAAAAAACGAAAAAATTTCGCGAGCCTATGTGAATTTTCTTTGGAGCAATGACAAACTTGCCTTCACAGAGAATGGCCGGCGAGTTGAGAAAATGACGGAAATAAATTCGCGAGCCTATGTTAAAAAGCTTTTGAACCAATGAAACTATTGTCGCCGCAGAAATTAGCCGTCGAGTCAAGAAAAAGAAAGCAAAGAAAATAGCGAGCCTATGTGAAATCCTTTTTGATACAAGATGAGAAAAAAACAAAAAACAAAACAATTAAATAAAGAGAAGTGTGTATGATGCCATGTGAACGGTTTCGTTTCTGATCACGTGTCCAGTTTAAAATTACTCGCCAATTATTTTATTGGTTTTTAACCAAGCACGTGACACTTCAAAGAATTTTCTTTCAACAATCCAACAAAACTAAGTACCAAGCTACCTTTGTTTGAATACTTTTGAACGTATCCAGACCATATATTCCTTGTGTGAACAATGAATTCCCTTAGCTTTGTTTTAAACATTTTTGAATATTATGTTGTGTCAGATAATTTAATCTCTGTTGTATGAACATTTCCTCTTCATGACAATGCGTTAAAACTACAGACTTTCAAAATTTCTGATTTATTTTCCTGAAACGAGATACTGATACAACTTCAAGCATGTAAATTAGTAAAAAGATCACTTATCTTGTTTTGTAAAAAATTAACCGTGTGTTTTCTCATTGATTTATTAATCTTCTTGGCGTGGTTAATTCAGCTGCTCATTTTAACCCTTATAGCCTTAGCAATTATAAATATGGTTTCTATTTTCTCTCTAGGGGACAACGTATTGAAAGTGAGTTGGGGCGATGACAAAGGTATTCATAGTTAGAATAAAAATAATTATTTTAAGACATTTTTATGTTTATACATTCTTTTTATAGATACAAATATTTAAGTAAATACTCTGTTTTATAATAAACAGTATTAAACAACATTTACCGGCCTGAATGTTCGAGAAATTTTTCATAGAAAATATTCGTCCTCCAACAGGAATCGAACCTGTATCCTATACGGAACTGTCATATAGCCTGACGTGCCTTTAACCGATTTGGTCACAGAGGAGCGTTCGGTTAGCTAGGTAGATTTTACTGCTTTTAAACTACAATCTTCCATGAATCTCTCATGTACATTTATGTCTGCTTAATGCGTATCCAAATGTAAACAAATGACGTCACACATTATGAAATGGACAAAGTCCGACAATTATTTTAAGACATTTTTTATGTTTATACATTCTTTTTATAGATACAAATATTTAAGTAAATGCTCTGTTTTATAATAAACAGTATTAATAAAATTTAACGGCCTGAATGTCCGAGAAATTTTCATAGAAAATATTCGTCCGCCGACTGGAATCGAACCTGTATCTTATACGGAACTGTCATATAGCCTGAGGTACTTTAACCATTTCAGCCACGCAGGACAAATATTTTCTATGAAAATTCCTCAGACATTCAGGTTGGTAAATGTTGTTTAATACTGTTTATTATAAACAGAGCATTTACTTAAATACTTGTATCTATAAAAAGAATGTTTTCAGAATACCTCATCTCAGAAATATAGACAGATACTGAAGGGCCGAAATGTTGTAATAAATATGTTGACAATGATGATGACAATAGTCCGAATAATGTAAATAGTGTACATAATACCTCATCTCAGAAATATAGACGGGATACTGAAGGGCCGAAACGTTGTAATAAATATGGTGACAAAGATGAGGACAATAGTCCGAACAATGTAAATAGCGTACATAATACCCCATCTCAGAAATATAGACAGATACTGAAGGGGCGAAACGTTGTAATAAATATGGCAACAGAGATGAGGACAATAGTCCGAATAATGTAAATAGTGTACATAATACCTCATCTCAGAAATATAGACAGATACTGAAGGGGCGAAACGTTGTAATAAATATGGCAACAAAGATGAGGACAATAGTCCGAATAATGTAAATAGTGCACATAATACCTCATCTCAGAAATATAGACAGACAAATTTGGTATAGGAGAAAAAGATATTAAACATAACAAAAAAAATGCGCTAGGGATAGTTTTACACAATACCACACGATGTTACAAACGAAAACATTAACCTAAGAACTTTTAAATCGCCTTGTCAGATCTAGAATCTCATATCAATTTCGCCAAACTCGTAGGAAATATCTAGCTGAACAAAACCGACTTCACAGATCAATATTTAAGAATAGATTTGAGCGAGTGAAGCAGATAAGTATAAAAGAAGACTATCCTTTTTTGAATCTGACGCTACATACAACCATTTCCTACTACCACTTATTTAAAGTGGTCTCAGATGAGTGAATACTTTTGAAAGAAGACTATCCTTCATCGCGAGCCATAGAATGGCGCTACAGAATCACAAATATAGAATTTTAGCAGGAAGCCATATCACTTAAAGACTACCAAAAACAGGAGCGTCTAAAATAGATTGCGCTATGTAACGAGAAAGGAATATAAACACATCATTTAGATGTTCACTTTCCACATTACCTTAAACTAAAAGTTAGGAAGGAAACCCGCATCAATACTAGACATTGTGATAACAGCAACTGGGCTGGATAAACCTGTTTTTCTGAAAAACTGTTTCAAGAGAAAGATTTTAGAAATTTCAACTGACAGAAACACTAAATGTTCGGTTAAGGAATGTTTCCTTATTAGGAAACATCGAATGTCACTATTACCATTAATACGAAGGCTGGAGAATTTATCACTGGTCTTACTGATTTGGATTCAAAAAAAAAATCAAGATTGATTTTCAACGTATGTGAAAATTAATTGAAACAACCGCTTTAGTTCTCTTTCTTTCGCCATACGGTCAGTTTTAGACCCACTGGAGTGACAGGGTGTAATCGATTTCTATTTTTTTCCATATTAGGTCATTTGCAGTTACATTTACATGTAATATGAATTTTTTTTTCGGGGTGTATGATAAAAATTGTTTGACCTTGAAAAATATTGCGTCATCCATGATTCCATTAGATTTTTATCACTCACAAACACTATTTTCTCGACTGTCGATTAGTTGCCCTATGGCCATTGACTGCAATGGACGTTACTCCAAGGATGCGTATGAAAATTGTAACGCTGCACGAATACAATGGCAAGCCTTACCAGTGAGCAATTCAGAGTACTATCGACTGGCTGGGAAACTTTCATGGTTCAAATCCAAATTAGAATCTGTGATCATTCTGCAAAGAAGGACTTCGTGGAATGGACATACGAAGTACTAATATGTGTGCTGGGGCATGTTTCATTGGGAAAATACAAAAAGAAATTAAATAATAAAATAATTATTCGTTTTGTATCAGTTAATTTGCACAAGGGTGTAGTTTTTTTATCGATCGATGGAATTTTTACAAAAATTTGCCGTTTATTTAAAGCTCGAAAATATTTGTTATTTTGAAGATAATAGTCATTTACTGATAAAGGTCCCATTATTTAACCCATAAATATGGGGAGAAGAAGTGCATTCATACTTTTCCTAAGGTTATTTGAGCGAAAGTGAATATATCGAAACCGATTGGAATTGGATCTAAGCTCTGCCATTTTCAATTTTGAGCCATTATCCATTAAACCACCTGCACATCCAAGCTTACGGCATTTAGTATTTCAAAGCAGCCACTCATCTAGACGCAGACCCGACGTTGTTTAACTTCGATGATCTTACGAAAACTGGAGTTTCAGCGTGATAATTTTTCTCATCATTGACTCTTGAAATTAATAACCAAGGGCGTCTACTTCAATACGAGTATCCATTAAAAATAACGTTTAAAGTGATAAAATCTGGCGGATTAATAAATAAAAAAATCCATTACTTCTTCAGAAAATTGCTTTGTTTACATATTGAGAAGATATGAAAATTCTGTAAGTAAAAGAATTTCGCTAAAAGCCACTATTCAGCCTTGCCGACCGGCTGAGTTTTTCATACCTCGGTCAGTCTAGATCTAAAGACGATTTTCTCTGCCCAGGAAGACGCAGATTAGAATCCCGCTGCCGAGCGCATTGATAAAGCTTTATTAAGCAAGAAACATGGTAAATTGCCAAGATTTTCCTATTTGTTGTGATAATATTCTGTTGGATTCCGTCCTATATTTAATCTGTAATTGATTCCAATTCGTATATATATATATATATATATATATATATATATATATATATATATATATATACAGTAGCGTCCAAAACTAAGGGACAAAATTTTGAAACCTAATATTTGTTAGAAATAACAACTTTGAAAAGCTGAAATTTTGACAACTGATAGTCGTTATCATCCATAATAACATACTAAAATTTGAATCATTTGCAAAGGATAGAAAAAGAATTATAACAATTATTTATTTATTTTCAAATTTGGAACGTCCAAAAGTAAGGTACAAAATTGAGATATATATATATATACTTACTTATCGTGCCTTGATTTTATGTTGGGAGGGCAAACTTCATGACGATCTCTGGACTTCTTCTTCTTGATAAAAGCGTTTGCTGGATCCACCGACTTGACGCAAAGAGTTGCGAGTTTCAATACCTAACTACTGAAGTGGTGAATAAAAAACCTGGAGAGTTGAGTTAAAGAGAGATAACTGAGGTATCTGGAAGAGGCATGACATGTGGAACTAGAACAGTCTACCCTGTGGATAAAGCATTCAGTTTGAAATTCCAATCATCTCAGGAAACGGCCGAATCATCGTGAACATGGCAATGAAGATGAGGACAACAGTCCGAACATTGTAAATAATTACACTACCTAATCTCAGAAATATAGAATGGCCCTGAAGAAGTTCGGGGTGTACAACGCCTGAAACGTCGTGAACATGGTGTTAAAGATGAGAACAACAGTCTGAACAATGTAAATAATTAAATCACTTATCTGAGGAATATAGACAGGATAGGAATTTGTGGAGATATATGATCACCCAAGATGGGACAAGTCACTATCACTTTTTTTTTTTTTTTTTTTTGTAAATCAATAGATTACACAAACTTTGATGAACTTTTCTAGTGGAAGGAGGTCAGTCCGGATAATCAAATTTAAGTGTCCGAATCAAAACTAAAGATTTCTTGAATTTACGAATGATTGTGTTTAGCGGGCATTATACATCAAATTGCACGCTAACTCGTTCAAATAATTGGTAAAATTGTGGCTACACTTTCGCAAGCTGGAATATTCAGTCACTTGGAAAATAGTTAAAGAAAAAGTCGTTTCGAATTGTCGTGAGAATGTGTTGTAACCTAGGGAATAGAATAATGTGTTGTAACCTTACTGAATAGAATAATCAAACAAAGGTTGGTAATGAACGATAATACTTAGCGCAAGAACAAGACATATAAGATTCGAATTTGATGTCGGGTATCCGGGCTCGTAGGCTTGGCCAAAAATTCCCCGTAGACCCCGTCAAAAACAGGGTAGGGTAGCTGTTTCCCGTGACGAGACTCTGCCCTTCGACATAGCCTCAACTGGGGATTCTCTTTGCCTGAAGGCAGAGAGTTTGACCAGAACAGCTTGTGACGATAACAGGTGTCAGGTACTCACTAGAGCGGTACAGGTAACTAGTGCTGGGCCTCGAAACTTGAGAGGCCTCAAGAAAATTCATTTAGGGGTTTAGCGAGGTGGGGTCTACATAAAGGAGAAAGCAAAATTACGAACTTGTATTTTATTGATAAAAAAGACGTAGATTAAAACAACTTCTAAAGCAGCTTAAAAGTGCATTTTTCGAGCTTTCAATGAAGCAAAAGGCACGATGCGTTTCTCAAAGTCCAATTCTTGAGCCAAAGGGTTGCCAAGTGTCTATTTTATTCTATTCATATCTATGTATAGAAGTTCCTTACTCTCTCTGACATAATCTATCTATCTATCTATCTATCTATCTATCTATCTATCTATCTCAGTAGATTCATATCTATCTATCTATCTATCTATCTATCTCAGTAGATTCATATCTATCTATCTATCTATCTATCTATCTATCTATCTCAGTAGATTCATATCTATCTATCTATCTATCTATCTATCTATCTCAGTAGGTTCATATCTATCTATCTATCTATCTATCTATCTATCAGTAGGTTCATATCTATCTATCTATCTATCTATCTCAGTAGATTCATATCTATCTATCTATCTCAGTAGATTCATATCTATCTATCTATCTATCTATCTATCTATCTATCTATCTATCTATCTATCTCAGTAGATTCATATCTATCTATCTATCTATCTCAGTAGATTCATATCTATCTATCTATCTATCTATCTCAGTAGGTTCATATCTATCTATCTATCTATCTATCTATCTATCTATCTATCTATCAGTAGGTTCATATCTATCTATCTATCTATCTATCTATCTATCTATCTATCTATCTATCGCAAGGATTACCAAGTATGACACATTCTTTAAAAAGTCTTGTAAGACACGCTAGATTGATTTTGTTTCTCTCAGCATCTCTTTTTCCATCCAAGGGGCTGAAATTAATCTGAGATCCGGCCCTCGGAAATTCTCTCCCCGGTACCGAAGGGTAACTGACCAGGGGCCAGCCGTACATACAGTTCATGTCTTGTATGATGCGACCCCTCTTAAAACTATTTTTCAAAATTAGGACTACAAAATTCGGTTAATACGCAAGTATATAGACATTTAATGCCGAAATTTGTATGAGGGACCTAGTGAGGATCAAACCCCGAAATCATTATCAATGGTCAACCAGATTATATTTTGCTGAGTATTGGCTTACTGTATATACTCGCGTATCACGTGACTTTTGAAGGCATCAATTTGAAGCTAATTTGATTACAGTAAGTGGATAAAAATCTTTGGCCAAGGGCGTAGCCAGGTCCAACATACCCTAATTTTAAATCTTGTATATGATGCGACTCGTCTTAAAATTATTTATCAAAATTAGGTCATCAAAATTCGCAAGCTACACGTGTATATACAGTATTTCATGCCTAAATTTATATGAGGCACCTAGTGAGGTTTAAACACACAATTCAGTAGTAAAAGTCAACCAAATTAGCCTAGTTAATGATTAAGCCTCTGCTGAGTGAAATTGTTGGCTTATTTAATGTCGGAATTTGTATGGGGCACCTAGTGAGGATCAAAATCACTATTTAGAAGTAATGGTCAAGCAGATTATCCTTGCTAATCATTATCCTATGCTGAGTAAGATTGTTGGCTTATTTAATGTCGAAATTTCTATGGGGCACCTAGTGAGGATCAAAATCACTATTCAGAAGTAATGGTCAAGCAGATTAACCTTGTTAATTGTTACCCTTTGCTGACTGTTGGCTTATTGGATATACCGTCGAATCACGTGACTTTGGAAGACCTAAATTTGAAGCAAATTTGACTACGGTAAGTTGATATAAATTTTTGGTCAAGGGCGTAGCCAGGGCCAACGTACGCTAATTTTAAATCTCGATGCGACCCCACCTAAAATTTGTTTTCCAAATTAGGTCTTCAGAATTCGCATCATACACGTGTATTTACAGTAGATTTCTGAATACCGCTGTCAATTAACTACAAGTTTTTTTTTCTGATTTTAGTCCAAATATTCGTACGAATTACAATCACGTGGCCATAAAGTATGTATGTAGGTTTTCTTGTTTTCATTATTTTTATATTAAGATTTTAAAAAGTTTATGCACTTTTTATTTCTGTTTGGCTGATTTTTTTTCTTCTTCTTTGCGTGAATGTATGTGTGTATTTGTGTAAACGCGTGTGTAAGTGTGTGTATCTATCTCGTTCTTTCTTTCTCTCTATCGCACTCTCTCTCTCCCCTCTCTCTCTCTCTCTATCTCTCTCTCTCTCTCTATATATATATATATATATATATTAGGTTGGTGCAAAAATAATGACGTAATAATGTCGTTTTTTGACGTATTTTTTAACGTCAAAAAACGACATTATTACGTCATTATTTTTGCATCAACCTAATATATATTTATATATAGATATAAAAGTTAACATAGAAATCAACACGCAGAGGCGATAGGTTATTTCATGCTAGACGCAATCGTCAGGCCTGACGATTGCGTCTTGCATGAAACAGCCTGTCGCCTCTGGGTGTTGATTTCTATGTTAACTTTTATATCTATATATATATCTTATTTTTTTAAGCATTACGCCCCGAACAAGGCGTGAAGGCACTAGGATGCAGGGGGTTGCAGAAGATTTGGAGCGAGAGCAGATAGGAGTGATAGAAGAAATGATGAGGAGAGGGATAGTGGATAGATCAAGGTAACTGGAGATGTCGATTGACATTACATTTGAATAGTTGGAGATTATAGCTCTCAGGGAAACAGTAATAGAGAAGGGTGTTCCACAGGCGAGAGGTGCGAGATATGAAGCTACTGGAGAAGAAGTGACGGCTACATTTAAAAGTTTCTACAGTGTAATGGTGGGAGCGGGATGCCAGCCTCGTAGGGCGCTTGAATTCATGGAGTCTGGGAACCAGTGAAAGCAGCTCATCGGAGAAATTACCATGAAAGTATTTGTAGAAAAGACAGAGAGAGGCGACGGCGCGTCTGTGAGAGAGTGACTGTAGACGAGATGCCAGATCAGGGCCAATTATATTACATATCCGCTTCTGGATCTTGTCAAGAACTCCGAGGTAAACAGAAGGTGCCCCAGACCATATATGGCAGCAATACTCCATGCAAGGGCGAATGGTTGATTTGTATATTTGAAGTATCGATTCCGGGGATAAAAGTTTCCTGGCGCGGCACAGGGAGCCAACTCTCCTCGCGGTGGAAGAAGCAATTGACAATGTATTTGTTCCATCTCAGGTCAGCAGTCAACGTGGGACCGAGCAGACACAGGGAGTTGCTCTCAAGAAGTTGACTATCAGACATTCTAATGGGGGGCAGGTAAGGATATCTATGGTGGTTAATGGAGAGTAGTTTAGTTTTTGAGGCATTAAATTTGACCAGCCAATTCACGCCCCAGTTCACAACCGATTGGAGGTCCATTTCAAGACGCACGGCCAAGTTAGTTTTGTCACCGACACTAGATTTGTTTCTGAGGCAGGAGTAAATTGTAGTGTCGTCCTCGTAGATGCCTACTTGTGAATCTATGGCGTCAGGAAGGTCGTTGATGAAAATAAGGAATAGAGTGGGGCCAAGGATGGAGCCTTGGGGAACACCTGCATTCGTGGGATAGGAACTGGAGGAGAATCCGTTGAGAACGACCTTCAATTCACGGTTTGACAGAAATGATTGTATTAGATCAAACAATCGACCTGTAATACCATAACCCTGGAGCTTATGAAGAAGGCCGGCATGCCAAACCCTATCAAACGCTTTGGAGATGTCTAGGGCCACGGCACGAGCCTCACCGTTATTTTGAAGGGCTTGGTAGACGGTTTCAGTGATGGCCGTAAGCACATCAGCTGTAGATCGGGCGTAGCGGAAACCATGTTGCTTGTCAGAGAGCAGATCGTGTGAGGTAAGGTGGTTAACCACCTCGGCGTTGATTATGGCTTCGAAGACTTTGCCGAAGAGCGATAGCAGACTAATAGGACTGTAATTAGAGGGGTCAGAGGGGTCTCCAGAGTTCTTAAAAACAGGAACAATGGATGAGGACTTCCAGCAGTCAGGAAAACAAGACAGTAATTATATAGTTTAGAGAGGGCGTGAGCTTACTCAGGCGCGCATTTCTTCAAGACAATGGCTGGTATGCCATCTCCTCCACTAGCCTTGTGGGGGTCTAAATTGGAGATAATGCCCAATACCAATGACGGGGTTATGTGTAAGCCGCTCGATAGGGCCTCAGTTCTTAAAGTGAAGTCTGGTATGGGTACATCGGAGGAGTCGAGCGTTGAATTAAATGAGAATTTCCGAACAAAGCATTCAGCCTTGTCGGTAGAGGAGGTCAAGACCTCAAACTAGTTGAATAAAGGAGGTATAGAGGGTTTGCAATTGTTCAGAACACTCTTGCAGAGCCGCCAATAATCTTTGGAGCCAAATTTGCGAGATGCAATACGCTCCTTCATCCGAGCAGAAATTATTGACTTAGCTTCGTTGAGGACACGCTTACACTGGTTACGGGCGGAGCCAAAGAGACGTCTATTGCAGTCTGACATGTCGCTACGAAATAGGTGAAAGAAGTGATTCCTATGGGCAATGGCGGATGAGCAAGCAGCGGAGAACCAAGGGGAGGAGTGCGACTTGACCTTAAATTTCCTTGAGGGGATGAAAGCGTCGATTCCAGCTTTAACCCAGGATGAGACCTCAGAAGCACATTCTTGGACAGGGAGTGTAAAGACAACATCTCAGGGGACATCGCAGAGGAAGTCACGAAACGAGTCCCAATCCGCTCGTTGATAGTAGAACGAGGTTCTAGTGATAAGAGGTTCATTGCGGGGGGGGGGGTGGAGTTGAAGGAAATGTTAACAGATATCACGGCATGATCGGAGTTACCAAGAGGGCAGAGCTGCGTGGCGCTACAAGATTCGGGGATGGCGGTAAAACACAGATCGAGAAAGGAGGCCTTACCTGCCAGGTTGAGGGAAAAACGCGTGGGGAAGTTAGCTATCTGCGTGAGGGATTGAGAAATTAAGTATTTGGATGCCAGCCCGGTCAGTAGTAGCATTCTTGAGCCACTTGGTATAATGGGCGTTAAAGTCACCAAACACGAATATGTGAGCAAACGGGTGGAGAGAGATGGCCTTGTCTATGGTGTCAGATATGCTATCGAGTATCCCACAGTCTTGAGAGAATGGAGAGCGATAGAGGAAGAAGAGATAGCTTACGGCATTGAGGAGAGATAGTCGGAGACACATGTACAAATAGTCTGGCGATTCGAGAGACAACTCTTTGGCCAGAGGGAGATGGTCCATGACATAGACACCAAGGCCGTGCATGTGGGTTAGAGATTCTTTCCTGAAGAGAGGAAGGTGGCCGGGGATCGAGAGATCAGAGGAGGGAATTGACGAGACAAGATTTGCCTCACACAGAGGCAGTATATCCGGGTAGTTTACAGTGAGGAAAGATTTCATACTGCAGAAATTTGTTCTAATGCCACGGATGTTGGAGAACGAAATGTTGAGGGATTTAGGTGATTTTTGAGGGGCTGGTTTAGGTTTACTTTTTTTGGTTCTTTTGAGTCTTCATGTGGAGTAATTGCAGGAAGATGAGAAGGCCTGAAGTAAGAGAAGCAGACGGTTATCGACCACAGCATGAGCAGAGAGGAGTTGGCACAGCCTGCATCATATTGTGGCCTCAGGGTTGCCCACCGGAGGTGACTGCAGGGACACCTTTCCATGCGCGTCATGGCACTACAAACACCCCGGTATTATACAACTGTTGATCAGAGCGGCCGCTCAAGACGCTACGCAAGAGTTAGGGCTCCTAACTACCAGTCGGAAACAGAAACCAGTGAACTGTCAACCGTGTACCCTCAAAATGAAGAGGCAACGCCGCAGACTGCACACGTCACGGGAGAAACACATTAGCACTAGTACAGAAGCCAGAGAGAGAGAGAGTACCAGGAACCCCTTCTTAGACAAGAAACAAGGTGTGAGCCTCTGCTCATGTCCAGGAGAAGGGGAAGGAGTGTTGACTTGGCGGTAGAAGGGTCTACCTACTCCTATTACATATAACACATACAACAACGACAAAAGACAAACAGAGGGATAAGGGCGGGGAAGTAGTTGACATAGTCCCCAGGCTGACACTAGTTGTATGTTCAGGGGGACAGGATGGAATTTATTAGTATTTTATCCTTACACAACACTAAGTTTTAACTTATGCTAAGTCCCATTGTTCTATTCTAAAGAGAGAATTGAAAAAATATGATTATCCACCTTTTTGCGGATATAGCATAAATGCTAGCTCACTTATAGCAGTGGGGGATATTGGTAGTCCTCATGCATTCTGATGGTCACCAGTGAGTGCTCCACGTTAGTACATTTTATCAAGCAAAAGACAAGGCCACTGGACCATAAGAATACTGAAGACATACTAACGCCTGGTGAAGAGACATTTTTCCCTTCTATCGAGGTTGGGGACGATTTCCAACAACACAAACATATATTGTTATAAGTTAGGTTAGAATGGTTAGAACAAGTATCAAAGTTAAATTAGTCGCACAGAGTGCGGGGGGGGGGAGGAGAGAGAACAAAGAAAAATACATAAATAAAATAGATACATAAACGTTGGAATATATATATATATATATATACATATATATATATATATATATATATATATATATATATATATATATATATATATATATATATATATATATATATATATATAGAGAGAGAGAGAGAGAGAGAGAGAGAGAGAGAGATGCTTTTGGATGCGTCTCTGGTAGAATGGATTTATACTCACACATGGCAGAAAGTTAACGTCCGCTTCCATTCTGATGGACGCCAGTGACTGTACAGCCAGCCATATCTCAGTGCCCCAGCATCCAGTTACGGATAACGCAGTGTTGGGGGCGGGGGGGGGGAGAGGTCAGCGACCATTCCTACCCGCCACCAGCAGTGGGCTTGGGAAAATTTGCTTTAATAAAATTTTAAAACCACGTGGAGAAACGAACGGATTTAAAACTTCCACGTTAGAACAAATTTTATCTAGCAAAAAACAAGGCCACGTCGGACGTTTCGGTCTATTTTAGACCATCTTCAGGACATATTCATAAAACATAATTAACATTAGAACATATAAAATTCAACATGAAAAAGACGATGGACATAAGAGCACAACTAATCCAAACAGATAACTGAAATTTTCTATAAGATCAGCGTTCCGTTTAAAATATGATCACGTCGTCGTCACGTGGGAGATGTGAAAACGTATTCAAAGATGATTTCAAAATATTAAAATATTAAACAAACTCGATTGAACTATTTTCGCATATAAACAGTTCGTCAAGAAATCCCTTCCGTTGATATAGGAATACGCAGAGATCAATAGGTACTTATATTTCCATACAAGCTTGAAGTCTTCCATGTTACAAAGTAAATCAAAAATGATTTCAAAATATTAGACAAGCACGATGGAACAATTTTAAACAGTTCGTTAATAAATCTTTTCCTTACTTACAGGAATAGGCTGAGATCAATAGATCCTTATATTTTTTCGTACAAGCTTGAAGTCTTCCATGTTATAAAGTAAATTCAGGTTTGTATTTCCAGTAGACAGTATGTAAGCAAATATAAATATTTAAATAACTAAATATGTATATATATATATATATATATATATATATATATATATATATATATATATATATATAGAGAGAGAGAGAGAGAGAGAGAGAGAGAGATGCTTTTGGATGCGCCTCTGGTAGAATGAATTTATACTCACACATGGCAGAAAGTTAATGTCCGCTTCCATTATCTATCTATCTATATATATATATATATATATATATATATATATATATAGAGAGAGAGAGAGAGAGAGAGAGAGAGAGGGGGAAAGAACGAGATAGATACACACACTAACGTTTTCACACAAACACACACATACATTCACACAAAGAAGAAAAAATCAACCAAACACAAATAAAAAGCGCATAATTTTTTAAAAGTGAATATAAAAATTATGAAAACAAGAAAAGCGGTATACATTGGCGGATCCCTCCTGACGACTGAACCATACACAGAGGTTCGTCTACGAAGTTCTGGAGTGACCTACACGCACAAAGATATATAAAGCGTCTAATAGATAGATAGATTGATAGATAGATATGAAAAGCGATTAATACGTAGATAGATAGATAGATATAAATAGCGACTAGTAAATAGGTAGATAGAAAGATAGATAGATAGAAAGAGAGAGAGAGAGACAAACAGATGGATATGAACAGCGACTAATACCTAATTTATTGATAGATATGAAGAGCTACTAACACGTACATAGATATAAATAGATAGATAGATAGATAGATAGATAGATAGATAGATAGATAGATAGATATAAATAGCGACTAGTAAATAGGTAGATAGAAAGATAGATAGATAGAAAGAGAGAGAGAGAATCAGATGGATATGAACAGCGACTAATACCTAATTTATTGATAGATATGAAGAGCTACTAACACGTACATAGATATAGATAGATAGATAGATAGATAGATAGATAGATAGATAGATAGATAGATAGATATGAACTTTGACTAGCACGATACGGAGACGAAACATTATTTAGGCAATTTCCAATATGAAGATAGATAGATAGAGAGAGAGAGGGGGAATAGATAGATAGATAATGTCAGACAGTGTAAAGGACTGAGATAGATAGACATGAATAGCATAGAATAGATAGAGAGTGTAAAAGAGAGAGAAGATAGATAGACAGATATACAGTAATAGGTTATCTTGTACGTTGTCTGTATATATCTATTGATCTTTTACTCAAAATCGTTTGTGATTCAGTAAAGTAAGTGTAGTCATGGCTTCCTAATTGAACGACTTATTTAAATAACTATGTCGCTGATTACAAAATAACGCCCACTGAATTATTTCCCAAACAATGTCTTCAGGGTTAAAAGATGTCAAATTCAAAGCAAAGTTATTTTTTGCCTTCGCCATGTCTCTTTCTTTTTTTAATCAATTCAGTTTTTGCGTCGTCTCTGAAAGCAGGAGGCCGCCAACTTGACCACAAAACCGACCAATCGTTTTAACAAAAAAGCAGAAATAAAATCATGAATTCCTTTGGCTTTTGGATAGACGAAGCAATGGGAGTGATTTCGTTTTGGGATTTGACTTCAGTATTTGTTGAACATTGTGTCATTTCGTTTTATTTTATTACCGGCGACCTGTTGCGATGAGACGGCAGCTGAACACAGCGAGGTTAGAAACGATCTTAGATTAGACCAGACAAGAAGAGAAGGAGAAATATAGATAGTGACGGAGATAGATCGATCGATAGATAGATAGAAACATAATATATATATATATATATATATATATATATATATATATATATATATAATTTACCGTATATACTCGTGTAACACGTGATCTCACGTATCATACAACCACTAAATTTTCATTTATATAAAAATGATATTATCATGCATCTAATGTATCATGACAGTTCCTTTTTTGATAGACCAAATAATTAATATCTATCTATATCTATCTATCTATCTATCTATCTATCTATATATATATATATATATATACATATAATTAATAATAATTAATAATTAATTAATAATAATATATAAACAATTAATATATATATGATTAATATTAATTAATAATTAATTAATTAATAATAATATGTAAATATTTAATATATATATATATATATTACAGAGCATAATAATTAATTAATATATATATAATTAATAATAATTAATTAATTAATAATAATATATAAGTAATTTATATATATATATATATATATATATATATATATATATATATATCCGATGAGAACGAAAGTAATATATAAATTCCAACGTTCACAGCATTGATCCAAAAGAGGGCTCGATACTGATAGTAGAGCGATAATTATTTATTTATTATAATTCTATCATATAGATAAAACCATTTTCGATCCTCACCCGTCGAAGTGTAGTTGAATTGCACTGAAACGAAGTTGCATATTTGTAGTGAGTAAAATGGTTATGTCTATATTATAAAGTTATAATATATATATATATATATATATATATATATATATATATACACTGCGGGAAAAATTATTATCGATATAACTTTTTTCTAATATTTCAAAAACCGTACAATCAATTAACACAAAATTTTCATACAATGTTTGCAATACTGCGCTGCGCAATCACTGAAATTTTCGTACTGATCTGCGCAATGTAAGCAAACTGGCGCCATATTTGTTATCAGCACGGTGATTTGAGCGTGCCAAATTATTTGAAAAGTATAAGAATTTAGTGAAAAGATGGGCCGTAAAAGCAGTTTAAGTCATGCTGAAAAGAAAACTATTACCTCAGAACTCTCAAAAAGTAAATCTATCCTAGAAATTTTTAAAATGATAGGGAAGTGTCATCAAAGGGTGAAAAATTCACCGCCGACCCTACACAAGTACGCAAAAGGGCATATAAAGGCAAGCCGAAGGTTATTTCACGTCGTCTCATGTCACGACTTAAACGAGAGGCCACGAAGAACACTGGACTTACCAGTCAAGAGCTTCGCAGTCGTATTGGGGATCCTACTGTGTCCAAAAGTACTCAGTGTCGATATCTGAGGGAAATAGCAACAACAGTCAAACCTGTATCGAAGCCTCCTTTGACGAGAAATCACATTCAAAATCGATTGAAATGGGTCGAGGATAATATGAAGATTGACTTCTCTAAAGTTTTGTTTACAGACGAAACTCGATCAACACTTGATGGGCCAGATAGATGGGGCAAAGGCTGGGTAATGAACGGACAGAATCGGCATCAGTGTTTGAGACGCCAACAAGGCGGTGGAGGCATAATGATCTGGGTGGTATTATTGGAAAAACATTAGTGGGCACATGGAGAGTACGAGATGGCGTCAAAATGACTGCTGATGCATACATAGCGTTTATGAAGGAGCATCTTGAACCGTGGATGAAAACGCAAAGAATTGCCTTCAGAAGGGCCATTGTTTTTTTATGCAAGATAATGCTCCCTCACACGCTGCTCACAAGACTACTGAATATTTGAAACAGTTAGGCTTCGATGGACCTCGAAAAATGAAGTGGCCAGCAAATTCTCCGGATTTGAACCCTATCGAAAACCTTTAGAGCATCATGAAACGAAGACTGTACGCCAACGGAAAACAATTCAGGAGTAACGCTGAGTTGTGGGAAGCAATTCTTGACATATCTCGCGGCATTACAGCAGATGACATCCTACAATTAACAAATTCTATGGATTGTCGACTTCTTCAAGTAATTTCTATTAATTTGTTTAAAACTGTGCCTTTGTTTGTATCTGTTATTATTTGTTTGATTATCTTATTTATTAGCTTTTTTTGATCATAAACATTCACGTTCAACATTAATAAAGTTTTGTTTGCTCAATTCTGGGAATTTTACTAAATCTTTCTAATAATTTGGCACGCTCAAATCACCGTTCTGATAATAAATATGGCGCCAGTTTGTTTACATTGCGCAGATCAGTAGGAAAATTTCAGTGATTGCGCAGGTCAGTCTTGCAAACATTGTGTGAAAAATGTGTGCGAATTGATCGGACGGTTTTTGAAATATTAGTAAAAAAATTATCTCGATAATAATTTGGCACGCAGTGTATACATATTAAAGAAAAACAGACCACTTTAAGCTACCATTATGATAATTTATTTCACCAGAGCCCTTTTAAAGGACGCCGGATCATCAGATAGCACTTGCAAAAATGAAATGGATTTACACTGAGCTCTCAGGATTTCATCCTCCTTGGGATTACCGATATGGATTACCAAGTTCTTCATAACTTAAATATATATATATATATATATATATATATATATATATATATATATATATATATTAGGTTGGTGCAAAAATAATGACGTAATAATGTCGTTTTTTGAAGTTAAAAAATACGTCAATAAACGAGATTATTACGTCATTATTTTTGGACCAATCTAATATATATATATATATATATATATATATATATATATATATATATATATATATATACATACATACATGCATACATACATACATATATATATATATATATATATATATATATATATATATATATATATTAGAGATTATTTATTATTTCATCCTCCTTGGGATTACCCAGTTCTTCATAACTCATATATATATATATATATATATATATATATATATTGGAGAGTGAAAAATCCCAAATTACCTCATTTGGGTATAGATCTATTTCAACCAACGCGAAGTAAGTTGGTCTCATTCAACCCAGGCGGATGGAATGTATTCTTATCGGAATCAGATATTTAGAATTCAGCAGTAGAGAAATCTACCTACTCGAATCGATGCCTCAGCCAGACAAAGTGCCCGAGTAACTGGTAAGTCGAGGACCGATGGTATCTGTCTAAAAAGGGAAGAGGCACAATCCATTCAACCCGGATAGAAACCTTATGACCCTAAGTTGGGGTTGTATGAAAAATGAGGTGTTGAATTGGAACTAAAGGAGGGACGAAAAAGCAGTTTACATATAAACAAAATTTTTAATTATATATATATATATATATATATATATATATATATATATATATTTATATATTTATATATTTCAAAGAAAAACAGACCACTTTAAGGTACCATTATAATAATTTATTTCACCAGAGCCATTTTAAAGGCCGCCGGATCATCTGATAGTTACTTCCAAAGATGAAATGAAACGAAAAATGAAATTAAAATTGATGAGTAGTGTAAGTTTTTGTAATTTAACAGAGAACGTAAAAGGATTAAAGAGACATGGTCGAGTTTAGGGAGGGATTAATTTCATATCTCTTTCAAGCATACTTTGTATTGGGGGAGGAGGAGTGACCAGACCTTGACCTATTTAGACGGTTAAATATATATATATATATATATATATATATATATATATATATATATAAATTTTAGGTTACCACTAGAAAATATCAAATTATACTTCCAAAAGAGAGGCATTAGCAAGAGTAACAATAAATCATATTTAGATATTTTATATAAAAAAACAATATATTAAAAAAATACTTATATTATTGAGAAATAAAAAAAAATTTAAATTTAATTATATTTCCTTGCTTGAAGAGTGAACAAAATCCTTACCGACAGTGGTTACAGATCTTCCGAATTTAAATATAGAGAAAATTGTAGTTATTCTACAGAAAAAAAACAATAGAGGAAGGAGAATAATTTGGTATACACCTTCCTTCAACAAATTAGTCCATACCAAATTAGGACACAAATTCTTAAATCTAATTACCAATCACTTCCCTACGGAGAGTAAATGAAGCCAGATCTTCAATCGAAATACCTTAAAAATTAGCTATAGCTGTTCTAGAAATCTAGATAAAATTATAAAATCGCACAACAATAGAATACTGAAACTTCATAGAGATAATAAACACAACCTAAATACAAGTTGTAATACACCCCAGCAAAAAAGCTATGTAATTGTAGAATCCCCGATCAATGTCTATTATTAAACAGGTGCTTAACCAAATCCATAGTGTATATGTGCTATATCTCATCAAATGAAAACCTCAGAGATATTAGGCTGTATGTGGGGTCAACTAGCAGACCTTTTAAGGATAGCTATTACAATCACATGAACTGCTTTACAAATACGGCCAAACGAAATATGACATCACTTTCGAAATATTTTTGGAAACTCAAGAAAGAAGGAAAAACACCTATGGTTAAATGGAAAATCCTAAGACAAGCCAGAACCTGAAATTCTCTGAACGAACTTTGATTCTTATGTTTACAGGAGAACATATGTATCATTGAACTCTTGAATTACACCAAATTATTAAATCAAAGATATGAAACAACCGTTTTCTGTAGGCATACTAAGGATCTAACACTACAATCTTGTTAAATTCTTAATTCCATAACAATAAGCGTTTTAAAATTATAAACCACCTCCTTTGATATATTCCCTACCTTCTTATTTACCGCTCCACTAATTAGATTATCATTTTCATTTTTTTTATTCATATATATTACTGTTAATATTTTCCGATAAAACGTTTTACACTCATATTTATTCTACACTATATACAGTCCAGTAATATTTGAAAATTTGATTATAAAAGATTATATTAGTATCCCTTATATTTTTAGAGGAAATCAACACTTCTAAATTTTAATCCACAAAACACTTTCATTGATTACAGAATTAGTAGTGATAACCCCAACATAAATATATGCATTTCAGCTCTAGAATTTTTAGAGTAAACCAAAAATAACATTCCCAATTACTACTAAAACTATTGCTAGAATTTTACCTACTTAAACGTAATACTATCCACTATCTCCATCTTTCCTTCCCTACCTCTCACTCTTAGGACGCTTGTGAGATGACGTGCCTGGACTTGTGACCGGTGTTTATCGGCAAAAAATTTTCACAGGCCAGTCAACATTAAACACCCAATCCATTCATTACCAAACTGCTATCAACAAGCACTATTGTTCCACACCGTCACCTATATACTTTTTTCTTCTCAATCAAATGGAAAAAAAGAAAGTAACGTTTCACATAAGGCTTGCCTACAAGCAGCATTGTTCATAACCATTTTCGATTCTCACTCGTCGAAGTGCAGTTCAAATGCACTGAAACGAAGTTGCATCTTTGTAGTGAGTAAAATAGTTTTGGATTAATGCTGTGAACGTTAGAGTTTATATATTACTTTCGTTCTCATCGCATCGAATATATATATATGTATTTGTGTATGTGTGTTTGTTTGTTTGTGTGAGTGTGTGTGTGTGCATACCGGGTGTAACAGCAAAATTGTCCCAATTTTGTAACTAATTTTTAGATTAAGATCTGAATCATTGTATCTTAGAAATGATTAAAGATATCTTACTGGAATTCGCCGAGGTTTTTATAACACTATTGGACTCTCCTTTGAACAATAAGAATGTATTTAGCTCTAAGTTGAAATGATGATCCCTCTTGCTATATTTTACCTTCTAATACAGTTTTCCTTTCTACTGTTCCCTCTTTTTTTTTAACTTCTTCGCCGTTCTCTTCATAGTTCTTGAATGGACTTTGAAGATGGAAGCCAGAGTATGAATATTGGTACCATTAATGAAGGTTTGAACAAAATTTTTCCTCTCACCATTATTCATTTGGGAAGACATAGTGGGGCTATATGAACACACACACACACACACACACACACACACACACACACACACACAGAGGGGGTGCGATGGATACATTGTCGTCTAAATTACATCTCATTTTAAGAGATATATTTACCAAAATAACACAAAAATATCATGAAATAATAAAAAGCAATTTTTTGTCAATATAATCGCCATTGGCTTCTACTTGGAATCCTCTGCAACTCTTCTGCAGGGTCTCTCAGTTTAATTTGGTGAATGCTACCATAAACCTAGCCTTCAGTTCAGATGTTACAGGACGTTTTGTTAGTTGTTGGTCACTCCCTCAACTGCGCCCCAGAAAATATAATCAAGAGGGTTGCATTCTGGGGAGTTACGTGGCCAAATGTAAGGAGTGATACATATATATATATATATATATATATTTAAAAATATTTTTTGTGGTACAAAACTTTATTACGGCGTTAAAAACATAAATATTTTTACATTGGGCCATGATGTTATTAAAATAAAATACCAGCCGACCGGTTTCGCCCCCTCTCTTCAGAGCTGTAAACGGGGGAAAATTATGAAAAAGGAGAAACAGAAAAAAAAAAAAAAAAAATATATATATATGGGTGACGTGAATGAACGGAAGGGAAGTTGTTACACCTAAAGATGCTAGAGACCCAGTAGAGCAAGCCCAAGCAAACAATCTCTCTGTTTACAAAGAGAAGGTCGCCCAGACTTGATAAACAACGTCTCCAACACCTTCAGATGGAACAACGAGTGCGAAGTGGACACCACAGAAAACCAATTCACACTAAAGTCCACCGCACAACCAGGACTATTTATGAGATGATCCGCTATAGATGACCCGTATGTGTTTCGAACGGTATCACCAATCGAAAAATTTTTATTATAAATTTTCGCAGGCACGTGTTGCTTGATTCTAACATCCAATCGTTGTGTAGTTCTACCTATGTAGTCGGCACCGCAACTACATTTAAATTTGTAAATTACAGAATTAATATGATGAGGAGGTAAAACATCCTTACTCATGGATGGAAGAACAGATCTTGTTTTAAACACAACACGTACATTCGCTGCAAAATAGCATTGATTAGAACTCGATGAAATTTGCTTAGCCAACATTTCACTATCCCCCCCAAAATATGGAACTCGTAAATACACGGGACATTTTTTGACAAGCACTGGTTTTACTTTATTAAAGTCCACCAACTTTTGACGAATAACCATTTGAACGATATCATAAGGATAACCGTTACTAGTGAAGATGTGAGTTAAAAACTTAATCTCATCTTTCAAAGTGTCATCTGAGCAAATCCTCAATGCCCTATGGGTCAAAGACTTAATTAAATTAATCTTTTGCTGTTTGGGGCAAAAGGAATCCCAACGAGTGTAAAGACCCGTAAAAGTGGACTTCCTATAAACTGTAGTAGTATATAAGGAAGGTGTTCTACGAACTAGAACATCAAGGAAGGGTAAAGTATTATCCTCTTCCTTCTCCACTGTATATTTAAGGGCAGGATGAACACTATTTAATAGGGAGAAAAATTTGTCTACCTCGAATTCATTACGAAACACACAAAAAAAGTGTCATCAACGTAACGGAAGTAAACAGTGGGCTTAGAGGAATCTGTAAACAAACTCTGTTCATAGAAACCCACAAAAATGTTAGCTAAAACAGGACCCAAAGGGGAACCCATAGCAACCCCATCAATCTGTCGATACATAATATTATCAAAACTGAAATCGACAGACATGGTAGCAAATTTCATGAGTTCAATAAAAACATCTTCAGGTATTGTCGGAGGTGTCAAATGACTACGATATAGCAAATCACTGCAAATATCTATAGTCTCCGACAATGGAACGCAAGTGAAAAGGCTACAAATATCGAAGGAACACATAAATCCATCAGTGGTCTCAAGATTCCTAATATATTCAGAAAACGAGAAGGAATCTTTAATACAAAAGGAGCTATAATGCTGCAACACTGGTTCCAGCATTATAGTTAGCCACTTAGCGACTTTATGTTGAGAGGACCCAATCATAGATAATATGGGTCTCAACGGAACACCATCCTTATGAATTTTAGGTAATCCATAAAGACGGGGTCGAATCGAGCCTGACGGTCTCAATTCCTCAGATATATCAGAAGAGAGAACACCGCTTTTTACCCATTTAAGGAGACGCTTCTGAAAACGAATTTCAGAAGTTAACGTATTATCATGGGTATCGACGTGACCAAGACGCTGAAACTTAGAAGGGTCATTAAGTATATGTAACATTTTAGTCACATAATCCTGGCGGTCCATAAGCACAACACCAGAACCCTTATCTGGTCTGGTAATGACCAGAGAATTATTATTTTTTAGGGACTTAATGATCCTGTGATGCTCCCTACTCCATTTAAATTCAGAGGAGGAAATTGAAGAGCTTGCATATGAATGAGCTAAGTCATTCAATTTTGCTCGGAAGTCACTGGATTTACTTACAGAAAGGGGTTGAAGCTTACTAAGCTGAGCATAAAGAACTTCAAATTCCGAAAAAATCTGTTCTCTATTAAGAGAAACAGGCGGAATTTTGAAGTCTAGGCCATGTGCCAAAATAGTAAGCTCTAGCTCAGAAGGACTATATGATGATAAATTAATTACATTAGACCAATTAGGTTCAACCACGCAGCCAAATCTTTTAAAAATAAGATGTTTTAATTTGCTATGATAGCAGCACGTTGTCTTCGAACGACAGCGTGCAACTACCTGACCAACATAACGGGAGAAACGGACCATATCAAAAAACCTCAAAATATTCCTAGTTTCACGCCATATCCTCCTATATTTTCCCACAAGGTCCAAACGCTGGTTAGAAGCTTGCAAGAGAAAGTCTTTAATAAAAGCCCTCTCCATCTTCCAACCAGACATCAACCTAGCCCGCCTAATCCGAAAAGAGATGAACGTAGGACAGACTTGGTTTTGAAGGCAGGATTGTAAAAATACTATTTCTGCCTTCAGTTTTTCAATTCTGGACCTAATGTATATAATTTTATTCAATTTTTTAATTGAATCAGAGGTGTACCTATTTTTAAAATATTTAAAAATATTTTTTGTGGTACAAAACTTTATTACGGCGTTAAAAACATAAATATTTTTACATTGGGCCATGATGTTATTAAAATAAAATACCAGCCGACCGGTTTCGCCCCCTCTCTTCAGAGCTGTAAACGGGGGAAAATTATGAAAAAGGAGAAACAGAAAAAAAAAAAATATATATATATATATGGGTGACGTGAATGAACGGAAGGGAAGTTGTTACACCTAAAGATGCTAGAGACCCAGTAGAGCAAGCCCAAGCAAACAATCTCTCTGTTTACAAAGAGAAGGTCGCCCAGACTTGATAAACAACGTCTCCAACACCTTCAGATGGAACAACGAGTGCGAAGTGGACACCACAGAAAACCAATTCACACTAAAGTCCACCGCACAACCAGGACTATTTATGAGATGATCCGCTATAGATGACCCGTATGTGTTTCGAACGGTATCACCAATCGAAAAATTTTTATTATAAATTTTCGCAGGCACGATAAGGGTTCTGGTGTTGTGCTTATGGACCGCCAGGATTATGTGACTAAAATGTTACATATACTTAATGACCCTTCTAAGTTTCAGCGTCTTGGTCACGTCGATACCCATGATAATACGTTAACTTCTGAAATTCGTTTTCAGAAGCGTCTCCTTAAATGGGTAAAAAGCGGTGTTCTCTCTTCTGATATATCTGAGGAATTGAGACCGTCAGGCTCGATTCGACCCCGTCTTTATGGATTACCTAAAATTCATAAGGATGGTGTTCCGTTGAGACCCATATTATCTATGATTGGGTCCTCTCAACATAAAGTCGCTAAGTGGCTAACTATAATGCTGGAACCAGTGTTGCAGCATTATAGCTCCTTTTGTATTAAAGATTCCTTCTCGTTTTCTGAATATATTAGGAATCTTGAGACCACTGATGGATTTATGTGTTCCTTCGATATTTGTAGCCTTTTCACTTGCGTTCCATTGTCGGAGACTATAGATATTTGCAGTGATTTGCTATATCGTAGTCATTTGACACCTCCGACAATACCTGAAGATGTTTTTATTGAACTCATGAAATTTGCTACCATGTCTGTCGATTTCAGTTTTGATAATATTATGTATCGACAGATTGATGGGGTTGCTATGGGTTCCCCTTTGGGTCCTGTTTTAGCTAACATTTTTGTGGGTTTCTATGAACAGAGTTTGTTTACAGATTCCTCTAAGCCCACTGTTTACTTCCGTTACGTTGATGACACTTTTTTTGTGTGTTTCGTAATGAATTCGAGGTAGACAAATTTTTCTCCCTATTAAATAGTGTTCATCCTGCCCTTAAATATACAGTGGAGAAGGAAGAGGATAATACTTTACCCTTCCTTGATGTTCTAGTTCGTAGAACACCTTCCTTATATACTACTACAGTTTATAGGAAGTCCACTTTTACGGGTCTTTACACTCGTTGGGATTCCTTTTGCCCCAAACAGCAAAAGATTAATTTAATTAAGTCTTTGACCCATAGGGCATTGAGGATTTGCTCAGATGACACTTTGAAAGATGAGATTAAGTTTTTAACTCACATCTTCACTAGTAACGGTTATCCTTATGATATCGTTCAAATGGTTATTCGTCAAAAGTTGGTGGACTTTAATAAAGTAAAACCAGTGCTTGTCAAAAAATGTCCCGTGTATTTACGAGTTCCATATTTTGGGGGGGATAGTGAAATGTTGGCTAAGCAAATTTCATCGAGTTCTAATCAATGCTATTTTGCAGCGAATGTACGTGTTGTGTTTAAAACAAGATCTGTTCTTCCATCCATGAGTAAGGATGTTTTACCTCCTCATCATATTAATTCTGTAATTTACAAATTTAAATGTAGTTGCGGTGCCGACTACATAGGTAGAACTACACAACGATTGGATGTTAGAATCAAGCAACACGTGCCTGCGAAAATTTATAATAAAAATTTTTCGATTGGTGATACCGTTCGAAACACATACGGGTCATCTATAGCGGATCATCTCATAAATAGTCCTGGTTGTGCGGTGGACTTTAGTGTGAATTGGTTTTCTGTGGTGTCCACTTCGCACTCGTTGTTCCATCTGAAGGTGTTGGAGACGTTGTTTATCAAGTCTGGGCGACCTTCTCTTTGTAAACAGAGAGATTGTTTGCTTGGGCTTGCTCTACTGGGTCTCTAGCATCTTTAGGTGTAACAACTTCCCTTCCGTTCATTCACGTCACCCATATATATATATATATATTTTTTTTTTTTTTTCTGTTTCTCCTTTTTCATAATTTTCCCCCGTTTACAGCTCTGAAGAGAGGGGGCGAAACCGGTCGGCTGGTATTTTATTTTAATAACATCATGGCCCAATGTAAAAATATTTATGTTTTTAACGCCGTAATATATATATATATATATATATATATATATATATATATATATATATATATATATATGAAGAAATATAGTCTTAAGGTGTGCTATATTTATGGGATAAAGTGCACAATATCAAAGATAGAGCGTGTGTAAATATAAAAGTGAACATAGAAGTCAACACTTAGAGGCGACAGTCTGTTCATGCTATATGCAATCCTGGCCTGACGATTGCATATAGCATGAAACAGACTGTCGCCTCTAAGTGTTGACTTCTATGTTCACTTATATATATATATATATATATATATATATATATATATATATATATATATTTGGTTGGATTGATGTGAATTTGTGACCCTGGGTTTCACGCTTTTGCGATCGTCAACGAACACACACTTTTCACACACACACACACACACACACACACACACACACATATATATATATATATATATATATATATATACATATATATATACATATTATGTTTATACGTCTTATGGGGTCCACCCCTTTTTCATATAAGTGGACTCTACCAAGTGTACCTGGACTGCTGCCGTTAAATACCCAGAGTTACAGTCAGTGAGGGCAGTAGTCGTATGGCAGTAGTAGTCGGCAGTCGGAGAGTGAGAGAATATACGAACGGAGATAGTGAGATAACCTCTTGTACAAGTCAGTTACAAGCACGTAGACTCTAAGGAAATCCTACTTCGAGACTATATATATATCTACCTATCTGTATTTGCTACTAACCACGTTCCTGGACTTACTAACAGTATTACTCTTTGTATGATTGTGTAAATAGATTTTATTTCTTATATTTAATTATTGCGTTTGTCATTCCTTGGAGACCGAATTCATCTCGGAATCCACAACAACTTGGCGAACGAGGATTCGAAACTCACGCGGGGAAAGAAAAACTTTTCGTACGCCTAACCACAACAACTTGGCGACAAAGATTCAAAAACACGCGGAAAAAAAAAATCAACAAAAGAAAAATAGTCCCTCGTTGTCCAACAAACAATTTGGCGACGAAGATTCTAACCGAAGCGAAAAAGAAAATATCAACAAAAGAAAAATCTCCCCTCGTCGTCCAACAAGCAAATTGGCTTCGAGTGTTCGAACTCACAAAAAAAAAAGAAGAAATAGAAAAATCCTTCCCTCGTCGTCCACAACAAATTAGCGAAAAACAATTTCGAGGAGTAAAAATACATAAAATTGAGTTATCATGGAAGATTTTAAAAATATGTTGGTAGAACTGATAAAACACCAAAATGAGCAACAATTACAAATGCAGAAATACCAAAATGATCAACAGTTACAGCTACAAGAAAAATGGCAAAAGCAAATATTACAAACGCAAAAGGAAAATCAAGATAGACAAACAGAGCTCCAGGAACTAATATTGAAAGTAGCGGGCAACAAGCAATTAGATTTTGAAAAAGAAGCAACATTTTCGCAAGAGGCAGTGTGGAATACCATAGAGATTTTCAAATATTCTCTAGATGAGAACAAAAATTTTGGAGATTACTTCAGAAGACATGAAGACATGAAGACATCTTTAACGCAGACTGTCAAAATTGGACAGAAGCAAAAAATCTACGTCTATTGCTTAGAAAATTAGGAACTGGAAAATATACAAAGTTCGTGGATTATATCTTGCCAAAAAAGACGAACGAATTAATACTTGACGAAGCAGTGACATGTCTTAAAGAACTCTTCAGCCCCAAAACATCACTCTTCCACAGGATGTGGGAATGCCTTAACTTGGTAAAGGGCGATAATGAGGATTATTCCACGTTTGCCGGAATCGTAAATAAACATTGTGACGACTTCAAACAAGCAGAATTAACCCCGGACAATTTTAAATGTCTCATCTTTGTTCAAGGGCTAGTTTCTACAAAAGATAGCGAAATGCGCAGAATGTTTGCAAAATTACAAAATGATCCGGGTCTAACATTACAGCAATTATCGGAAGATTGCCAGAGATGTTTAAGTATAAAGAAAGACGCAAAAGACATTGAAGATTCAGCTGTTTCTCATATACGTAAGTTAAATAAAAGTCTACGTTCCCCGGAAAGAAAACTAAAATTTTACGACAATGAAAAAAGATTCTCACCCTCCCTGGAAAGAAAAATAAAATTTTATGATAAGAGAAAAAGTACAACATACAGGACAAATTATGACGAATATCGAAACAAATATAAGACCCCTCCATCCACATGTGATCGATGTGGAGGATTACATTGGAACAAGGATTGCCGCTTCAAATATAAAAACTGTCTTGAATGTGGAAAAAAGGCCACAAGGCATCTCAATGTAGAAATAGAAAAGATACTAATAGAAAATGAGCTACAAGGATGCATAATGATGACAACACCAATGTAAGGAAATATGTGGAACTGGAAATTTTAAACAAAAAGATTAAATTACAACTGGATTCGGGTTCCGACCTCACGATAATCAACTTACAGACATGGAAAAAACTCAATAGACCTACCATGTTACACACTCAAAAAATTTCCAAGTCGGTTACAGGCAAACGAATAAAATTTGAGGGAGAAATAATAGTGAATGTTAAATTTCACGGCAAAACAAAAAAACTTAAGATATACGTCATGAAAGATACTGAAAATTTAGTAGGTATCGACTGGATGCAGAAATTCAACGTTTGGGACCTACCTATCAACTCGTTTTGCAAAAGTTAGAGGTTGAACCATCCGATACTATAAAATTGAAGGAGGAATTATATAATCAATTTCCTGAGGTACTTTCAAGCGGGTTGGGACGATACAACAAATTTAAGGCCAAAATAGAATTAAAAGAAAACGTCCAACCAATTTTTAGAAAGAAGCGAAATGTACCGTTTGCTACTATAGAAAAAATTGACAAAGAATTGGAGAGACTTGAACAAACTGGGATTCTATATAAACCGAGTTTAGTGAGTGGGCAGAGCCGGTGGTTTACGTAAAAAAGAAGTCAGAAAAAATTCGCGTATGCGCAGATTTTTCGACGGGACTCAGCAAGGCAATAAAAGACCACCATTACTCACTACTGAGCCCAGAGGAGATATTTACAAAGCTCAACAGCTGTAAGATATTTTCAAAAATAGATCTTAGTGAGGCTTATCTACAAATCCCAGTACAAGAAGAGAGTACGAAAATCCTTTGCATTAATACGCACAAAGGGTTGTACAAATTCAACAGACTACCATTCGGAGTAAAAGTTGCACCTGCAATTTTTCAGCAAACGATGCTATGGACACAATCTTTGAAGTGTTTGAGATACGAAGACCTCAAGAAGATACAGTAATGAGAAGGTCAAACAGGAAAAGAATATTCGTCGAACCCCCAATCATCAACCATAAGAGACAAAAATATTAACTCCCCCCAAAAAGGGATCTAAGGAGGGGGGTGTTAGGGGGTTCACCCCTTTTTCATATAAGTGGACTCTACCAAGTGTACATGGACTGCTGCCGTTAAATACCCAAAGTTACAGTCAGGGAGGGTAATCGTATGGCAGTCGGTAGTCGGATAGAGTGAGGTAACCTCTTGTAGAAGTCAGTCGGATAGAGTGAGGTAACCTCTTGTAGAAGTCAGTCGGATAGAGTGAGGTAACCTCTTGTAGAAGTCAGTCGGATAGAGTGAGGTAACCTCTTGTAGAAGTCAGTTACAAGCACGTAGACTCTA
Organism: Acanthosepion lycidas; assembly: GCA_963932145.1. Classification (NCBI taxonomy): domain Eukaryota; kingdom Metazoa; phylum Mollusca; class Cephalopoda; order Sepiida; family Sepiidae; genus Acanthosepion; species Acanthosepion lycidas. Next base: position 14,032,487 of record OZ010614.1, read on the forward strand.
TGGAAGTCCTACTTCGAGACTGTATATATATCTATCTGTATTTGCTACTAGCCGCGTTCCTGGACTTACTAACAGTATTACTCTTTGTATGATTGTGTAAATACATTTTATTTCTTATATTTAATTATTGCGTTTGTCATTCCTTGGAGACCGAATTCATCTCGGAATCCACAACAATACCTATATTCTGGCGGTGTGAAACAAAACCGTATAATGCAAATTATAAATAAAAATATATTTGAACAAATCGATATCAGAGAATAAAATCACTAAAAAAAGAAAAGACATCCGTGTTCGTCGAAAATCATTCAGCACCGCAATACATAATGTAAGGAAAAAAACAACAAAAACCGACAGAATAAATAAAGTTAAAACGTGAAAGTGCTCAATATATTAAGCAGAGTAAAATCTAAAAAAACTAGTGAGCCAGAACCTACCTACGAAGTTTTCACCTAGCGGATATTCAAAAAAAGAGATAAGCATATATATATATATATATATATATAAGCGATAAATAGACAATGATAAAGTAAAAGAGAGAGAAGCATGTTTATATACATATATAGTCGACTCTCCATGTCGAATTCGACGTACGAGTGTCAAGCAGATCAGTTCTCAGGAAACCGACAGCCCGACAACAGCACATGAGATTTGATTATAGTGATTATATATATATATATATATATATATATATATATACGTATGATATCATGTTTTAATCCAAGAAATCATTACCTTATGAGGACAAATATACACCCGTTCAATTTTACGTACAGATTCTAGTATAAATTCGTCCAATGTTTATCTGTAGGTTCACACGTAAACACGACAATTGTTTCTGTATCTGTTCAAATGATAATTAACGTCACTTTTAATTTTTTGTTCTTCTTGCAAGCAACTATCATCTCACCATTGAATCTCGGTGACGCTTCTGTAAGAATTTGTAACTGGAACCGAATCCAAATTGCTTTGGCCTTTGCCAATTTTCATTTCTGGCATTCATTTCACCGCATTTTTCCTGTCTCTATGGACCAAGATTCAGAAAGACCAGAAAAAAAAACCCTAAAAAAATTGAATCAAACAAGGAGATGCAATGTGTAAGATTTGAAGAAGCAAAATGGCCGCTTGTCTTATTTGGCGATTGTGCTGAACAAAACAATGAAACCGGTTTTATGGACTCAATATAGATTCTTTTACATTGTTTTGTTTTTCATTCCATTTTTCTTATTTATATATTTTTTGTCGTCGGGAATTGGAAATTGCCGAAATAATGTTGTTTCGTCTCCGTATCGTGTTAGTCAAAATTCATATCTATCTATCTATCTATCTATCTATCTATCTATCTATCTATCTATCTATCTATCCCAATCTGCTCCTGCTCCATATCTATCTATCTATCTATCTATCTATCTATCTCATTCTTCTCCTGCTCCATATCTATCTATCTATCTATCTATCTATCTATCCCAATCTGCTCCTGCTCCATATCTATCTATCTATCTATCTATCTATCTATCTATCTATCTATGTTTTAAACAAAATAATTCAAAAATATATCCCGTGCCACTTCAGATGGCGGTGTTTATGAAATAAATCCCTTTCAGTGTAAAAACACTTCTATCGGTGAGACGTCTCGCAATCTAAAAGCCCGTATCGACGAGCATAAAAGGCATCTATTTTGGGACAAACCTTTACACTCCCTCGTTATACACTGGAACAAACATGTCCATAACGATAAGTAAAAAAAAATAATTTTTACGTCGAAAATAATTCAAGGAAATACTGTTAAACTATAGTACTAAAAAGTATAAACACAGTATCTTACATCACCAACTTTTATTGAATCTACCCATAAAGAATCTAACATGTACTTAGCTACCACAACCGGTGCTTACGCAAAAACCTCCCAAATCAATATGCCGAAAATCCTTAAGCTTAAATAAAGTCTACACACAGACACAAACTTAGGAATATATAGGGTGTCCATAAAGTTCGTGTGCGCTTTAAAAAATTGTAAATTTTATTTGTATTTGCGATAGAAATAATTTGTAAAAAGGATTAGAAAGAAGGAAATCTATATTTTTTAAGGTTTTCTTGAAATTTTGAAGTTTCCACATGTCCTCCATCATTAGCAATACAAAGGATAATACGATTTTGCAGTTCACGGAAATCATTTGCCGACTGATTTACAGTAATGCCTGAAATCACATTAGTTATTTTAGCTATACTTAAAACTAGGTACATTAAACTTTATAATATTTTTAACAGATTATTTCTATCGTAAATACAAATAAAGTTATGAAGTTTTTAAAGTGCACACAACCTTTATGGACACCCTGTATATTAGTTTGGTGCATCGGCGTCTTGCATGAAACAGACTGTCGCCTCTGAGTGTTGACTTCAATGTTTACTTTTATATTTATATTTATATACACTCTATCTCTGATATTGAACAATTTATCCCGTAAATATAGCACACCTTAAAAATATATTTCTTCATATATATATATATGACGTCACACATTATAAAAGTCCGACAATTATTTTAAGACATTTTTCATGATTATACGTTCTTTTTATAGAAACAAATATTTAAGTAAATGCTCTGTTTATAATAAACAGTATTAATAACATTTACAGGCCAGAATGTCCAAGAAATTTTCAGAGAAAATATGCGTCCTCCGACAGGAATCGAACCTGTATCCAATATGGACGCATATTTTCTAAGAAAATTTCTCGGACATTCTTGTCGGTAAATGTTGTTTAATACTGTTTATTATAAACAGATCACTTACTTAAATATTTGTATCTATAATAATAAAGTATAAATATTAAATTGTAAATTGTAAATATAATTGTAGGTCTGATGAATTGGACCTTGATTAAGATTCAAATGTAATAAATTATATCCATGGCATATTAGCTTTTGAGCATTTTATATATATATATATATATATATATATATATATATATATATATATATATATATATATATATATATATATATATATATATATATATATATATATATGGGTATGATAAAAAATATACATATACTTACACGTACGTATAAATATTTGTCTTCCTGATGTGTTATAAATACAGAGCTATAAGTATATATTATTGAATATACATAATATCCAACGTCGATAGCACAACTCGGGGTTTCATGCGGTCTTGCAATCTTCAGGCATTGAGTGTACTCTGCACTTTAAGATTGCAAAATTAATGTATTAATATATATATATATATATATATATATATATATATATATATATATATATATATATTGTTATAGAACACGATTGGTCTAGGAGATGGAAAACTCGTACACGAAAAGCCTGAGGTATATTGTCTGTTCGTCTGTGGCATTTATTTGCACCGACTGAGTGTATCAATAGTTCTGAAAAGTGTGGATGGTTCTTCAGAAGCCTTCACCACTTTAATCAAATCACTTGTGTGGGTTTTCTGGCAGTTTACCTTGATTCGTTCTTATCAAGAGCAACCGATCTAACAGTGATCTCATCTCACAATCTTCACACTTGCTCCATATGTGTCCTCCTTTGTAAATCACTAGCGGGTCTTAAATGCCACTTAAGATTAGCGCATAAACTTTCATAACTCTATCAATAAGATGGCAGATCCTCATACGTCGAAACCAACGGGAGAGTCCATTATATATATATATATATATATATATATATATATATATATATATATACACATATATATACATATATGTATATATCTATATCTATATATATATCTGTATATTTATATATATTTGTGTGTCTAATATGACGCCATGCTCTAATTTTTTTCTAATCAGCCAAAGATAAACATAATTCTGTAAATAAAAACTCCATTCTATATAAAATGATAAAGATTAAGGTATTTCGCTGTGACCTACTGCCTTTTAAATCTTGCCTTCAACAAAATATTTTTAAATATCATATCATTTATATATATATATATATATATATATATATATATACTCTCCCGCTTTTCATATCTATGTATCTACAGGCAGAAAACGACATTTTTATTTGATTTCGTCTTTTTTTTTAGATTAAAAAGAGAAAAATAAGAGAAAAATGAAAAGTTAATTTTTTTCACTTTTTTCTTTTTTTGTAAATCGAATTTTCCTGATGCCGAATGTATAAAGACGCCATTTTGTCCTGATCAACGAAACTGCTACGTCACTCCCCAAATCTTATCTCTTTTGTGTTCGTTCGTAGTTTACTTTGTTCGTTCATTCCGTCTAACCTTTCATTCTTCTATTCGTCCTCTTGTTCGTTTATTTGTTTGAAATCCATCCGTTCGCTTCACTGAACTTGCGCGACAAGTTTAATCGGTAAAATCCTTCTTCTATGTGCCGTGATTCTTCAGGACGTTGGCGACCATGGCTCTCCACAATTTCCTGTTCTTTGTAGGTCTTTGTAAACATTATCATTTTGTTATCTCTCCTAAATCCTGATTTGCCATTCATTTATGAATGGTTAAAATATCGGCTTGAATATGAGAAAAGGTTCTCATTTGCCTTTTATAAAGTTCGTGATTCATGTGCACATAATGTATGATGTATATATATATATATATATATATAAAACTTTTATGATACAGTCTCAGTTACGGTGGTCTGGTCATGTTTTCAGAATGTCTGAGGACAGGATATCCAATATCCTAATGTACAGCCAGTTAGATAAGGGCTACAATAATGTAGGACGCCTATGGCTAAGATACAAAGACA
>OZ010614.1:14044736-14049191 GCA_963932145.1 Acanthosepion lycidas
AAATTGTGAGAGAGAAAGGAATTGAGATAAATTGATAGAAAAAGAACTCAGATAGATAGATAGATAGATAGAAAGATTGTGAGAGAGAAAGGAACTGACGTAGATAAATTGTGAGAGAGAAACGAACTGAGATAGATAGATAAATAGATAGATAGATAGATAGATAGATAGATAGATAGATAGATAGATAGAAAGAAAAAGGATAATACAGATAGATATATAATGATAAATTGTGAGAGAGAAACGAACTGAGATAGATAGATAGATAGATAGATAGATAGATAGGTAGGTTGTGAGAGAGAAAGGAACTGAGATAGATAGATAGATAGATAGATAGATAGATTGTGAGAGAAAAAAAGAACTGAGATAGATAGATAGATAGATAGAAAGAAAGAAAGAAAGAAAGAAAGAAAGAAAGAAACTAACAAACAAACAAAATAGACCAAATAAACTAGGGTCATTTCACAGCTAGATAAATTAAGAATATAACTATGTCCGATACAAGCTCTTACCTGTATAGTGATTGGCTTAAAGCCATAACTGCTAACAATCTCAACTGTGAATCAATCGATTATTCAATACAGACTTGTTGAACTTTGAGGTTTGTTGGTTTCTTTAAAAGATTTTCTTGCAATCAAAATTAATTTCTATTCATAATTGCTTTCAATCAGGAACGGCTCATTTTTTTTATTTTGAATTCAATATTAATTTCTTATTTTCTCAATTAATTTTTTTTTGTTCACCTCCCCCTTTATGGAAAATGCGTGACATGAAGGCGTTTTTTGACACACTTTGAAGAATTGATTAATGCTCGTAAAAAAATAAATATTGGAAAACACAAAAAGAAAATATAAAACAAAGAGAGTTCTGGTTAAAAAGAAAAAGCACAATAGACTGATCACTGAGTGTTTGGGGTTTGAGATTCGATAAGTTCATTCCCTTGAATCGTATTAATTACACGAAGATGTTCGAAAAGCGGAAAGGTATCAGCGGGAAAAAGTGAGTCGGCAGGCCAAGTTCCAGCCGCGGTTAGTGTGTTCATTTCTTTTTTTTTTTTTACTTTTCCGCATCGACTGATAAAATAAAAGGGTAGACCCCGACAGTCTAGCCTTGGTGTATTGTACCATTATTAGAAAAACATTTCTCACTGGTCTATCGCTGTTACCATGGAAAGTGTCCGGATGAATTGCATTGCCTGGTTCCATCCGCCATGACACTTACATAGTAGCACCCTCACCACATTCCGTTCGTGTTACATCTCCAAGAATTAAGTTCCACTCAAACTGGAACAGACTCCCAAGAGGATGTTTCCCCGACCACTACAATCTTACCCTGTTCAAGTTAAGAGTCAACCATTATCTTCCACTCTGTTAACATAGCCCACTACCTCAAGTGGCTCCCGGGCCTTATACAGGATGAACCTTGCTGTAAACAAACAAAAAATAATTATCAACCAATATTTTTATAATCTTAACCTGTTCAAGTCTAGAGTTAACCATTGTCTACCCCTCCTATCCATATAAACTGCCTCTTAACATAACCCACTACCTCGAGTAGATCCCAGATCTTGTACACTCAGAGACGACAGACAGCCTGACGGTTGAATCCAGCATGAAAAAGCCTAGGAGAGCCCGGCGTTACCCCGAGATGTAACAGTAAGAGATAGATCAAGTATCGACCATCATAAACACTGTAAAATAAAATTGACAAAGATTATTGTTTAAGGTTGACGGACACGCATGTCTTAATTAGTTTTTTTTTTTTTTTTTTTTTTATGAATTGGTCAAACCCAAACTCAAACAAAAACATTGTTTTCAATCGTTATGAGTCTACCGATTGAATAGAATTTTATTATAAACAATTGTCTTGTAAATGGAATTTTTAAAGCATTCTGAATGTAAAAATAAAGAAAAAAGTGTGCAAGAAAATAAGAAACACTACCTGCCAAAAAAAAAAGAGTAAAGTTTTGCTGAAATCGGTTGAAAAATTTAGGAAATCCGATCCCATATATAAAAGAACACACACACACACACACACACACACACACACACACAACCTGGGTTTGATAATAAGTATAACTCGATATAAGTTGTCCGCCTTTCATTCTCGCGATGCCTGTTAATCGTGTTTTCAAATTGATTTCGTGCAAAAACAATTGTGCTTTTCCAATTTTTGGCGCTGTCAGAACCACCGCAAGGTAATTTTACGTAGTCCTGTGAAGTTTTGTTGAAATCGGTTGAAAAATGTAGGAAATCCGATCCAATATATAAACGTACACACACAGACACACGCACACGCACACACACACACACACACACACACACACACACACACGCACACACACACACACACGCACGCACACACACATACACACACGCACGCGCACGCACACACACACACACGCACGCGCGCACGCACACACACGCACACACACACACACACACACACGCACGCACACACACAACCTAGGTTTTATGATTTACATATGCTCTCTCTGATATTGAGCACTTTATCCCATAAATGTAACACCTTAAAACTATATTTCTTCATATTTCTGTGATTCAGCGAAACAGTCTGTCTATGGATGACTATATATATATATATATATGAATGTTTTTTATAAAATCTTTCTGCGTGCCATCTGTGGAGTTAACCTTCAAGATAGGATACCTAGCGTAGACCTGTTTAACAGGTGTAATATTGGAGGAACCGAGACTTTTATCATACAGTCTCAGTTACGGTGGGCTGGTCATCTCTTGAGAATGTCTGATGACAGGATACCCAAGATCCTAATGTACAGCCAGTTAGATCAGGGCTACAGGAATGTAGAACGCCCATGGCTAAGATACAAAGACAAGCGGAAGAGTAACTTGTCAGCTGTCAATATACCACATAACACCCTTGAGCACTTAGCCTTGGAGCGGGTAGAATGGAGATCAACGTGTTTTAGTGAACTCAACAGTTTTCAATCTGCTTGTCTCAATCATCTTCAAGAAGCGAGAGCAAGATCTAAAAAGTCAACCAATCTAACAGTGATCTCACCTCACAATCTTTTCTCTTGCTCCATATGTGGCCTCCTTTGTAAATCACTAGCGGATCTTAAATGCCACTTAAGATTATAGCACAAAATTTCATAACTGAATCAATTAAGACGGGAGAGTCCATTATATATATATATATATATATATATATATATATATATATATATATATATTCAAACGGAGCATATATTGGTTACACGACCTCTATATCATTATTGTGCCGATAAATTTGCAGTTTATTTGATTATATTTCAATAATTAATGTTTGCAACCAACACAACAAAACAGAAGATAAATCCTCATCAATAGCACAACAATAATATATCAATTAAATGTGAAAAACGATTATAAATACTCTAAGCATTATCTATTAAAGTTAAGTAGCCTAACGTTAATATAATTTATCAAATTTAGATATAACACACGAAATATACTCCATGACATACTGATAAAGGAAAGAGAAAAAATAGAAGGAAAGAGAATGAAGAAGAAAGGAAGTAGATGAGAGGAAGGAGGAAGAAAGAGAATATAAATATACTCCATAACCAAATGAAGAAAAGAAAGAAAAAAAAGAAAGAAAGAAAGGGAAAGAAAAGAAGGAAAGAAGTTGAAGAGGGCAGAAGGAAGAAAGAGAAAATGAATATATTCTATAGCCACATGAAGAAAATAAAGAAAGAAAGAAAGAGATAGGACGGAAGGAGGAGAAAGAAGATAGAGAAATAAAATAAATAATGCCATATATTAACGAAAACTGAAAGAGAAATAAAGAAAGAAAGAAAGAGAAAGGAATGAAGGAAGGAAGAAGAGGGGATAAGGAAGAAAGGGAAAATAAATATATTCCATCGTTTAATAAAAAAGGAAGGAGAAAAGAAAGAAAAAAATTGAAAAGAAAGGAAGATGAAGAGGGGTAATGGAAGGAAAAGAAAAGAAAGAAGAAATGAAGATATTTCGAAGACTAAATGAATGGAATGTATTGCGCATGCGCTTTTCATATCTTGAAAAGCTTCATCCGAAAAATGCAAACACACAGAAAAAGAAGAAAAAAGACAACGACGAAGAAGGAATTGTTTATTGTCTGCTTTTTTTTAAATTATGAATGAAATAAAACTCAAGTTGTAATCAAATTATTAAAAATATCAAATAATTGTAAGATAAAAAGCAAAAAGAGAAAAAATGTTGCATTCAATTGACATATAAATCATAGCTACGAATACCAAATTTTAAAAAATTATCAGAGTTTGAGGGTCAAACGGTAGTGCCAGGAGGAAAGCATGAAAGAAAAGCAATAATATATATATATGTGGACAGAGAGAGGGGAGATGAGAGATAGAGAGGGGGGAAAGAGAGAGAGGGGGAATAGAGAGAGAGAGGGAAAGAGAGAGAGGGAGGGGAAGAGAGAGGGGAAGAGAGAGAG
>OZ010614.1:14051891-14061891 GCA_963932145.1 Acanthosepion lycidas
AAGAAAGAGCTAGGAACATGAACGTCTGTCGAAAATAATCGTACAGCAGACAGGTCTAACCTCTCCCCCCCCAAAAAAAAAACCGATACGAGTAATCAACTAACTAAAAAAGACGATCCGCCTAGGTGAAACCTTGGTAGGTTTGTCCGGCTCCCTAGGTTTGACTATATATATATATATATATATATATATATATATATATATATATATATATATATATATATATATATTATTAAATATAACAGACAATGAATGTCTATTATGCATGATCATGAGACGCTGTAATGTTCAAATGTTTGCTTTAATTTCGGGTGAAAATAAAGACAAAAATTGTTTAACATTTGGATATTTTTTATTAAGTTGGTCCTAAGCTTTCGGCTCACATGAGCCATCCTCAGAATGCTTATGCAGACATGAAACGAAGATATCCATCATCAAAGATCATATTTTGTTATTTTTTTTTGTTATTTTTACAGAAGATTACTATGCGACGATAACGGTCGCGAAATAGCAGACTCAGACTGTATGTTCAAGATGCGCTTCTACGACGTCATACCACGCGATAGACCGATTTATTACAACAAAACCAATGTCTAGATGCAATTTAATGTGTTGTGACTAGTTTGAAATGCAATTTTGTTGAGTGTGGGTTGCTTTATTTTAATGCAGATAGCCTTCAATATCTGAAGGTTCTTTTTACTGTGTCTATGTGTGAGAATTGTTGTGTTATCAACTAATATCTGTCTAATATTATGTACATGGCTATGTTTTTCTAAGAAACGTTCTTTAATAAAACTAAGATTAGAAAGGTGACAGGTGAGTCTACGGGAGAGCGTGGTTGTAGTAAAACCAATGTATGTGGTGGGTTTATTATCAACATCAGAGACACAATCTCTGAACGGTGAATATCTTTGTTTGATGTCTGTATAACCACTGTGAGGGTGCCTCATGTGAGCCGAAGGCTTAGGACCGACGTAATAAAAAATATCCAAATGTTGGACAATTTTGGTATTTATTTTCACCCGAAATTAAAGCAAACATTAGAACGGCTCATGATCAGACATAATAGACATTTATTGTCTGTTATTTTTAATAATATATGATTAAATAATGATCTGTTGCTCCAATACATACACCATACGTCTAGAGAGCTAAGTCTATAACGAGGCCCATTAAACTACGCCATTGATCTACACTTCTTACCTGCGCCTACGACGCGTACCAGCCGATTACTGCTACCATATTCTACTTGGTTATAGTAGCCAAAACCACTTAGCTACTTCGTTCAAATATATCCCTTCCGGGACATATATATATATATATATATATATATATATATATATATATATATATATATATATGGAATAGTTTAAATCCTTGGCCAACGTCCAAGATCTTTTTCACTTGTATCAGAAGAGAATTATTTTTTCGGGAATATCAGACGCGAATGTTTCAAAGATAAAGAATATTTGTGGATCAACTGGACACACATCAATCAGAGAGTGACAGAAGCGCACATTCCCGGACACACATAGACGAAGAAAACGCGCACGCACACACACACACAGAGAGAGAGAGAGAGAGAGAGAGAGAGATGGAAACGGTGAAAGTAAGGAATGTTTGGCCTGCAATCAGAAGGAAGGAATTTCAGAGACCAATAAATTTTGCTTCCAAATGGCTTAACGATTTGGTATATATTTAAAAAATAACACTGAAATGGAAAAATGGCGCGTAAAACGCGCACATACACATTATATATATATATATTTATATATATATATATATATATATATATATATATATATATATATATATATACACGTTCACACACAGATTAGGTGAGAAAGAGAAACACATGCATTAATTCGTCAAGACGGGGAATCGATTTCTTTCAGATTTTCAATGCTTTCCTATAGTAAAATCATTCGCAATGCATTTACATTATACATATAATAGCCCTATTTTATCAGTAATGCTTGCATTCATTCCTGACCACTGACAATCCCTTTCTTCCTGATTTTCAATGCATTCCTATAGTAAAATCATTAGCAATGTATTTACATGATACATATAATAGCCCTATTCTATCAGTAATGCTTACATTAATTCCTGACACTTGACAATCTCTTTGCTCCTGATTTTCAGTGCACTCTTATAGTAAAATCATTAGCGGTGAATTTATATCATATATATAATAACCTTATTGTATTTTACATTTCATAACCTGATAGATATTATGTAATAACTCTTAATATAGTAATATTTATTTATTTCAAGAAAAATCTTAATTGGTGATCTCAGTTGTGCTACAAATATTCACGTCATATACAATCGTTGTTGTCCAAGATGTTGAAATATATCTGGGACATTTGAAAATGGTATCTACGAAACAGTAAAGACATCTGATCATTGTTTGTTTATTAGAACCAGGAGAAATATCTAATATCTTACGAATACATAAAGAAATATTGCAGTAAGCGATCATATATGCAGATCAATCCATACTCAGGTTCCAATTTAAGGAGTGAATCAACGCTACTCAAACCATCTAGAAAGACACTGTATAGCATTCTTGGGTGTAAGCACGGGCGTTGATTCATATATAAAGAATATTAATATATCAATAACTTTAATATATTGTGATTTATTGATTTCTATGAGCTCGGATGGCCACATTTAGAATAGTGTAAGAAAGAAAGAAAGAAAGAAAGAAAGAAAGAAAGAAAGAAAGAAAGAAGAATGAAAGAAAGAAAGAAAGAAAGAAGAGTGAAAGAAAGAAAGATGATTCAAAGAAAGAAAGAAAGAAAGAAGAATGAAAGAAAGAAAGAAGAATGAAAAAAAGAAAGAAAGAAGAATGAAAGAAAGAAGAATGAATGAAAGAACGAAAGAAAGAAGAATGAAAGAAACAGAGAAAGAAAGCAGAATGAAAGGAAGAAAGAAAAAAGAAGAATGAAATAAAGAAGAATGAAAGAAAAAAAGAAAGAAGAATGAAAGAAAGAAGAATGAAAGAAAGAAGAATGAAAGAAAGAATGAAAGAAAGAATGAAAGAAAGAATGAAAGAAAGAAGAATGAAAGAAAGAATGAAAGAAGAATGAAAGAAAGAAGAATGAAAGAAAGAATGAAAGAAGAATGAAAGAAAGAAGAATGAAAGAAAGAACAAAGAAAGAAAAAAAGAAGAATGAAAGAAAGAAGAATGAAAGAAAGAAGAATAAATAAAAGAAAGAAAGAAGAATGAAAGAAAGAAGAATAAATAAAAGAAAGAAAGAAGAATGAAAGAAAGGAGAATGAATGAAAGATCGAAAGAAAGAAGAATGAAAGAAAGAAAGAAGAATGAATGAAAGAACGAGAGAAAGAAGAATGAATGAAAGATCGAAAGAAAGAAGAATGAAAGAAAGAAAGAAGAATGGATGAAAGAAGAATGAAAGAAAGAAAGAAAGAAGAATCAAAGAAAGAAAGATAATTCAAAGAAAGAAAGAAGAAAGAAAGAAGAATGAAAGAAAGAAAGAAAGAAAGAAGAATAAAAGAATGAAAGTAGAATGAAAGAAAGAAAGAAGAATGAAAGAAAGAATGAAAGAAAGAGGAATTAATGAAAGAAAGAAGAATGAAAGAAAGAAAGAAGAATGAATGAAAGAACGAGAGAAAGAAGAATGAATGAAAGATCGAAAGAAAGAAGAATGAAAAAGAAAGAAGAATGAAAGAATAAAGAATTAAAGAAAAAAGTGAGAAGCATAGCAAAAATAATGAAAAAAGTATGAAAGTAAGAAAAAGTCCAAAAGAAAGAAAAAGTAAGAAAGAAAGAAAGAGAAAGAAAAAAGAACGAGAAATAAGAAAGAACAAAGAAACAAAGACAGAAAGAAAAATAAGAAAGAAAAAGAAAGAAAAAGTACGAAAGAAAATGTAAGAAAAAAGAAGACAAGAATAAAGATGGAAGAAAAAAGTAATAAAGCCCAAAGAAGAAAATTGCTGAAAGAAAGAAAAATGTCAGAAAGAAAAGGAAAGAAAAGAAGGACGAAAAAGTAAGAAAGAAAAAAGAAAGAGAAATATGCAAGGATAAAAAAGAAAGAAAGAAAAAAAGAAGGAAAAAAAAGAAAGAAAAAGTAAGGAAGAAAAAGTACAAAAAAGCAAGCACGATTAAACAAGGACGAAAAAGTAAGAAAGAAAAAAGAAAGAGAAAAAAGCAAGAACAAAAAAGAAAGAAAGAAAGAAAAAAAGAAGGAAAAAAAGAAAAAAATGTAAGGAAGAAAAAGTACAAAAAAGCAAGCAAGATTAAACAAGGACGAAAAAGTAAGAAAGAAAAAAGAAAGAGAAAAAAGCAAGAACAAAAAAGAAAGAAAGAAAAAAAAAGAAGGAAAAAAAGAAAAAAATGTAAGGAAGAAAAAGTACAAAAAAGCAAGCAAGATTAAACAAGGACGAAAAAGTAAGAAAGAAAAAAGAAAGAGAAAAAAGCAAGAACAAAAAAGAAAGAAAGAAAGAAAGAAAGAAAAAAGAAAGGAAAAAAAAGAAAGAAAAAGTAAGGAAGAAAAAGTACAAAAAAGGAAGCAAGATTAAACAAGGACGAAAAAAAAATAAAAAAAATGGGAGAAAAATGTAAGAAACAGATCAAAATAAAAGGAAAAAGAATGACATACAATGTAACCCTGATATAAGAGACCCTGATATAAGAGAAAACACATATATAAGAGAGATTTTCTCAGGTCCCAAATTAGAGCCTGCGTTAATCTATATAAATGTATATAAATTAGACTAAACCCCGGATATAAGAGAAACCCGGATATAAGAGACACCCGGATATAAGATACTTTTTCTCCGGTCCCGACAACTCTCTGATATCCGGGTTACACTGTACAAAATTGTTGTGTTTATCTAAAAGTTAAATTAAAAAAAATGTTTGGACATTTCATAACTTAGTTACCTCCCCTGAGGTATTTATGAACCAGGGAAAAAAGAAACTCCCTGGGGAAATAAAGTATAACCATGGAACCTTATCTGTTTTCTTTAAATTAAATTAATCGCTCTGATTTAACATTGGGCTCTCCGGATTTCATCCTCTTTGGGATTATCCATACGGATTACCAAGATTTAGATTTTCAGTACTTATATATATATGTTGGTTAGGTATATAACAAGAGAGAGAGAGAGAGCGAAAGTGGATATGCGAGTTGTGATAGCGGCTCAGAATGAAAAATCATAGAACCTTTTTTTTTCGCTATCACTCCAAGCAAGGCAATAAAGCCACTAAGATACAAAGCACGTGGAAGAATTAAGAACGAAAACATTAATGATTAGCGAGAAAAGAAGAGAGCAATCAGGACAGTAGATAGTGATTGACATTGCATTTAGATTTTTATAGATTAAAGTTGGCTGGAAAGGGAGTTCCACAACCGAGAAGTGCGAGAAGAGAAACTGTCAGCATAGAACTTACGGCTACATTTAGCCAAGTCAGTTATAAATTGATGACACCTCGACGCTAGTATAGTACTACGCTTAAATTCACAGAGTCTAGGTACCATAGCGAAGAGCGATATTTATTTCCGCTTATTTACAGAAAATGTGGCACAAGGCCAAAAATAGGGAATGGGGAAAAGGACAGTCTTCTTCTGTCTCAAATTTAAACTTAGCTAAAAACACTGACCCAAACATATCACAATATTCCTAACAACAAAACAACATATTCTAAACTTACCTTTCTTACTACATCCGCCATAATACCTGATTGTCTCTATGAGAATTCTAACAAGTCCCTATATGTACAATTCATTGTCTGTGGGGCGGGGGAATAAAACAACAATTTAAAAACTAGCCTCAATGAGTATTTACCGTAGTGAAAAACTCATGCATAGAATTACAATTGAAAGTATTTATAAAAAAAGTCACAGAGACGAAGCCTTACGGTGGTAGGAAAGTGTCTGAAGCCGATCCCCCAGATCAGGGCCAATAATATTGTAGCTTCTTCTTTGGATCTTATCAAGGAACTCAAGGTAAATAGCAGGGGAACCGGACCATATGTGGCAGCAATTTTCTAAGTATGGACGAATGGTAGATTTATAGATATATAAGATAGATTCTGGAGAGAAAAATCGTCTGTTACGACACAGTGAACCAACTTAGCAGTTGACCTAGCAATGGATTCAATATAGTCTTTCCACTTCATGTCGGCTGAGAAGGTTAGCCAGAGAAGGCGCAACGTCAATTTCCTGGAGGTTAGCATCAGCCATGATGATTGCAGGCAGAGAGCGATCTCTCAGATGATTAATGGAGAAAAGTTTAGTTTTTAGAGGCGTTAAAATAATCAAGTTCTTTTCCTCTAGTAAACGACGCACTTGAGGTCGTTTTGGACATTGGCAGCCACTTAGAGCTTATCGGACTGATCAGCCTTACTATTGAGACAGAAGTAAATGGTTGTGTCATCAGCGAAGATGCCGAGTTGGGACCTGATGTCATCGGAAAGGTCGTTAATGAAGATTAAAACCAGCGTAGGACTAATGATGGAGCCTTGAAAGAACCCCCGTTAGTAAGAAAGGATCTAAACGAGGGCACACTTGTAGAATAGCAAAATCTCAGGGGCACACCTTACATTTTAATAGGGAAAAAGTGGCCATGAAATTGGAAAACAGAAAAATAATAAAGAAATCTCCTGAAATAAGCATTTATTTTTAAGACGTTACATTGTATATTTAATTATGCTTGTGTGAAAACAGGGCGTGGTGTGCTTTGATAATTATTCGAATGTTAGTCTTTTATGTGATAAACAAATTCTCATTTCCTCGTCAGCGGATTTAATATTTGATGTATTTTTGTATTTAATACTGGTGAGTACAGAAAACACTTTTTCACACTACTTTGAATATACGCTCTTTAGAGCTAAAGGGCGCCGTCAGCGATGTTCTGAATTGGGTCATTTGGCTGTTTTGGGGTATTTCAAACATCATACTATCCTCACCAAGACCTCATCAGAGTTGATCAGTCTCTGATGCGCCTCCCACCATCTAAATTAACAGCCTGCAGACATTCAGTATATGAACATGATAATATGCATATAAAGTGGGGGATCAATTCTATATTAACATTAATAGTTAAACTGATCCCACATTTAGTTTTCATAGTAATTTTTATACATTTATATTCTAGAGAATGTAAATAATTCTAAAAACATATCTAAATAGCTCATCAGTACTTTGAATATACGCTCTTTAGAGCTAAATGGCGCCGTCAGTGATGTTCTGAATTGGGCAGCTTTGGGTATTTCAAACATCATACTACCCTCAAGAAGTCGACTGCATCAGAGTTGATCAATCTCTGATCCACCCCCTCTAAATTAACAGCCTGCAGACACTGGTTTATATTAGGCAAACCATAACCCACTATCACTTTGGGGCGCATCGAGCTATGATTTCGCTGGTTTATGAGTTAAATAGTTGAATAGACTGGGCATTTTAGAATTAGTTGTTAACCAGTCTAGAAGGGCAGTTATGATTTCGAAATCTGATTCTGTTCATTTAGGGAAACATGTGGCCCTATGTGTACCAATTCTTTGTATTCAGCTAATACATAATAAAGGATTCTCCTGTAATAAGCATTTATTTTTCAGACGTTAAATTGTATATTTAACTATGCTTATGTGAAACCTGGGTTCGGTGTGCTTTGACAATTATTTGAATGTTAGGCTTTTATGTCATAAACATACTCTCATTTCCTCGTCAGCGGATTTAATATTTGATCTATTTTTGCATTTAATATTGGTAAGTACAGGAAACCCTAATTCGCAGAGGTATGATTCGGAAAATTGCAATAAAATATCCAATCCTTTGCTAGCGACTGCAGGATATTTTTCTTGGATAGAAATCCAGAATTGATCAATGGACACCATTTTATGCTTGATTTGTAAGCCACGATCTGAAGATATAGTGATCAGCTTCTCTTTTCTGTTTAGCTATTTAGGAAGGGATTATCCGTTCCTTCTTAAAGATTAAGGAATCTAGAATCCCATTTAAAATATCAAATGAAAAAACTTGATTTAGACATGGAAGCTTTTTTTTTTAAATGTAAAAATAATTCATAAATTACCCTTCTCTTCATTTGGGGTGCACCCGGCTACATTTCAGGGAGCATTCGTTGGTCGGCCCAGATTTAAAAAAAAAACCGAGCTTTCAAATACTGATTTTTAGCATGAACTCTTTGTAGCCGACAGTGTACATTTGAAATTTTGAAATTTTGGTTTAGCATTCTCAAAAAAAAAGTAGCGGTACAGTTTACATTTAAAGGAATTTTTGAAGGATCTGGAAATTTTTTTAGTGAGTCCGATAATGACTGATTTAAATCCCTTGCGGAAAGCAAAAGGGAAAGGATTATCCATTCCTTCTTAAAGATTAAAGAATCTAGCATCCCATTTAAAATATCAAATGAAAAAACTTGATTTAGACATGGAAGCCATGTGATTGGTAATAAAGATTTTTTTTTAAATATAAAAATAATTCGTATATTATTCTTTTGTTAACTTGGGGTGCACTTTGGGGCGCGCCTGGCTGTTATTTACCTGGTTTATGGCTTAAATATTTGAGTAGACTGGGCATTTTAGAATTAGTTGTTAACAAGTCCAGAAGGACAATTATGATTTCGAAATCTGAGGAAGGTCATTTAGGGAAGCATGTGCCCGCTGTGTATTAATTCTCTGTATTCAGCTAGTAAAAAATAAAGGAGTCTCCTGAAATAAGCATTTATTTTTAATAGAAGAGAAATACGCCAAAAACAAAGCTAGTATCATGCCATCATCACTGTTCAGACCACGATCTTTTTCAAGTCACGATGAACGGTTGAATTCTGAATGTTTTACGTCAATGTTTCTTAATTTTTTATTTCTTCCGCAGCGCACTTGTAAAATAACTAAAACTCTAGGATAAAAATTTAATAAAGAAGAATCAATTATACAATTTAAAATTTAGATTCAGTTTAAAATAACATGGAAGCCATGGGTTTGGTCTCTAGTTTTTTGAAAAATAAAGATTTTTTTTTAATATAAAAATAATACTTAATTACTTTGCTAACTTGTGGTGCCCAGGGCTAGCTTTCAGGGCGAATTAATCCGGCCACACGTACCGATTGGGAAACACTGCTCTATGCTTGCAATCTTGAGGTAACTTAAGTCACTCTCCTCGGTACTGTTCCTTTTCTGTTTTTGTTTTGTTTTTATTATCGATCCACCAAGGAACTGTTTCCGATCACTAGTAAACCACTATGCAAATCATCCCACTGATTATGGACACTTTTTCAAAAACCAAGATAATCGCAATCTTGCAAGCTGATTTCTCGTCTGATCGAGCTTAACGAGGAAATAACTGGCGCGTAACTTTCAATACGTCAAAAATAAAGCTAGTATAATGCCATCATCACTGTTCAGACCACGATCTTTTTCAAGTCACGATGAACGGTTGAATTCTGAATGTTTTACGTCAATGTTTCTTAACTTTTTATTTCTTCAGCAGCGCACTTGTAAAATAACTAAAACTCTACGACAAACTTTTAATAAGAAGAAATCAATTGTAAAATTTAAAATTTCACATCCAGTTTAAAATAACATGGAAGTCATATGCTCGGTGTCTCTAGCTTTTTAAATTAATTTTTTTTTTAAATATAAAAATAATTCTCTGTATTCGGCTAATAAATAATAAAGAAGTCTCCTGAAGAGTTTGTCTATATTTCTGAGATGAGGTATTATGTACATTATTTATATTATTCGGACTATTGTCCTCATCTTTGTCGCCATATTTATCACAACGTTTCGGCCGTTGTACGCTCCGATCTTCTTCAGGTGGTTGGAATTTCGAACATAAAATAAATACAATATAGGAACCAGTAATAAGGAGTGCCAGAGAAAAGCAATGATAGCAATTGCAATATGAGCTCTGGTAAAAACATGAAATGATAACAGCAAAATTGCAATATGAGAACGGGTAAAAAAATGGTTGCTGAAGACATTAAATTTATAATACCCAGAAATTCATAC
>OZ010614.1:14066891-14111891 GCA_963932145.1 Acanthosepion lycidas
AATGCTCAAAATATTATCTATAAATCTAAAATAATAAGCAATCAAATCAAAACATACGGCGATGATGACAGTTGACCATAACCGAAACGCCTCGGCAAAACAACATATACTAGGGTCTTATTTCAACAACTTAGACTCAAATATTAAAAAAAAACTTATATATATATATATATATATATATATATATATATATATATATATATATATATATATATATATATACAAGTATAGGATTGGTGTATACGGAATAAATTCCAATAACCAACAAATACTATTCTTAAAAGAGTGCTCAATTCAGAGTAGAGCAAATATAATTATTTATTTGAAAATTGTAACATAAATATATTATAAAATCGCTACAAAAAATAGCCATTTTCTTTCAACACTTCTGGCGTCTTATCAAGTGATGATGTTGAATGTAGAAATTTAACACCATCACTTGATAAGACACCAGAAGTGTTGAAAGAAAATGGCTATTTTTTAGTGATTTTATACCATATTTATGTTACAATTTTCAAATAAATAATTATATATATATATCTTCCCGAGTACTTTCAAATGTTGCTATTTATTCGGGGTTTATTTTCAAGATTTGTTCCGTCTGTGGAAAACGATTCCAAATTATTGAAGCTATTCTATTTAACCACGTCCTCACAAAAAAAACAAAAAAAACAACAACATAAAAATGGATTTAATACTGGCAGAAAGATTTTAAACCTATTTAATAACTAATCCTCCAAATAATAAACACTAACCCCGTCCTTTTTAATAATGAACTAATCCAAACACATTGCCTAAATGCCCAAAATATTATCTATAAATCTAAAATAATAAGCAATCTATTTCAAATCAAAACATACGGCGATGATGACGGTTGACCATAACAGAAAACGCTCGACCCAAATGGCTTGCCCTATATCAGTTGTCCTGTGTATTTTTTGCTGTCATTGTGAACATCTTCTGGTCAGCCCATAGTAAGGCAACCCGAATTCGAACGGGATATTTTAGTAGGTGTCTGACGAATGGGAAATTCCATTTCTGAAATTGTGAGAACTATTGACATCTCTCAGTAAATAGTGTCATATGTATATATAATCAAATGTGTTACCGCCCATCGTGGGCAGTGTGGTGGTCGCGCACGTATCCTTATTGTAGTGACAGAGACGTGGCTCTACAGAAGGATGCTGAGAATACCACGGACTTAGAATCAGAAACAGAAAGTTGAAATATCTTAACCACATAAGGGAAAAGGGCTTGGATTGATTGATTCGTATTTTACGGTTTATCAACCCTTTGCAGGTTATTTAAAGCCAGGAAATATGTTTAGAGTGTATGATTTTTTTTTAATATAATAATGATTTAGAAATAAATGTCTTACTAATTAACCCGTAAAAGCCAGGAAATATGTTTAGAGTGTATGATTTTTTTTTAATATAATAATGATTTAGAAATAAATGTCTTACTAATTAACCCGTAGCTGGGGAGGAGATGACGGTGATTCATACGCAATGAACCCAACGAAAATTTAAACGCGTTTTTCATTTTCACATTTCCGAGCCATTAGTCATTAAATCACTCGCACATCCAAGCTGGTATTCCCAAGCCGTCACCCATCTCGTTACTGACCAGGCTCGACGTTTGCTTAACTTCGGTGATCGTATGAGAATCGGTGTTTCAACTTGATATGGCCGTAAGCACATTACATCACACGCATATCAAAGCTGGCAGCACCTGGTATTTGCAAGAGGTCACCCATCCAGTTACTGACCAGACTCGGCGTTGCTTAACTTCGGCGATAATACAGGAACCGATGTTTCAGCGTGATGTGCCCTTTGCCTTCAATAGAAGGCAAAGGGCACAGGGAATCGTCAATTAACCAACTTGATGCGTTTGTGTAAATGGATGGCAGCTCAAGGGTTAGTAGCGACGGTGAAAAGAGAAATGTTACTTAGAAAAGATAAGAAGTTGTGGATAGCCATGATTGCCCTCGTCCTGAAGAGACCCGCCCCATAAACGAAGATGTAGGTTGTCTTCCACATAGCAGTCACCAGCTGATCAGTACAGTAACGGATCACGTGTCTTTGTCTGAAATACCCAGAAGACACCCTGTGAGAATAATGTTTGGTATTTCTATCGCTTGGGAAAATAAATAAATAATAATAAAAAATAAAAAAAAATTAAAACGTGCATTTCCGTTTATTCTGAAAATAACCTTTTGGTTCATCGTCATCTCTATGAGTCATTTACTGAGAATTTTTTTTTTCTCCCCTCAAATAAACTCTTTTGGAAAAAAAAATCTAATTAAATTGGAAAAAAAAAACAAAACTTATTGCACATCTCTTTTTATTAAAGTTGTTTTACTGATACCTTTGAAGTTGCTTCGTGGTTATAGGGATTTTCCAAGCTTAAAATTATGTCTCAATTTTTGAAGATCAAAGATGTCTGAAAAGCAACAAGCCAGGAAAGAGTTTCACAAGCGAGAACAGCGAGAGAAGAAACTGTTAGCATAGAACTTGCGACTACATCTATCCATTTCTACTGTAAAATGAGAAGACCTTGCCAGCAGTTAAGTACTCTTCCTAAACTGTAGGAGCTTGTGTCAGCCATCTGAAAAAGAAAATTATATTATGTACGGTTTGACAAAACTTTCCGACAATCCGGGACTTCGTCATTATTTAGGTAGTGATTTTCTAAGGGCAGCTTAGATGCAGCACAAGGTATGGGGCACCCAGTGAGGACCGAACTCACTACGCAGTTCCAATTGATCTAGCAAGAGAAACTTTCTAACCATTGACCCGCATCGAGGTGCCCGTAATCATTGTTTAGTTATGTGGTTTGGTTAGTTTTTGTTTTGTTTTACGGCATATCAACACCTCAATGGGTTCTTTAATGCTGACAAGATTTTTATTGCTGGTAATAATTTTATCTATCTATCTATCTCAGTCTATTTATATTTATCTATCTCAGTATATATTTGACTTGTTTTACGGCATATCAACACCTCAATGGGTTATTTAATGCTGACAATATTTTTATTGCTGGTACTATTTTCTGTCTATCTCAGTCTGTTTATATTTATCTATCTTTATTGCCACATTCACAACGTTTCGACCGTTGTACGATCCTGTCTTCTTCAGGATCTTTCGATAATTCTAAGATGTGGTATTATAACTATTTACACTGTTTACATTGTTCAGACTGTTGACCCCATCTTTATTGCCATATTCACAACGTTTCGACCGTTGTACGAACCTGTCTTCTTCAGCATCTGTCTATAATTCTAAAATGAGGTATTGATACTATTTACATTGTTTGGGCTGTTGTACTCATCTTTGACGCCATATTCACGACGTTTGGTGATATACGTTAGAATTTCCTGCAAGTGGCGACACAGAACGCAACAATTTACTATCTAAAAATTTCAAATTGGCGCCAATCTAAATCATCAGCTGCAGACATCTTCAGCGGAACAGATTACATCAGTTTCAATAAATCGTTCACGGACTTCGTTGCTTTTTTTTTTTTTTTTTTTTTGATAATTGATAACGCCAGACGAGGTCAGTGTCCAGATTTAAATAAAATGACGTGAGAATTGAATTTTTCTTTGAAAGTACGGGCCATAGATTGAATAAAATAGATAATTTGTCTATCTCATAGAAATGGCAGTCATATCTCCTTTAAAACAAAAATGGTGGCAATCTTCCAATAGAATATTTTCTTACTTAGATACAGTCTCCGAAATGGATTGCTTCGGATATATGTCTATATTTCTGAGATGAGGTTCTGTAATTATTTATATTACTTACATACTCGTCATTTCAAATGCAAAATGATAAGACCTTGCCAACAATCTAGTACAGCGTTTAAATTCTTACTGTTTCGTTAAAAAAATTATACCTCGTTTATTTGAACCAGTACACTAATCTGTCTGTATTTATGAAATGAGGTATTATGTATACTATTTACATTATTCAGACTATTTTCCTCATCTTTGTCGCCATATTTATTACAACGTTTCGGCCTTTCAGTATCTGTCTATATTTCTGAGATGAGGTATTATGTACACTATTTACATTATTCAGACTATTGTCCTCATCTTTGTCGCCATATTTATTACAACGTTTCGGCCTTTCAGTATCTGTCTATATTTCTGAGATGAAGTATTATGTACACTATTTACATTATTCAGACTATTGTCCTCATCTTTGTCGCCATATTTATTACAACGTTTCGGCCTTTCAGTATCTGTCTATATTTCTGAGATGAGGTATTATGTACACTATTTACATTATTCAGACTATTGTCCTCATCTTTGTCGCCATATTTATTACAACGTTTCGGCCTTTCAGTATCTGTCTATATTTCTGAGATGAGGTATTATGTACACTATTTACATTATTCAGACTATTGTCCTCATCTTTGTCGCCATATTTATTAGAACGTTTCGGCCTTTCAGTATCTGTCTATATTTTTGAGATGAGGTATTATGTACACTATTTACATTATTCAGACTATTGTCCTCATCTTTGTCGCCATATTTATTACAACGTTTCGGCCTTTCAGTATCTGTCTATATTTCTGAGATGAGGTATTATGTACACTATTTACACTATTCAGACTATTGTCCTCATCCTTGTTGCCATATTTATCACAACGTTTCGGCCTTTCAGTATCTGTCTATATTTCTGAGATGAGGTATTATGTACACTATTTACATTATTCAGACTATTGTCCTCATCTTTGTCTCCATATTTATTACAACGTTTCGGCCTTTCAGTATCTTTCTATATTTCTGAGATGAGGTATTATGTACACTATTTACATTATTCGACTATTGTCCTCATCTTTGTCGCCATATTTATTACAACGTTTCGGCCTTTCAGTATCTGTCTATATTTTTGAGATGAGGTATTATGTACACTATTTACATTATTCAGACTATTGTCCTCATCTTTGTCGCCATATTTATTACAACGTTTCGGCCTTTCAGTATCTGTCTATATTTCTGAGAGGAGGTATTATGTACACTATTTACATTATTCAGACTATTGTCCTCATCTTTGTCGCCATATTTATTACAACGTTTCGGCCTTTCAGTATCTGTCTATATTTCTGAGATGAGGTATTATGTACACTATTTACACTATTCAGACTATTGTCCTCATCCTTGTCGTCATATTTATCACAACGTTTCGGCCTTTCAGTATCTGTCTATATTTCTGAGATGAGGTATTATGTACACTATTTACATTATTCAGACTATTGTCCTCATCTTTGTCTCCATATTTATTACAACGTTTCGGCCTTTCAGTATCTTTCTATATTTCTGCGATCAGGTATTATGTACACTATTTACATTATTCCGACTATTGCCCTCCTCTTTGTCTCCATATGGCGACAAAGATGAGAACAAAAGTCCGAACAATGTAAATACAGTACGCTAATATATTTTTTAATCATTTCAAGCAAGGCAATAAAGCCACTAAAATGCAAGGATTTACTCAGTGTGAGAGAATATGGGAAAAAGAAAAACGGTATTAACCCTAGAACATTAACCATGGGTATATAGTACCCAGCGCAAATTTTCAGTGCCTGATTTTCTTACTTAAATAATATGTTTTTCAGTTCCTATTAATGTTAACTCAAAGTACAAAATTTGAAGTACTTGCATGTTAAATATTTCAAATAAAGATTTATATTTAATATTTATTTTGATATTTTCAAAATCGGGTATGATATACCCATGGTTAGTAGGGGTGCAACTTTAATTGATGTTTAGTGTTCTAGGGTTAAGACAAGAGAACCAGAAAAAAACAGGGTCTAAGAAGGCAGAAGATAATGATGTATATTGCATTTAAATTTTTGAAGATCAAAGTTGACTGGGAAGCAAGAAGCCGGAAGGGAGATCCACAAACGAGAAATGCGAGTGAAGGAAATGCTGGCATAGAACTTGCGGTTACACATCGCAATTTCAATAGTGAATTGGTGTTCTAAAACATTATATTATTATATCTAGTTTTCAACACCGTTTCTTTTTTCCTCTTTGAATCATTTCACTCTAAGGAAGGGAATAAAGCCACTAAGACGCAAGGGAGGTTAATATGAGAGAATATGAAAACAAGAAAAACTTAGCTTCTTAGCAATAGATAAAAAGTTATCTATGGTGATATCAGTTTCATTTTGGAGGCGTTAAAATTTACAAGCCATCGCTTTCCCCAGTGTTCCACAATTTGGATATCGTTTCCGAGAAGTTTGAGAGAAGAAACTGTTAACATAGAACTTGCGGTTACATCAAGCCAAGTCAACTTTAAATTGATGAGACCTTGCTGCCGATCTATTACTGTGCTTACTGAACTGCGTCAGTCAGTTATGTGTCATGTGTGATACACGCTTAGGCGATCATGTATCTTTTTGATACATGACTGACGAGGCAGTTTTTTTCGCGCAATAGGTAGACCAGTTGCTCTACAAGCTATAGAACCCATATCTGGGGAAAAAAGAAGAGGATTCATAGATTTCCCAAGAAAATTAGCACGTAAGTAGATGTAATGGATTCGACTGGGATTCGAACTCGGCTCCCCGATTCCTCAATCCGAGCCGCTATCCATTACTCCACCTCTACTAAACTGCGTAGGAGGCAATTTATAATGAGAAACAAATAATTTTTTGTCACTAATTTTTTGGGGATTAGATTCATCAAGCTCTCTTTTCGTTCGGAAGACACGGTGGAGCAATGGATACCGGCCCGGGTTGAGGAATCGCAGAGCCGAGTTTGAATTCCAGTCGGATTAATTACATTCACTCACGTGCTAATACCCTTGGAAAAGGTGTGAATCCTCTTCTTCACCTACCCCAAGCAGGAGATACTTTAGCCTTGGGTGGCAACCGGTCTAGGAGAGAGAAAGTCTGAATTAAAAAACGGTCTGGATGGGGTTGTACTCCGTTAGGCTATCTATCCCAAGACGTACCACTTCTACTGCAGTAGATGCTATATCCGTCAACCCTGATAGGTCACGTGATTCGAGATCTCTTTTGGTTTGTTTTTTTTATAGAAATTTAATATATTAAATAATATCTAGTATTTTATATATTATTAACCAGTTTGTTTGTTTTTTACAAATTTAATATGGAGGATAAAGATGTTGCAGATAGAATAGACTCTACCAGTGACGCTTTTACCCAACAAGGCAAATTGAGTGAATTCCTTAAAAAAGAACCGGCCATATTTACGTTATACAAATATAAATTTAGCTGTCTCCTCATGTTGCTATTTGTCAGTGTAAGAATTGGTTTACTTGTCTTCTTTAATCAGTCAATTCGAACGTAATAACCATTTCGTGGGAACAAATCGAAAACTGGGTGAGAATTTCTTCAGAGGAAATTGACTCATTTTTTTTTATCGTTGGTTTTTAATCTCATACAAATCTCGTCGGAATTAAAGTTATTTTTCGACTTTTCTGACCCAACTGGTATTATAAACGGCATATTCTTCTTCTTCTTCTTCTTCTACCTTTCTTTTTCTTCTTCTTCTTCTTCTTCTTTTTATCCTTCTACCTTTCTTTTTCTTCTTCTTCTTCTTCGTTTTATCTTCTTTTCTTCTTTTTTCTCATTTCTTTTATGTTTTCTTCTTCTTCCTCTCGTTCTCTTTCTTCTTCTTCTTCCTCTTCTTCTTTTCTTCTTATTTCTCATTTCCTTTCTTCTTCTTATATATATATATATACATATTTATATAGAGAGAGATATATAGATATATTATGAAATTGACTAAGACCGACAATTAATATATAACACACACGCAAACACACACACACATATATATATATATTTCAGTGTATACCTATCTTTCTATCACAGTGTATTCCTATCTATTTGTCTCGACTTTTCAATGCCAGCATCTATGTATTTCAGACGTCTCATATCTATCTATCTATCTATGTTAATCTCTTCACATATGTCTATCTTGGTCACTCTCTTTTTCTGTATGTCTGTCTCGTTCTCTCTAAATACATACATACATATATACATATTTATATATATATATATATATATATATATATATATATATATATATATATATATATATATATATATATATAAAAATTCACAAGACGATAGCATCCAGGTAGAACTCAATGTTCAAGACAGAGTAAAAATATAATAAAAAAGGCTCTAACACCAATATTCCATGGTTATGATTAATTATATTGGAATCGTAATCACGATCCAATTCATCATACCTAAAAATTCAAACATATATATATATATGTTTGTGGGTGGGAGTGTAGATAGATAGATGTATATGAACGGACTGAGATAGATAGATTGATATTTGAACTGAACAGATGTTGGAATGTATGGTTATTTATCGGATGTGTTTTTCTTTATCTGCTAATTTAACACTTAAAAGAAAGCGATAATTCTGCCAAGTCAGTTTAGTTAATTAATATTGATTTTACTTATGAAAGCTGAACAGTAATTGTACGTAGTAAAGTAGCAGGAATGTTATTCTGACTTTCTACTGCAACAGAAATGTTTATTATTGGATGAATTTGATCTAAATATGAAAGAATTCCATTGCGACGTACTGCATGCTGCCTCGATACAACTATCTCTTATCTTGTTGGTTAATATAAGCGCTAGGTCGCGGGTGGCGGGAAATGTATTGATGTGTTGTCTCTGTCTCGAAAGATAGATTGAAGAATTCTCAGAGGTGGATATAAGCATACCGGGAGGAAGAGTGAGTGTGAGAGAGAAAGAGAAAGAGTGTGTGAGAATGAGAGGGAGAGAGAATGAGCAAGAAAGTGATTAATGAACTGAGATAGATAGATAGACAGACAGGAATACACTGAGATAGATATATCGATCGATAGATAGATGGGAATATACTGAGATAGATAGAAAGATAGATAGATAGATAGAAAGAAAGATAGATAGATAGATAGATAGATAGATAGATAGATAGATAGATATGAATGCACTGCGATAGATAGATAGATAGATAGATAGATAGATAGGAATGCACTGCCATAGATAGATAGATAGATAGATAGATAGATAGATAGATAGATAGGAAACGACTGAGATAGATAAGAATATACTGATATAGACAGATAGATATGAACGGACTGAGATAGATAGATATTAGGTTGGTGCAAAAATAATGACGTAATAATGTCGTTTTTGACGTTAAAAATACGTCAAAAACGACATTATTACGTCATTATTTTTGCACTAACCTAATAGACAGATAGATAGATAGATAGATAGATAGATAGATAGATAGATAGATAGATAGATAGATATGAACGCACTGAGATAGATAGATAGATAGATTGATAGATAGATAGATAGATAGATAGATAGATAGATAGATAGATAGATATGAACGCACTGAGATAGATAGATAGATAGATAGATAGATAGATAGATAGATAGATAGATATGAACGCACTGAGATAGATAGATAGATAGATAGATAGGAATATACTGAGATAGATAGATAGATATGGACGCACTGAGATAGATAGATAGATAGATAGGAATACACTGAGATAGATAGATAGATAGATAGATAGATAGATAGATCTATCGATAGATATATAAATAAATATGAACACACTGAGATAGATACGAAGAGAGTGAAATCGATAGATAGATAGATAGATAGATAGATAAAGAATAAACACTAAAATAGACTAAAATAGATAGATTGATAGGCTAATATGAAAAGTCTGAAATATATATTATCAGACTAGATAGGTAGATAAGTGTTTAGTCGTATATGTGTAATATATAAGATTGTTTATTACCATCATTATTAAACACCTAAAGAGACGTTTTATTTGAAACGTCGAAACGAAATGTACAATTTTGTAGTGGATACTTACATGTTACATGTAACGGTGTATAATATATATATATATATATATATATATATATATATATATATATATATATATATATATATATATATAATTAAGTTACGAAAAACGTGGTAATCCGAGAGTTCAATGTAAATCCAGATGATATTGTCGAGATCAAAAGTGTGAATTTTCATTTCATTTTTCGTTTCGAAATGATGTCTGGTGATCCAGCGTCCTTTAAAAGGGCTCTGGTGAAATAAATTATTACAATAGAATCTTAAAGTGGTCTGTTTTTCTTTAAATAATATATATATATATATATATATATATATATATATATATATATATATGAACAGAGGTAGTGATGGATAGACATACAGATACTAAAGTAATTAGTTATGCATTATCAAATAATTGTAAAAGTGACAAGATAATTATAACTCTTTAAACAATATTCTCGTCACAAGAATTCGATTATATCGAAATACGATCGAGTTATTTATTCTAAAAACAATACAGGCAAACAATAGTTTTTTGCAAATGTATTTTTAGTTATTTTCAAACGTGTTATTCATTATTTTTCAATTCTTCGTCACTTCCACAAAAAATAGGATCACTCTTCAATCATTTTCAACAAAATTAATAGCAATACAGGAAGAGTCGGTATAAAATTGCAGCTTTTATACTGCGCAGAATGGGCGCGTGGCCGATAGGCTAGAATGTTTGCATCCTGAACGCGAGACCCGGGTTCGCATCTCACCATGGTCGATTTGCCAAAAAGGAGACTTCCTGAAGGTATTGGACAGCAGGGGTCGATCCCAGCTTGCGGCACCTTTGGTGAGTGAAATTGGGTAGACGGAACCTGTCGATAGCTATGCTAGCACGAAGTCACAAGTCATCGTGACCGAGGGTTTGAGTGTGCTGGCCTTGTTCAAGTTGTCTATCGCGCTAGATAACACGTACTTTCCCAGAAACTGTAAGGAAAGTCTGCTCAGTATAGTTGTAGTATAAACCACAGGTGGGCTCTCTGGGTGTTGAACAAACACAAACGAGCCGGAGCAAGTGTCTGCAATAGGGATTGGCG
The DNA here is from genome assembly GCA_963932145.1 of Acanthosepion lycidas. Taxonomy (NCBI): domain Eukaryota; kingdom Metazoa; phylum Mollusca; class Cephalopoda; order Sepiida; family Sepiidae; genus Acanthosepion; species Acanthosepion lycidas. Next base: position 14,077,839 of record OZ010614.1, read on the forward strand.
AGCTGCCCTAGTAGATGGGTATCCTCGAAAACGAGTGACCAGATATATATATATATATATATATATATATATATATACTGTACATAATCGTTATTTTTAATATCTGTCTCCCGTCGTTATACAAGCTTGATATATAAGATAGATAGATAGATAATGAACAGTCTTAGAGAGAGAGAGAGAGAGAGAGAGAGAGAGAGAAGGGGAGAGAGAGAGAATGAATAGTCTTAGATAAATATATATATATACATAATGAAGAGCCTTAGATAGATAGATAGATAGATAGATACATAGATGTTTGTATGTATGCATAAAGACCTATTGTTATCGGTCTGGAGGGGTGGGGGCGATCACAACGTGCGGCACCTTTGGAAAAGGTCTGAAAACCATACCACGGGTTGATCCAAGTCTTGTGAATGAATTTCCGTAGACGGAACCCTTGGGGGACGTCGATAGTTGTGCTAACACGAAGTCACAAGTCATCGTGACCGAGGGTTTGAATGTGCTGGCCTTGTTCAGATTTCTTGATAAAAAGCTCTCTCTAAAACTGTAACTAAAGTCTGACAGCATAGTTGCAGTATAAACCACAGGTGGGCTCTGTGGGGTTTTGAATAAACACAAATGCGCCTGAGCAAGCGTCTTCAATAGGGATTGGCTAGCAGCCCTAGTAGACGGGTGCCCAGCTATACATATTGCATACAAGAAAACATTGTAGACACATGAGGCAGCTTGATTTGTTACTAAGAGACCAAAATCAATGGCCATCAAGAAGCTGTGACCTTCTTCTTCTTCTTCTTGTATGTGCCTTGTTCTTTAAAAGTCTTTAGCGATCATGGCTCTCAAAAATTGCCTTTCCGTACTGGGTATGACGATAAACTACATCCAGCAGCAAGGCCTCTGATCAGAAGGTTTTGAGGAGCGTGAAAACCACCTCTTAATAACTCGTGTTCCCAGGTCCGCCCTGACCCGGGGTGGTAGTACCTGTTAGGGTCCCAACTATGGGCAAATAGTTAACCCCAAAACTGGTGTCAAAACATTATGAAAGTATAAAAATAGCTTTCAATTCCGGCAATATATTTTTGAAAGAAATATTACTAGCAATACATTTTGGGAAAACCCTAACCCTAAACACAGGCAGGATGTGCGAGAAGTTGAAGTGACGGTTGCATTTAGCTATTTTAACAGTAAAATGGTAGGACCTAGATGACAATCTAGTAGCATGCTTAATGCCCCCAAACACTTACTACCCACTTGAAAGATCCCAGGGCTCCCAAAAGGGCGTTACTGCCCACATCGAGAGTCACTGCTGCAGGTCATAACTCGTATTGCGTCTGTTAATGAGCTTCATTTTCCTAACACTGATACTCATTGTGTATTCAAGTTTTGTACTAAATTCATTAAAGAATAAACAAAAAAAACCCTTTAAAGACGAGGAAATCGGCCGACCTAGAATCAGAGATCAGGTTTTTGCTGATCGATACGTAATCGATATGTCTAATTACGTTTGTTCGTGTTTCGTCAGTGATTTTGCTATTTTTACGAACTGGGATAAACAAACACTAAAAATTATCAGCGCCGCCTTCAGAATTCACAAGACCGTGCGGGATGTGTAGCCTCTTTGGGGACTAAACAATTTGGTAAACGTTCAAATTAGTTGAAAGAAAGAAAGAAAAAAAACATTTGTAGTATTTAAAACAATCTAAAACTAACACAATTAGAATTAATGCTATGCAATATTTCACACTTACCAATTTATAAAGAAATAAATATGGAAACGTTTTTTTATTTATAAATTTATAAACATTTACATTTTTAAAATTATAAGGAATGCTTATTATTTACCATTTTATAAAGTTCGAATTAATTGGCAAATAGCGGAGGTTTTGCCAATAATTCCAATATAATATAGAATAAATAAATAGTGTAAATAAATAATCTTTTAACTCAGTTTTTTGTTGGAAAATCTTTGTTTATTATAATAAAGGCTTCAACTTCTTATATTATTTAAAATTATGGTAACCATAGGGAAAGTCTTTAGCGATGTCTTTATGGCGCCAGTGTGAAGCAGCCGTACACTGGTTAGTGGACAGGACCTGTATGTAGCGGATTTATACTATTTAAAAGTATAATAACCATTTCCAATGAATTTATCGATGACTATGTGGCGTCAATTAGAGCATATAAGGATTGAAAAGAAACATGGGAAGATGGCATAATAGCAGCTAGAACCGGAAAATTATTCTACATGGGGAGAGGAAAAATATTCCAACATAAAAGGCACCAAAATCAGCTGAAAAAAAAAAATAACTGATGAAAGACCTGAAGAACCGCTTAAAAAGCTGTTCGATATTTTTGATGTGCCAGTACCAAAACAAGTCGTGAAACAAGGACAAGTTCAAGGAAAACAAAATATACAGAAGAACTAGAAGTGGATACGAGACGAAAAAGCTACAAAGTAAAATATGTTGTTGAACTCTCCAGAAAGAAGAGAGGGGAGATAATAATACTAAATAGAAAATATTATTTAATAAAGTAGTAATCTCAAAAGTGAGGAGGTTTTGGTGTAAAAAATAAATCCTGGTGACTCTATGAATTTGTTCAATATTATAATGAGCTCAATTTGTATGAGGTTAGTGGTAGTAGTATTGGAGTCAGTCTTTATACTAACTAAACAAGCAGACGGGAATAGCCTAAGCGTTACTACATGATTTACTTTAGACCAAATACAAGTGTGTGTTTATAACAATAAACTTATAGCTAAGTTATAAGAATTTATTTATTAGATTTATTTACAAAAATAATTGTGTATTTACAACATTTTAAAAACTAATACAATTAAAACTAAGGCAATGCAATATTTATCATTTACCAATTCATAAAGAAATAAATATGAAAACATTTTTTTATTTATAAATTTATAAACATTTACTAAATTATTAAAATATGTAAACAAACTATAAAGAAATTTTTATTATTTACCATTTTATAAAATTTGAATCAATTGACAATTAGTTGATATTTTGCTAATCATTTCAATAAATAATGCAATAGTTTAAGTAAACAATAGTGTTTATTATTTTTGTTGTCAATTCTTCCGAACAAAAAAAAAAATGTACATTATTTACATTATTCGGACTATTGTCCTCATTTTTTCGCCATATTTATTACAACGTTTCCGTCCTTCAGTATTTGTCTATATTTCTGAGATGAGGTATTATGTACACTATTTGCATTATTCGGACTATTGCCCTCATCTTTGTTGCCATATTTATTACAACGTTTCGGTCCTTCAGTATCTGTATATATTTCTGAGATGAAGTATTATGTACACTATTTACATTATTCGGATTATTGTCCTCATCTTTGTCGCCATATTTATTACAACGTTTCGGCCCTTCAGTATCTGTCTATATTTCTGAGATGATGTATTATGTACACTATTTACATTATTCGGACTATTGTCCTCATCTTTGTCGCCATATTTATTACAACGTTTCGGCCCTTCAGTATCTGTCTATATTTCTGAGATGAGGCATTATGTACACTATTTACATTATTCGGACTATTGTCCTCATCTTTGTTGCCATATTTATCACAACGTTTCGGCCGATGTACGCTCCGGCCTTCTTCAGGTGGTTGGAATGTCGAGCTGAACCCTTTATTTCGCTCACTGGGGTAGACTGTTCTAGTCCCACGTGCCATGTTTTAATTTAATTTGCGAACCAACAAAAAAAAAAAAATCCTTATTATTTACCATTTTATAAGATTTGAATCGATTAGCAATTACCTGATGATTTTGCTAACCATTTCAATAAATGATCTTATAAGTAAATAAAATAAATAAACACTCTAATAGTGTATATTATTTTTGTTGTCAATTCTCAAGAATAATTATATATTTACAACATTTTAAAAACTAATACATTTAAGACTAATGCAATGCAATATTTATCATTTATCAATATATAAAGAAATAAATATGAAAACAATTTTTTATTTATAAACATTTACTAAATTATTAAAATATATGTACCAACTATAAGGAAAGCCTTATTATTTATCATTTTATAAAGTTTCAATCAAAGTTTTTCACTAAACATGGGCAAATATGGCGACAATATGACGTAATGTCAAAAGGATCTTTTTTCTCATTATTCCATTTTTTTAACTTAAATCCCCAGCAATGATTAATGTTTTGAAAAGCATTGATTAGAATTGTAATCAAGCCTAAATATATGATAAGTCTTTTGTTCTTGAGAATTTACCAAAATATTAAACACTATTAGATTGTTTATTTGTAAGAATAATTTTATATTTACAACATTCTAAAACTAATCAAATTAAAACTAATGCAATGCAATATTTATCATTTACCATTTTATAAGCAAATATATATGGAAAAAAATTATTCATAAATTTATAAACATTTACTAAATTATTAAAATATGTTAACCAACTCTAAGGAAATCCTTATTATTTACCATTTTATAAAGTTTGAATCAATTGACAATTACCCGATGTTTTGCCAACCATTCCAATAAACTAACTAAATAAATAAATAGTGTAAATAAATAATCTAATAGTGATATTTTGTTGGAAAATCCTTGTTCATTATAAGAAAGGATTCAAATCCTTATAGTATTTAAAATATATTAATCATAATGTTGTATTGTCCCCTTCTTCTATGCGTAAAACTCCTTGTAAACACTTTCTATCTCTCTAACATTCCTAAGTTCGGCTCAACCAATCAAAATCGACATCCCTATTTTGTCTACCATCTGACCATAAAGATCAGCCTCAGAATGTCTGAGCCAACATTCACTGCCACTAACAAATAATTTACAATAACAAATAATTAACTAATTTGCATATTGATTTTTTAAAAAGTATATTTCATTAATTAACTGTCCTTCATTAGTGCGATTTTATTCAAAGATTTTTTTGATTTCCATTTCAAAAATATTTCTGTTTAGGCATATTGTCTTAAAGAATGCTGAAAAGTATTTGAAATTTGCATGGCGTTTAAGTAGTTGGCATCTATATGTAAAACTTTCCTTAACTATAAACCAATTTATGAAGGAAATGTTCATTTAAAATTTTTGTTTCAAATATTGCAAGTAGTGAATATATCTTACTTTGCGAAACGATACCGAGAGGGTGAAACCTGCTATATAAATATATGTTACTAAATAAAATATATTGTAGAACAGATATATTGACCTTGTATAAAAATACGTATGCTGTTGGCACACACAATGATTTTAAAATCAAGAAATGCATTATACATTGATTATTCCTGTGACATCTAGCATGGTCCTTCTTTTGTGTATTAAGTAAGGCTTACTGTTGGAAAATCCTTGGTTATTATTATAAAGTTTTCAATCACTTATTTTTTTAAGCGTTTCACCCCAAGCAAGGTGGGAAGCCATTAGTACGCAAGGGGTTACAGAGAGTTGGAGCCAGAGCAAATAGGAGTCATAGAGGAAAGGATGAAGAGAAGGATAGGGGATAGATCAGGGTATCTGGAGACATCGATTGACATTACATATGAATAGTTGTAGATTATAGCTATCAGGGAAACAGGAAAGGGGGAGGGAGTTCCACAGGGGAGAAGTGCTAGACATGAAGCTATTGGAGTAGAAGAAACATTACATTTAACGGTTTCAACAGTGAAAGGGTGAGAGCGAGATGCCAGCCTAGTTGAACGCTTAAATTCATGAAGTCTGGGAAGCAGCGAAAGCAGCTCATCGGAGCAATTACCATGAAAGTATTTGTTAAAAAGACAGAGGGAGGCGACGATATCAGAGCCAATTACATTGCATATTCGTCTGAAGGGGCTTAAGACCATATATGGTAGCAATACTTCATGCAAGGGCGAATGGTTGATTTTTAGATTTGAAGGATTGACACTGGCGAGAAAAATTTCCTGGCGCGGCACGGGGAGCCAACTTTCCTTGCGGTGGACGACGCTATTTACTTAATATATTTGCTACTTAAATTTTTAATAATCATAGGAATGTATTTACTAAATTGTTAAAATACGTGAATCAACTATAAAAAAATAGTCATAATTTACCATTTTATAAAGTTCGAATCAATTGGCAATTAGCCGATGTTTTTTCATCTATTCCAATAAAAAAAATCTATTTTTTGTTCATAACCTTCGCTACTTATCAATGTCCAATCGAAGTTTTTTCAATCACATATTGGGACACTTGACAATAATAATTGCATTTCTATCTAGCGTCCTAAAGTGGCATTGAGAAAATTACTAATCTCAGAGTTGACAGCCATAAGTATTGAACGATATTATATGCAATTAAATAATAATTACTCTCGTCAAATATTAAGTACTTCTTTGTCAGAAATTCTGTTTACGTTGATATATTAAATTATATAATTTTACGTATATTAATTATTAGCATATTTTATTTGAATTATATATATATATATATATCTTAAGATTTTTTTTTATGTTTTAATAGATACAAATATTTAAGTAAATGCTCTGTTTATAATAAACAACATTTACCGGCCTGAATGTCTGAGAAATGTTTATAGAAAATATTCGTCCTCCGACAGGAATCGAACCTGTATCCTATACGGAACCGTCATATAGCCTGGCGTGCTTTTACCGATTGAGCCACAGAGGAGCGTTTCGGTTAGCAAAGTCGATTTTGCTGTTTTTAAACTATAATTCTCCATTAATTGTAACTTAAAAACTATGAATTGAATTTAAAAATCTTGAATTAATATATAATTAATATTATTATATTCAAGAATGGATATTTTTATCTATTAATGCGATATATTTTTTAATTTATTGCTTGAACGTTATTTTTACTAGTTACTCATATTTGAGTAGACGCTCTGTTTTTGCTTATTAATCAGTATATTTATTTATTTCCATCTACCGGTCTGAATTTTCGAGAAATCTAAGAAAAATATCCTGGCAGACAATGGATATTTTTCTAATAAGATTTCTCCAATATTCAGGTTGGTAGATGGAAATAAATAAATACACTGTTGAATAAATAAATAAAAACAGAGAATTTACCGAAATATGCGTATCTAGTAAAAATAACGTTTAAGAAATATATATATATATATATATATATATATATATATATATATATATATATATAAATGTAATTATTTATCCGAAAATTATAGCATTAATATGTTATAAAACCACTACAAAAATAACCATTTTGCTTCAACACTTCTAACACCAACATTTGATAAGACACCAGAGGTGTTGAAACAAAATGGCTATTTTTGTAGTGATTTTATAACATATTTATGTTGTAATTTTCGAATAAATAATTATATTTGCTCTACTCTGTATTGAGCACTCTTTTAAGAAAAGTATTTGTTGGTTATTGGAATTTATTCCGTATACACCAATTCTATACTTGCATATATATATATATATATATATATATATATATATATATATATATATATATATTTGAGAGTTGTATATTTAGGGAGCAATCCTTCCTTTATGCATGTTTCATTAAAAACGACAGACAAGGTACTACGGTTAAGCTTTTTATTTACTTTTTCTTGTGTTCGAACAAGAGCTTTCTTTTCTGGACAAAGGGTGTGTAAAAACTGTCCAAATGTTTTATATTTCCGAGCGCTTTCGGCTATAACATTAGCCATTATCAAGAATTCGATTTTTCAGCTTAATTGAGTCTGTGCGTTCTGATCCCCTGGCAACTACAATAGTAATATCTTAACACCAAAACTAAAAAAGGCCGCGAATGAGTTAAAAAAACAACCCCGACATCGTCATCAGACGAGGTGATAAAGCTAACACATATGTCATTCTCGATAAAGCCGATTACCACCAAAAATTAAAAAATATTGTCGATGATTGAACTAAATTCACCAAACTGAAAAGAAATCCCACTGAGACTTTAAAAAGGTCTGTCAACAAACTAATAACAGCTCACAACGCGGAAGTCGGTTCCTTGAAAATTCAAAAAATAGTCTGAGATTACCAACAGGGATATTTATATGGAAATATAAAAACCCATAAACCAGGATACCCGCTACGACCAATTATTTCTCAGATACCAACACCTATCTACGAACTATCAAAATTCTTGAACGACATCATCACTCCATACCTACCTACTAATTACAGCATCCCATCCACTCACGAATTCCTGCAAATTTTAAAAACTACACCCCCCCCCCAAAAAAAAACAAGGTATAATAGCGTTACTTGACGTCGAAAATGTATTTACAAACGTTCCCGTCGACTAAACTATAGACATTATCCTCAACTCTGTATACAATAATAATTCCATCCCTCCGCCATCCATCAAACCATCCATCCTAAAAAAAATCTACTACACGCATGCACAACTAAAGTTCCATTCTATGACCATAATGGCAATATTTACACCCAAACTAATGGTGTTAGTATGGGAAATCCACTTGGTCCATGCTTTTCCAACTATTATATGTCCTACATAGAAAATACTAAATTTACACAGGTCCGCAAACCGAAAATATATCTACGTAGACGATATTTTTATTTTAGCTAATAACATTAAAGAAATCGAGACACTTAAGACCACATTTGAGAAAAACTCCGTCCTTAACTTTACATATGAACTTAGCCAAAAAAACAAACTTCCATTCTTAGATGTCCTCGTTGAATACAGCAATAACACTTTCTTTACATCATTATACAAAAAACCCACCAGCAAAAACTCCTGCCATCTTAACTTCAAAAGCGAATGTCCAATTAGGTACAAAATAGCAATAATAAAAAACTTTCTAAATAGAGCACACCAGAACTCATCCTCTCGACTACACTTCCTCAAAGAACTTAGAAATGTTAAACAAACACTAATCAACAACGGCTTCCCTAACCACCTTACAGACCAACAAATTATACTATTTCTCCCCAAAGCAAGTAATAACAATAGCGAACAGATAGCCAAAAATCACATACACATTTAATACAAAAAACAAATGCATATAAATTACAAAGAAGACGAATCTTCACTAAGGCATATTATAAAGAAATACACTACTCCAATTGATCCGAATAAAAAAAAAATCTAATTAATTATCTATTATAAAAAATGATGAGGTTGTTCGGAAAATAATGTCTGATTTTAGAATGAACTTTTATTCCTGAATCAATGTATTTAAACAGTATTTAAATCAGTCACAATAGGAACCCTGAACATCTATATGCTATACCTTTAGCCATTATCAAGGATGATTCGATTTTTCAGTTTAATTGAATGTGTGCGTTCTGTGCATGTCTTAGTCTGTGGTAGGGATGTTTTTAATTTCCGAATACGGTTAGCACATTGTGGCTTTGTTCGTAGTTAATATTGTTAAGAGTTGGCTTTTTCTTTTTTATTATTAAAGCTCCCATTATTTTTAGTCTTTTTTTGCAAGTGGATGCAGTTAATTTATTTGTGTTTTCTACTAGTATGTTTCTAATGGAGTCGGGTAAATTTGTCCGTGTGTTTAAATGGGTTCCAATGGAGCTGTGATCGTGTAACGTAAGACGTCTGGATAAGCATGTGGTTGTGTAACCGATGTAATTATTTATGAGTCCGGTTTGATGAGGAACACACTTTCCCCCAAGTAAGTAATAACGATAGCGAAAACACAGCCAAAAATCACATACACATTTAATACAAAAACCAAATACATATTACTTACAAATAAGACGAATCTTCTCTAAGGCATATTATAAAGAAATATACTACTCCAATTGATCCGAATAAAAAAATGAAATTTATTATCTATTATAAAAAAATTTAAGACAGCCAACCTTATCCTCAAAAATAACAACACACCAACTAAGTCACAATTACAAAGAACGAACATTATCTATGAGTTCAAATTCCCCTTAAGGAACTGTGTTCCTGATCAAACCGGACTCATAAATAATTACATCGGTTACACAACCACATGCTTATCTAGACGTCTTACGTTACACCTATCTGATCATTGCTCCATTAGAACCCATTTAAACACACACAGAGACTTACCAGACTCCATTAGAAATATGCTAGTAGAAAACACAAATATAATAACTGCATCCACCTGTAAAAAAGACTAAAAATAATGGAAGCTTTAATAATAAAAAAGAAAAAGCCAACTCTTAACAATATTAACTACGAACAAGGCCACAATGTACTAACCGTATTCGGAAATTAGAAATATCCCTACCACACACTAAAACACACACACACACACACACACACATATATATATATATGTATATATATATATTATCTGTCTAAGCTTTCCCTTACACATGCCATTATCAAAGGTGACAATTACATTTCAGTATATCAAATAATACACGGACGAAACAATAATGATAGTCTGTTTTTGTTGCATGAAAAGTTTCAAAGCAACGACAAACTTGTGTATACGAAACGCGGAAGCAAAAATCACGTCGCAGCTCGTGACGTCACACATGACCATGCGAGAGTGAAAACGAGAAGTATTAAGTATGGGATGCCGTTGGTATAAACCAATGGCTTCTGTTATCAATTATAGGCATTTAAGAATATTTGTGGAGATTTCATAGTTTATTTTGTTCAGGTTAGGTTTCAACTGTTTTATGTATATAGCTTCAAGAATTTTTAGTTTTTGTTTATTGTTTTCATGTTTAAGTATAGTTGTGTTTTCAACAAGGATTTTCCAGCATTGGTACGCGGTCAGGCATGTTGTTTTAAATGCCTAAAATGTTAGTTATCATTCAAATATAGAATCAAGCGTCGTGAAAGCGAGTTTCAATGATAATGTTATTAAGCTTATCAGACAATATGAAAGGAACTTACTTAAAATAATAGGACAAAACTTGTCTATATTATTTAATAAAACATGCATCAATATATATATATATATATATATATATATATATATATATATATATATATATATATAACTCGTTATACCACCTATCTGAATGGACATGTCAACATGAAGCGCCTTGCCGTCACTTAAGCTAAAGTGTCTCTCGTAAACAAGATGAGATCTTCTTGGTAGGCGAATATTTGAACCTGCTGGGTGACTTAAGCAGTCAGTGGAGGCGTATCAGCGGGAGAGAGTGTTTTACAAATATTCTTGACTTTATGAGGAAGCATTTTCGGAATGTTGTCGTATTCGAGCGAGGATAAAAAAAACGATCTATTCTAAATGCATCGTCAAAATCAATTCACACTTTGTTGTAGGCACAGGTTTGCGTGGATTGTAGTTTAACTAAGCTGTTTTAGTCGTATATGTGTAATCTATCTATATCTCTCTCTCTATCTCTCTCTCTCTTTCTCTACACACACACACACACACATATATATATATATATATATACATATATAGATAGATAGATAGATAGATAGAGAGATAGAGAGATAAACCGAATAATATATACAATTAAATATATCGATAAATATGAAAAGAGAATTAGATAGATAGATAGATAGATAGATAGATAGATAGATAGATAGATAGATAGATAGATAGATGTGAACAGATTCAGATATACAATTATATATATCGAGGGATTGAAAAGAGAATTAAAGATAGATAGATGGAAATGAACAGAGACTAATAGATAGATAGATAGATAGATAGATAGATAGATAGATAGATAGATAGATAGATAGACAATTAACTATATCGATAGATATGAAAAGAGGATTAGAGATAGATGGAACTGAACAGAGACTAATAGATAGATAGATAGATAGACAGATATGAAGAGAGAATGCGATAGATAGATATGAAGAGAGAATGCGATAGATAGATATGAACAGATTGAGATATACAAATATATAGATAGGTACGAAAATTTAGGCAGAAGGTTATATTGATAGATATATAGATAGATATGAACAGAGACTATGATAAAGAGATAGATAAACACATAGATATATAAATAGTTATATATGTATAATGACAGCGAGAGATAGACAGAGAGATATACACATGCTATGACGGAGAAACTGACGCGCACAATAGGCAAAACTGAAAATAATATTGACATCTCCTTTTAACAGATATATTTACCAAAATTACACAAAAATATCTTGAAATACTAAAGAGTAAATTTATTCAATAAAAACGCCAGACGACTTTGGAATCTCTTGCAACTCTTCTGGGCGGTTTCCTCGTTTCAGTTGGTGAATGCTGCCATAATTCTTGCCTTCAGTTCATCTTTGGTATTACAAGGAGTTTTGTCGTCCTTCGCTCCACTGCGCGCCACACATAATAATGATAGGGTGTGGGGTGAAATCTGAGGAGTTAGGTGGCCAGTTGTAAGGAGTGGTGTGGTCACAGAAATTGTCTGACACTCATGACTGGGCTCTCCTGCTTATGTGGCATGGTGCAGAGTCCTGTTGCCAGACATAGGGTCTTCCAGAAGCTACCCTCTTGACCTAGGGCAGCACTATCCCCTCAAGGCACTTGTTGTAGGCCCTGTTGCAAGATGAATGGAAGCATAACGTTACCATCACGAGTGATCACTTCAAACACCGTGATAGGATATTTTTTAAGGCACTTTACCCCAAGCAAGGCGGGAATGCCATTAGCACGCAAGGGGTTACAGAGGATTGAGAACAAGAGTAAAGAGGCGTGTTTGAAGAAAGGACACAGAGAAGGACGGAGAACAAGTTCAAGGTGTCAGATGTCGATTGACATTACACTTGAATATTTGTAGATTATAGTCACCGGGTAAGCAAGTAAGGGGAAGGGAGTTCCACAGATGGGAAGTGCGGGAGAAGAAGCTGTTTGACTAGAAGAGGCGGTGACATTTAAACGTTTCGACAGTGAAAGGGTGGGACCGAGATACCAGTCTGGTAGCTCGCTAAAATTCATGCAGTCCTGGAACCAGAGAAAGTAGCTCGTCGAAACTGCTGCCGTGAATACCAAAAGTACATTAAGACGTTTACAAATTTCTGGCAGAGGGAATGTCGTCATGGCGATCCGTCTTCTCATAGACGTGGGCTAACTAACTGTGCAGTCGACAAAATCAAACAACGCACCTGTGAGAAATTAAAATATAAAATTAAAATATAAAATGGTTGTTGATAGCTAGGTACCTATATAGATAAAAAGAATGAGATAGATAGATAGATAGATAGATAGATATGAACAGATATTGAGCGTGAGCAATATATATATATATATATATATATATATATATATATATGGGTAGAATGAGATAGATAGATGTCAACAGAGACTTACTTAGCTAGATAGATAAATAGATAGATATGAACAGATATTGAGCGTGAGCGATAGATATATATGAACAGAATGAGATAGACAGATACCTGTGAACAGAAAATTAGATAGCAAGTTAGATAGATATGAACAGAGACTTAGATAGATAGATAGATAGATAGATAGATAGATAGATAGATAGATATGAACAGATATGAACAGATATTGCGAGTGAGCGATAGATATATTTGGACAAAATGAGATAGATAGATAGATATGAACACAGACTTTGACAGATAGATAGATAGATAGATAGATAGATATGAACAGATATTGAGCTTGAGCGATAGATATATATGGACAGAATGAGATAGATAGATAGATAGATAGATAGATAGATAGATAGATAGATAGCATGGAGAGTCATCCATAGGTATTAACAGATTAAGATAGATGGAACGAGGAACTGTGAGTGATAGACAGATTTTAAACTTCGCTCCAAATACGCTATAAGTTGTGACTCTAATTACGTCCTCATCGTGATAATCGGGACGCCGCTTGATGTCCACTAAGTCGACCCTTCTCACCCTCGTCACTAACACGACAACAATAGTTGGTCTCTCAGTGACAATCAGCTTGTCACCCTTGCGAATGCTGCTTAATTACCTTGCTCTATACTCACTCTTTTTTTTTTCTTATGCGTTCTGAATCTCCAACAAAATAACTGACAAATCATTCAATTATGCAAAAAAAAAAAAAAATAAAAAAAAAATAATAATTCAAATTATCTTTACTCCTTCTGATGTAAATAATTAGATAATTGCGTTGATTAAGCACAATTAGCTGAAAAAGAATTGCTTTTACCCATTCCTTGGTTCGTTAAGTTTAGAAACCAAGGTTCGCTCCAATCCTAATTCTAAAAGAATTTTAAATTAAGGATATATATTTTCTCATTTCTGTTAATCAGCTCAGATAGAACCTGCCTTCTGTAAGTATGGCCGATGCTAACCTCCAGCAAAACTGCGCCTTCTTCGGCTAACGTTTGTCCGCTAACTTAAAGTGGAAAGGTTAAAGTTCTCTATTCGTTTTGGAACATTTTTAAAGTCGTTTGTTGCTGAAACTGGTATTTACTGATCTTATTTTGCGATTGTGTCGAAAGAAATGCTAAAGTGAACTCTCAATTACTTACATTATTTACATTATTCGAACAGCTATCCTAATCTTCATTGCCATATTCAGAACGTTTCGGCCGTTGTACGCTCCGGCATTCTTCAGGTGACTGGAATTTTGAATGGAACCCTTTATTTCGACCACCGGGATAGATTATTGTAGTTCCACGTGCCATGCCTCTTCCGGAAGAAATTCCAATCAACCGTCGCACTTCTCGGTTGTGGAACTCTCTTCCTTATCCATGCTTTCCTGTCAACTATGACCTTCAAAAATTGAATGTCCGAGAAATTGTCATAGAAAATATTTGTCCACCGACAGGATTCGAAGATTGAAATTTAAAGACAGAAAATTCGTCCTCGCTATCCGAACGCTCCTCTGAAGCCAAATCAGTTACGGCACGTCAAGCTAAATGACGGTTCCGTATAAGATACAGGTTCGAATCCTGTCAGAGTACGAATATTTTCTGTGAAAATTTCTCGGACATTGAAGTCGGTAAATGTTTAATACTATTTATTATAAACAGCATTTACTTAAATATTTGTATCTATAAAAAGAATGTATAAGCATAAAAATGTCTTAAAATAATTGTCGGATTCTTTATTATATATATATAAAAAGAGAAGACTATTTAATGTTAAAACCAGTTTAATTTCATAATATATATATATAGTTGTATATTTAGGAAGTAGCCCTTCGTTTATTCATGTTTCATTAAAAACGACAAAGTACTACGGATAAGCTTTTTATTTAATTTTTCTTGTGTTCGAACAAGAGCTTTCTTTTCTGGACAAAGAGTGTGTAAAATCTGTCCAAATGCATACTTTCAACTTCAATGGTGCATACTACCTGCAAGTAAGAGGCTGTGCCATGGGCACCATTGCAGCTCCATCATATGCTACAATATTCAGAGGAAAATTTGAGGAGATCCATATCTATCCCCTCATCGGTAACGACTGTGTATTCTATGCAAGATATATCGATGATATATTCTTTGTTTACACGAGCAATGACGACAAACTTATCCAATTCCTCATGGCCCAAAACACAGTGCACGACTCAAGTTTAACTATAAAAAATCCACAAGATTGTTAACATTTTTAGACACCCGTATTTACATAGATGAAAACAGGAAACTACAAACGACACTACACACTAAAATCACCGACACCCACAACTATCTAGACTTTAATCTTCCCACCCACCCCAAAGAGAACCTTCCCTATTCACAAGCACTTCGACTCAGAAGGATATGTTCCAACAATGAAGAATTAAATAAACACATTGAAAATCTGGAGCATCAATTCACAACACGTGGCTATGAACAACACCTAATCAGGGAACAAATAAATAAAGCAATTTCCAAACCTAGAGAAGACACCCTAATGTACAAGATTAAAAATAAATCTAGCCGCATTCATCTAGTAATCACTTTCAACCGCACTTGCCTCCACTAACCCAAATAATCAAACGTCGCTGGAAAATACTAGATCTCAAACCAAACCTAAAAAAATATTATAAATTTAAATCTATCATGAGAGCTATGATAGATATAAATAGTAATCAAAAACTTAAATATTCATAAAAAAAAGAAAAGACATTATTTTTTTCGCTTTTTGTTTTGACAAAATCCACACTGAAAGAAGCCCGTCGGCTAAAACTAGTTTTCCTATTATCTTTTTCCCTATTTAAATTTATAATATTATTATATTAAAAAGATCTCTCTGGAATAAACCCTAGCATAGGGGGTTGATAAGACAGACGACCTTATCCAAAATTACCTCATATGGAGAATCGGCTTGTTTCAACCGACGAAAACTTTGTCAGTCTTATTCAACCCCGATATAGACTGAGTTTATGTCGGAATTAGAAATTTAACTTGGACATAATTTATCCTTTTCAATGTTTCAGTCTAATGTTTTCAGTACATATATATATATATATATATATATATATATATATGTGTGTGTGTGTGTGTGTGTGTGTGTGTGTATGTATATATATATATATATATATATATATATATATATATATATATATATATATATTAGGTTGGTGCAAAAATAATGACGTAATAATGTCGTTTTTTGACGTTAAAAATACGTCAAAAAATGGCATTATTACGTCATTATTTTTGCACCAACCTAATATATATATATATATATATATATGAAGAAAAATATATGGAAAAAAACAAACAAAAATCCTTATATGCAATTATGCTGTTTTAATGTTAATATCATGTCAACGTCGGACGTTTCGGTCTAATAAACCATCTTCAGAACATATTCATAAAATATAATTAACATCATCAATTCAACATGACAATTAATTATATTTTATGAATATGTCCTGAAGATGGTTTATTAGACCGAAACGTCCGACGTTGACATTATATTAACATTAAAACAGCATAATTGCATATAAGGATTATTGTTTGTTTTTTCCGTATATTTTTCTTCATACTGCCGGATCGATATCCATATATTTGCTTACATATATATATATATATATATATATATATATATTAGGTTGGTGCAAAAATAATGACGTAATAATGTCGTTTTTTGATGTTAAAAACTACGTCAAAAAACGGCATTATTACGTCATTATTTTTGCACCAACCTAATATATATATATATATATATATATATATATATATATATATATATATATATATATATATATACATCGACTGCATTAAATTATATAAATTCAGCCAGATAAACTACTGTTCAAAACTTTGAAGAGACCCCTGGTAATATTTAAAATTGCGCCAAAAAGTAGTTGTTTTATACATTAAATAAGAGAATATATGTCTGTGTTTCTGTGTGAATATAGATATGTATATATTATTATGCAATATAGATTTATACTTATGAACCAAAAAAAAGAAATTTACCTGTATATTGTAATGTTTTCTCTTTCAGATGAATGTGAAAAAAAAAATCCAAATTTTATTTTTTCTTAATTTTGAAAAACTTTTTTTTTTGTCATTAGAGTTTTGGATCAGAAGATGAATACTTCAAGTTTAGACGAAGAAGTCGTTTTTCTTTCCAAGATTGTCTGCGGATAAAATAAAACCAGATAATAAGTAATATTAAATCATTTTTTCTCTTTTTAAATCAGTTTAACGCATCAAAAAAAAAAAAAAATAACATGAACGATTCATAGAAATAATTAGAAACTTTAAAAAATATAAGGAACGCTAAAGTGTATTTTATGACTTAATATTTTGTGCACCATTCTTTATATTGTTGGCTTGCGGCCGCATCACGTTGAAACATCAGTTCTGGTATGATCACCAGCAAAGTTAAACAATGTTGAGAAAGGTCAGTATCTAGACGGGTGACCGGTTGGGGAGACTAGGTGATGCAAAGTTGGATGTGCAGGTGGTGTAATCGCTAATGCATCGGAACTGTTAATCGGAGAGCCGAGTTCCAATTGCAGCCAGGTTCTTTATATTCACTTACGCGTAAATAACATAGGGAAAGGTATGAATCCACCTCTTCTCCTGTACCTAGCTGTGTATCACAAAACCATTATTATCTCCCCCAAGAAACATTACAATCCTCGCCAAATATTTTCGTGCTTTAAATAATCGGAAAACCACTAATATGATCCTTGCATCATCAAACAGACATATTTATTTCACAATCTATATAAATGCGAATGTCAGTCTGTGACACTTTTTCAATTAAAGGGACACAACTCTCAATAGCTCATCTTCTTCTTCTATATATTAAATGCGGATGCTAGTATGTCACTGTTACAAATTCATGACGGTCGTCTTCGAGTATAGAATCCAGAGGTTGGCAGTGAATATTTCGGAGACAGTAGGAAAGCGTAGTTCAGGTTCGCAGGTGATATTGTAGCAGAGCGTAGTTCTTCCTTCTATCATCTTCGCCTGTCAAGTTGGCACTGGTCCTTCCGTAGGGTAAACAAAGATGGCCGCCTTTATACACGACGGATACAATGTTCTGCGGCTTCTGATTGGTTAACCTTCTATTGGTAGACTATAAAGAGAGTCAAGTCATTTGGATTATCTCACTAGTTACATATATACCCAAAGAACCGTAACAGTCACTGTGTAACCCTTTTTCAACTTTACCCCGAGAGGCCGTAACCCAACATATACAATTTTGAAATCAGGCCGAATCCATGAGGAAATTAAAATACATTTTGGGTTGGTTCCTGACCCGCAATCCTGAAATTCTGAACTCCCAAATTTTCATTACTGCGATATTTTCGGTGATTTTTTACGTGATTTTCTGCGACGAATAACAATTTCTATAACTTTGGGAAATTAATAGGAAAATCCAACGAATGACACCCATGAAATAAAAATAATTGTTTATACAGAAAGTAAGGACCTAAGTACATCAAATTGTCTTTAAATTAAGTGGCAGCAGAAGAATTATCGTTAAACCTTTAAAAGGTAAACTTAAATATTTAAGCAATATTTAAATACCACGATCAATTTTGAGTTCTGTAGTTTACATATATCGCATATACTCCTTCCCAATCAAGAGAACTCGGGCGATATATCTACCATTCGTCCGTGCTGGGGTACTGTTGCCACATCTGGTACCCCTGCTGTTCATTTGGAGGTTCTTGACAAAATCCAAAGAAGGCCCTGCAATGTAATTGATCCTGGCATCTCGACATCAGTCACTTTCTCACTTACGTGCTGTGGCTTCCCTCTGTCTTTTCTACAAATATTTTAATGTCAGCTGCTCTGACGAGCATTTTTCTCTGGTGCACCGACTACATGAATTTAGGCGTGCTACTAGATTGGCAGCTAGGTCCCACCCATTTACTGTTGAAATAGATAAGATAACCGCCACTTCCACTCCCAAAATTTATTTTCTCGCAATTCCCGTCCGTGGAACCCCCTTCTTCTTACTTGCTTCCCTGATAACTACAATATATATATATATATATATATATATATATATATATATATATATATATATATATATATATATTATTTTAAATACAGCGTCAACCGTTATATTCTGTTCACTTGAACCCCGTTCGTCATTTATCCTTTCCTGAATCCTCTCTGTACTCAATCTTTTCTCTTACATTCACTCTCTATAAACTCCTGCGTGCTAGTGGCACTCCCGCCTTGCTTGGGGTGAAATGATTTAAAAAAATAAATATAGGAACGCAGAAGTAAGTTTTTGAAGATCAAAACTTAACTGGGAAGCAAGGAATCGGAAGAGAGTACCATAGACGAAAAGTGAGATAGAAGGAACTGTTAGCATAGAACTTACGGCTAAATGTAACCAAATAAATTACAAAATGATGAGACCTAGCCGCCAATCTAGTACTGCAGTTAAATTCATGGTCTCGGTACCATAGAGGGAAAGTTCATCAGAGCAATTACCATAAAAGGCACATGGAAACTAATTACACATTTTATATATATATATATATATATATATATATATTATATATATATATATATATATATATATATATATATATATATATATATATATATATATGTATATATATATATAATAAAAAAGTTAAACACTAATATTCCATGGTTATAATTTATTACATTGGAATCACAATTACGATCCAATTCATCAGACATCGAATTTGTATGTCTGATGAATTGGATCGTGGTTACGATTCCAATGTAATAAATTATAACCATGGAATATTAGTGTTTAATCTTTTTATTATATATATATATATATATATATATATATATATATTATAAGTTAAAAGCTCTGTAAATTTACATTGAGCACTATTTTGTAAAAATAAAAATATCTATAAGAACACCGGATTATATATCTTACTGTTCTTTCTTTTTATTAATATATATATATATATATATATATATATATATATATATATATATATATATATATATTTCTGTCTGTGTGTGCGTGTGTGTGTGTGTTGTGCGAGCGTATTATTCATGAGTCTATGTGTTTCTTGGTATATAGCTGAGATTTTGTGTGCGTGTCTGGCCGTGTAAGGGGCTAAGTCCTTGAGTGCGTGCGTGCGTGCGTGCGTGCGTGTTTGTGTGTGGGCGTGTGTTTGGAATGTATGTATATATGCCCATGAGATTTACATGCGTTCGTATATGTGCGTTAGTGTAAGCAAGTGCATATGTGTTCTTGTGTGAGCCTGTGTGAGTGCATGTATGTATGGGATTGTGTATTTGAGTGTATTGCATGTGAGTGTATGCGTGCATGTGTGCGCATGTTTGTAAGGGCGCTCGGGCGTGTGTGCGAATGTATATGTGCATAGAGTTTAGGTTTGGGTAAGATTGCACACGTTTGCGCGTAGTTTTCTTTGTGCGTGTGTGAGGATGCGTGAATGTATGGAAGCCCGAATTTGTGCGTGTGTACGTGTGCCCTGTGACGATATATCTGTGTGTGATTGTTTATCTATGTGGGCGCACTTGTTTTGCAATATGTCCTATGATAGTTAATTTTCAACGTGAAATGCTTAAAGAAAACATCATAGAAAATTAATCGCAGCAGCTTGTCAGACGATTTAAATGAAACGTCTATAAAAAGGAAAAAAAGACAACCCTCAATATCCACTATGCGTGCTTACCGCGTTTGGAAAAAAAAAAAAAAAAACTTTCCCATACTATAAATTTTAATAAAACATGTTAGTTGCACAGGGGGCTCATTTAAGAGGAGATATTACAATCATACTACCTCTTTTAGACTCGAGAACAATATAAATGATGCAAAATTGGAAAATTTTATTTGGAGGTTAAAAGAAGTTTTTATGGTGTATTTAGTAACTGCCCCACGCAGTCACAGTTGCCCAGGGCCGAATTTAATGTGGGTTTCCCGACCCCCTATGCTCGGCCAAAAAATCCCCGTAGAACCTGCATACACGGAATCGGGTCTGTCTACCTCTCCGAACGAAACTCTGCCCTTCGGCATAGCATCGTCCGAGTTCCTTTCTGCTCGAAGGCAGAGAGTTCGACCATCGCAACTGAAAAGATTTCAGCTAGTCTCTGAAGAGGTGAATGAGTGTTCCACACATGAAGTGGAAAAATCATCAAAAAAGTAAAGCCGGGCAGGGACCGAGGAAACTACTGTAAGCTATGTCAAGAGGAAAAGTTGACGATGGCCATAAACAAAGATCTTTCGTCTTACCTGCCTAGGGAGACCTAAAAGTCGAAACCTGGGTAGCGTGGTAGCTTTAATTTTGGTGTCCCTAATTATATATATATATATATATATATATATATATATATATATATATGTATGTATTTTTTTTTCTCGCCGTAGTCGATCCTTTCAAATTTACAAATCAACCATTCGTCCTTGCATGGAGTATTGCTGCCATATATTGTCTGGAGCACCTTCTGTTTGTCTCAAGGTCCTTGATAAAATCCAGAGACGGATATGCAATATAATTGGTCCTGATCTAGCATCTCGTCTGCAGTCGCTCTCTCACAGACGTGCCGTGGCCTCCCTCCGTCTTTTTTTTTTACAAATACTTTCACGGTAACTGCACCGATGAGCTGCTTTCGCTGGTTCCCAGACATCATGAATTTAAGCGTTCATCTAGGCTGGCATCTCGCTCTCACGCTTTCACTGTCAAAACTATTAAATGTAGCCGTCTCTTCTACTCCAATAGCTTCATGTCTCGCACCTCTCGCTTGTGGAACACCCTCCCTTTTCTTGTTTCCTTGATAGATATAATCACCAACTATTCAAATGTAATGTCAATCGTCGTCTCCAGATGACTTGATTTATCCCCTATCGTTCTCTTCATCCTTTCCTCTATTATTCCAACTCTCTGTAACCCCATGCGTGCTAGTGGCTTCCCGTCTTGCTTGTGGTGAAACGCTTCCATATATATATATATATATATATATATAATATCAAGTATGTGGTGCAGTTCAATTTACATTACATGAATCATACATAGAAAAAACAGATATAGAAGTTAATGATTTAAATAGCGAGAATACATCTTCGCAAACAAATTTAATAAAGTACATTAACCCCGAACCTGTAGATGAATGTTATGATCTCTGTTTATAAATTCCATTCTTTTTTAGTTTTTTACAAGCTTTCGTCTGTTCCTACAGACATCTTCAGGTATGGAGATAGAGTTAAAATAACTGTTCTTCTATTACCATATTAGTACCAAAACGCACAATCTTAAAATTTAAAAATTCAACCCCAGCGTTGCGACCGCACGCTCCCCCAAAAATTCTTATAATTAACAATAACACATTTCTAAAAACATATTTCGGATTACATCTATATTTTCGTTGTCCTCTTATTACCGGGATGTAAAAAAACAAATCTATTTCAATACCTGATGATGTCTCTATGCACAGATGAAAGCTTGTAAAAACCTAAAAAAAGACCTTATGCAACTGGAATTTATAAACAGAGATCATAACATTCATCTACATGTTTGGGGTTAATGTACTTTATTAAATTTGTTTGCGAAGAGGTATTCTCGCTATTTATATCATTAACTTCTATATCTGTTTTTTGTATGAATGATTCATGTAATATATATATATATATATATATATATATATATATATATATATATATATATATTATAGAATTATATTAATATATATATATATATATATTCAGCAAGAAACCATCCTTGATAATGGCTAACATATTAGGTGGAAGCTCTCACGTATATAGAACATTTGTACAGTTTTTATACACTTTATGGTCAGCAAAGAAAACAGTGACCCAGGGGATCAAGACGTTGGTTAGATCCAGTGACTAAACCCAAAGAGTTGTGAGTTCAATAGCAGGCCACAGCAGTGTTGAAGCAAAAATTGGAGAGTTGAGTCAAAGAGAAATAACCAAGACATCCAGAAGAGGCATGGCATGTAAATCTAGAACAATCTACACCCGTGGACGAAGAAAGGGTTCGGTTCAAAATTCCAGTCACCTGAAGAAGGCAGGAGGGTACAACGGCCGAAACGTTGTGAATATGGCAATGAAGGTGAGGATAGCAACCCGAATAGTGTAAATAATATAAGTAATCATCATATCTCATCTCTGGTACAGAGAGAAGAATCCAATCTGTCGTATCTAAAAAACTGATTTCAACATCAAATAGTCCTATTTTTTTCATATATAATAATGAATCCGACAATAATTTTAAGACATTTTTATGTTTATACATTCTTTTTACAGAAACAAATATTTAAGTAAATGCTCTGTTTATAATAAACAGTATTAACAACATTTACCAGCCTGAATGTCCGAGAAATTGTCATAGAACATATTCGTCCTCTGACAGGAATCGAACCTGCATCCTATACGGAACCGTCATTTAGCTTGACGTGTCTTTAACCGATTTGGCCACAGAGGAGCGTTCGGTTAGCAAGGTCGATTTTACTGCTTTTAAACTACAATCTTCCATGAATCTCACACGTACATTCATATCTACTCGATACTCTGTTTTATAATAAACAGTATTAATAACATTTACCGGCCTGAATATCCGAGAAATTTTCGTAGAAAATGTGCGTCTTCCAACAGGAATTGAACCTGTATCCTACACGGAATCGTCATATAGCCTGACGTGCTTTTACCGATTGAGCCACAGAAGGGAGTTCGTTTGGCAAGGTCGATTTTACTGTTTTTAAACATAATTGTCCATGATTTTCTCGCGTAAATCCATATCTGCTAGATGCGTATCCAAATGTAAACAAATGACGTCACACATTATGAAATGGACAAAGTCTGACAATTATTTTAAGACATTTTTATGTTTATACATTCTTTTTACAGATACAAATATTTAAGTAAATGCTCTGTTTATAATAAACTGTATTAAACAACATATACCGGTTTACTATTTTGCATGAGTTGGTGATAATTTTTCTCAAACTGCTGCCAACATTAACAGAGCATGTTGCGAAGATTCTTCTTGTAATCAAACAGTTTATCGCCGGTGTTTGAAGTTCCGCAACGAGGATACGAGACTTGAATATCAAGGTGGTATAGGATGCCCATGTGCAATAATGTCTCTGATTATGGGTGTCAGCTTTTCAAGTATATCGGACATTCCCAAGAAAATTGGTAAAGTGAAGAATATCGAGAAATGTATTCCACATGAAATCGGTGAAAAGTCAAGGACTGTGGCGTTTTGAAGTGTTTCCAATGCTGCATTCGCGAAATTCCACTGATCCATTTCTTGATCGAATACGATGAGAAAAGGACCTTTGATTTCAATCGTAAACGACCAGTTCAATGTCTTAATCATGACGAAAGACCCAAACACTTTCCAAAATTGATATTGCTCCAGCAGAAGATTATGGCCACTGTCTGCTGATCAGCAATTGGCATTATCTATTACAGCTTCCTGGAATCTAACCAGATCATCACTGTTGAACTTTACTGCCAGCAACTAGATGAAATGCACATCCATTTAAGTAAAATGCTAGCGGTACTTTTTAATGACAATGCTTGACCATCTGTTGCCAGGATGACACTGTAGAAGGTCACCGACTTGAGATACGAATCCATATTATATCCACCATACTTCTCTGATCTGTAGTTCACTATTTACCCTATTTGTATCGTTCATTTTTATTGTCATATTCACGACGTTTCGGCCGCTGTACACTACGGTCTTCTTCAGGATCTGTCTATATTTCTGAGATAAGGTATTTTAACTATTTACATTATTTACATTGTTCGGAATATTACCCTCACCTTTATTTCCATATTCACAACGTTTCGGCCTTTTTACATTCCGGCCTTCTTCAGGATCTGTCTATATTTCGGAGGTGAGGCATCGTAACTATTTAAACTATTCACATTGATCGGACTCTTGCTCTCATTTTTATTTCCATATTCACGATGTTTCGGTCGTTGTACACAAACGCATAACCTTGTAACCCGATGACAGAAATGTACAGATCTGTAGTAAGCACACGACGGACATAGTAAGATTTATCGGAAAACTCAGGAACATTTCGAAATAAGGAACAGAGATTTTATATAAACAAATTATGCATTTTATTTGAATCACTTCAATAGGGGCGATTTGGTTGGTTAAGTTTTGTTAGGTTTGGTGGTGGCTATTTTGAATCAGACGTATTCCATTGATAGGAAATAATTTTGATTCGGACAGCTTCTGCCACCACTTTGTGGAAAAGACTCCTGAGATGGTGCTTTCCTGATCACTACGATTTTAACATCTTCAAGTCTAGGTGCAACCAAGTCGATTGCACTGCCATACGAACATCCTGTGTATCATATCGCAGCTGCCAGTGGTTAGTGGCTGTCATAACACCAGAAGTGATATAAGCAAAATGGGTATGAAAAAGAAAATATGCCAGCTGGCTGGTGGGGTACCCATTTAAAAACAAAAGAAAATATGCCAACTTGCTGGAAGTGAATCCATGTAAAAAAAGAAAATATACCAGCTGGCTGGAGGGGTATCCATTTAAAAAAAAAAGAAAATATGCTAGCTTGTTGGAGGTGAATCCATGTAAAAAAAAGAAAATGCGCCAGCTGACTGGAGGTGAATCAATGTAAAAAAAAAAAAAAAAAAAAAAAAGAATATGTGCCAGCTTGTTGGAGGTGAATCCATTTAAAAAAAAGAAAATATGCCAGCTAGGTAGAGGTGAATCCACGTAAAAAAATGTAAGGATAATAAAAGGATTGAGTTCGGTAATTCCCTGATCGACACACACCTGGAGAAGGCTCGGGAGCTCGACGGTCGAAAAATAACGATGATAACAACAAAGACAGAATTATTAGCCCGAATATAAATGAGGAAAAAAAAACTGCTCATTCCTAGAATATAGATGTAAGCAAATAAACGAGATAAATAGTTAAGTTCTCACGTGATGACAGTAGATCTTCCGGTTACAATACCGAGGCTTCAGAACATTTCTCAGGACAATGAGAATTTTTATTTATTTTTTTTTATTATTTACTGAGAGATCACCCAACACAATCTCCACGCCCGACTCAAAGTATGGGGTTACCGAATGACATTGTAAAGGAAGAGGAAATAAAATAGAATTATAAAGACGAGTAGGATAGATATATGTATGACCCTGGACGTACAGAGACCAAGACTATTGTAGTCAAGGAAGCATTCACTGGGGAGTTTCTCCTCACAATGTAACCATTCTGGAGAAGAGGCTGTCTGAGTGGAACTTCCTCCTTATCAAAGGAAAGCAAAGGGAATGAAAATGGTTTGCCACTCTGCAAATGGCATGGAAGGTTCTATCTGTGACGGTTCAAGGTATTGGCTCTAAGGAATGAAACTCATCCCGACATCTAACATATTAACAGCGATATACTAGAGAAAGCCTGACGATAAAGGTTGTAGGGTGGTGCATAATTCATCACCCACAAGACATGCTGCCGGATGTAGTTTATCGTCATATCACGGACATGAAGTGGAAAGATTTGATTGTGTAAATTGCTAGATCTGCTGCTAGAAATGTCGATTCATAGTATCGTGGTAGACAATTTTTCTAGCCAGTATCTATTTTCCACATTTCTGATTCTGCCATTTGTCCTTTTATCTTTAAAAGCAATTCACCCCTAGCAAGTCGGGAGTGCCACTATCACGCAAGGGGTTACAGAGAATTGAGAACAAGAGTAAAGAGGTATTTTTAAGGAAAGGATACAGAGAAGGACGGGGAACAAGTTCAAGGTGTCAGATGTCGATTGACATTACACTTGAATATTTGAAGATTATAGTCATCGGGAAAGCAAGTAAGGGGAAGGGAGTTACACAGACGGGAAGTGCGGGAGAAGAAGCTGTTGGAGTAGAAGAGACGGTTACATTTAACCGTTTTGACAGTGAAAGGGTGGGACCAAGATGCCAGCCTGGTAGCTCGTTTAAATTCATTCATTCTGGGAACCAGAGAAATTAGCTCGTCGGAACAGTTGCCGTGAAAATACTTGTAGAAGAGACAGAGGGAGGCCACGGCACGTCTTTAGGATAGCAATTGTAGACAAGATGCCAGATCAGGACCTATCATATCACAGACTTTCACATATATTAAAATTAAGCAAAAGAAACTTCAGACTAATTTTTAAAAAAATATGTTTATTTTGACGAAGAATTTATTTATTTTGTCGACTCTTAAAATTTAGTAACTTCTTATTTAAAATTTTGTAAATTCCTTTAACTGCGTAAAGACATTTTACCATCAACACAATTAACGTTAGAGAACATGTAAAAAATTATTAATACTTAATTATTGGCTCCAAGTACACACTAACCGAGCCAAAGATTTAACCCACAACTTCCTTTCTTTTTATGTGCCATGTCCTTTCAGGACGTAGGCGATCATGGCTCTCCACCTCCCTCTATCCCTTGCAGTTCTCAACAAGTTCCTTCCCTCTGCTTCCTCCCCCAGACCACGTCTGTCAACCGCTTGCTTAAGTCCGCCAGGTATGTCACGCGCTGCTTTCCCTTGTCTCTCTTTCCCTCTATTCGACCCGTGAGTATCAGATTCTCCAGGCACTCTTTCCTCATTATGTGAGCCAGAAACTTCAGCTGCCTCTTCCTGATATTAAGTATAAGCCTCCTCCTTGTTTAAAACCTCTCTAAGACTCAAAATTGCTCACATGCTCGGTCCACGATATCCTTAGCATCCTTCTGTAGAACCACATCTCCGTCGCCTCAAGTTTCTTCTTCACCTTTGAGGAAATCGTCCAACATTCGCTGCCGTAAAGAAGGACAGATATCACGTAACAGGAGGCACGGTTGTGTAACAGATATCGGCTCGGATTGAGGAATCGGAGAGCCGAGTTCGAATTCCAGTCGAATCCATTATATTCACTTACGTGCTAATACCCTTGGGAAAGGTATGAACCCTTTTCTTCAACCTCCAGGTATGGGTCAATAGCATGACAGAATGGGTTCTATAGCCTTGGATGGCAACTGGTCTACCACAGAAAGAAATAGCAAACAACTGCAAGAAAAAAATCAGCCTCGTCAGTCGTGTATTGAAAGGTACATATTCGCCTAAGCGTGTATGCACGCATGGCATTTAAAAAAAATTAATTTCTTTGATATCAGAGAAACCCTCCTGTCTTGCAGTACTCTGCCCAGATTTTGGAATGTGTCCTTGGCCATCCCAATACGCCTACGGATCTCAGTGTCGCACTTACCGTCCTCTGTCAAGACGCTCCCCAGGTATTTAAATTTCCGCGTCTGATTGATTCTAGTGATCACGATCTTCAAATCGCATTTCAGACGCATCCTTTTACTGATACTGTCACCAAATTCACGAGGTTTAATATTAATGTCTTCATGTGGCATAATAAATTAGCAGCAATGTCTCGCTAGATCAATTACGACTGACAAAAAGAGTTCAATCCTGACTGGGTGCCCCATACATTCGGCCTTGTGCCACTTCTAAGCTACGCTTATAAAATCACTGGCCCGTGGTATAATGATTAGTAGGGTTGTCTCGCTAGATCAATTACGACTGACAAAAAGAGTTCAATCCTGACTGGGTGCCCCATACATTCGGCCTTGTGCCACTTCTAAGCTACGCTTATAAAATCACTGGCGTACGTGGCCGTGGTATAATGATTAGTAGGGTTGTCTCGTTAGATCAATTACGAGCGAAAAGTGAGTCCTATCCTCACTGTGTGCGCCATATTTTCGGCCTTGTGCCACATCTGATCTACGCTTAGAAAATTACCAGACCACTCCGACGTGATGTAATGGTTAACAGGAGTGTCTCGCTTGAACTATTACGACTGAAAAGTGAGTCAAATCGTAACGGTTGTCCCATTTTTTCGGCCTTGTGCCATACCTGAGCTACGCTTATAAAATCACCAGTGCACTTCGACGCAGTGTAAGGTTCAGCAGGAATATGTCACTTCATCAATTACGACTAGAAAGTGAGTTCGATCGAGGATGAGTGCCTCATAATTTCGGCCTTGTGTCACGTGTCAGCTATGCTTAAAATATCACCATACGACAAATTAACAAAACTTACAGAAATCTAATATATATACACTAAATAAAAAGAAAATTACAAACACTTATCTTCATTATCTATGTATATTTCTGAGATGAGGTATTATGTACACTATTTACATTATTCGGACTATTGTCCTCATCTTTATCGCCATATTTATTACAACATTTCGACCCTTCAGTATATGTCTATATTTCTGAGATGAGGTATTATGTACACTATTTACATTATTCGGACTATTGTCCTCATCTTTGTCGCCATATTTATTACGTTTTGGCCGTTCAGTATCTGTCTATATTTCTGAGATGAGGTATTATGTACATTATTTACATTATTCGGACTATTGTCCTCATCTTTGTCGCCATATTTATTACAACGTTTCGACCCTTCAGTATCTGTCTATATTTCTGAGATGATGTATTATGTACACTATTAACATTATTCGGACTATTGTCCTCATCTTTGTTGCCATATTTATTAAAACGTTTCGGCCGTTGTGCGCTCCGACCTTCTTCAGGTGGCTGGAATGTCGAACTGAACCCTTTATTTCACTCACTGGGGTAGACTGTTCGAGTTCCACGTGCCAAGTTTAATAGAAGTCAGTTTTCAGTTATCTCCAAAAATATGGGGACAAATTGAAAAATCCTAGCAGAAACTGGGACGAATGAAAAGTGTCCAAGGTCACATGGCACAGTGTATAAAGTCGTTGCTTAGATCCAGTGACAGGACCAAAAGAGTGTGAGTTCAATACCCGGCTAAGGTAGTGGAGAACTTGGAGAGGGAAATTTACAGGAGATAGCTGATAAATGACATCCATTAACACATGGCACGTGGAACTAGAACAGTCTACGAGCGAAAATAAAGGGTTCAGTTCGACATTCCAAACACTTGAAGAAGGCCGGAGCGTACAAGGGCTGAAATGTTGTAATAAATATGGCGACAAAAAGGAGGACAATAGTCTAAATATTATCATCATCATTGTTATTATCAAAAACGTTTCGACGGTTGCGCACAGGTGCTTGTCGATCAAAGTGATGTTCAGAGAAATTCAAACTGAACTTTTGATTTGATCTCCTTGTGATGAAGGACCTTGTTTTCGTTCTGCTGTCTTTGTCCATTAAATAAAAGGATAGAGTTTGGTAATTCCCTGATCGACACATACCTGCAGAAGCCTCGGGAGCTCAACGGTAGAAAAATAACGATGATAACAACAAAGACAGAATTATTAGCCCGAATATAAATGAGGAAAAAAAACTGCTCATTCCTAGAATATAGATGTAAGCAAATAAACAAGATAAATAGTTAAGTTCCCACGTGATGACAGTAGATCTTCCGGTTACAACAGCGAGTCTTTGGGACATTTCTAAGGTCAATGAGAATTTTTATTTTTTTTTTTTTTATCATGTACTAAGAGATCATCCAACACAATCTCCACGCCCGACTCAAAGTATGGGGTTACCGAATGACATTGTAAAGGAAGGGGAAATAAAATAGAATTATAAAGACGAGTAGGATAGATATATGTATGACCCTGGACGTACAGAGACCAAGATTATTGTAGTCAAGGAAGCATTCACTGGGGAGTTTCTCCTCACAATGTAACCATTCTGCAGAAGAGGCTGTCTGAATAGAACTTCCTCCTTATCAAAGGAAACCAAAGGGAATGAAAGTGGTTTGCCATCTGCAAATCGCATGGAGGGTTCTATCTGTAAAGGTTCAAAGTATTGACTCTAAGGAATGAAACTCATCTCGACATCTAACATCGTAACAGCTATGTACTAGTGAAAGACTGACGATAAAGTTGTAGGGTAGTAAATAATTCATCACAACAACTGACACAAACGATCTTCTAATAGGTAGGTTGGTATTAGAAGAAGGCAGTAGGGAGTAAACGGATTGATATAATTAAGAATGGAACAAATCCGAAGTAAATCGATTTACTTAGGATATATATATATATATATATATATATATACTTTGTTTACACGTTATGTTCATAATATAATAAATAATTTGAGCAGAAAATATATAAAATAATTGGCGGACTTAATCCAGTTCATAATATATATTTATACATATACATACATAGATACAAACATATATATATATATATATATATATATATATATATATATATATATATATATATATATATATATATATATATATATATACAGAAACACGCATACACACATATACACATATATATACACACACAAAAAAGCATACACACATATGCATATACTTATATATATATATATATATATATATATATATATATATATATATATATATATATATATATATTCATAAATGTTTCATTAAATAATATAGACAAGTGTTGTCTATTTTTTTACGTAAATTGTTGCCCATATTATTTAATGAAACATGTATGATTGAAAAAATGCTGCCTAAATACACACAACATATATATATATATATATATATATATATATATATATATATATATATATGTGTGTGTGTGTGTGTGTGTGTGTGTGTGTAAGGGGGTATATATCTATATTTAAGTGTTTGAAGGAATCTGTTAGCATATAAATCGCGACTACATCTAGCCAACTCAACTGGAAATAATATATATATAATAATTTATTTTTGTTTTTACCATATATACATATATATATATATATATATATATATATATATATATATATATATATATATATATATATATATATATATATATAAGGGTGTATATATCTATATTTAAGTTTTTGAAGATTAAAGCTGGCTGGAAAGCATGGAGCCTGAACCGAATTCCACAACTGTGAAGTGCGAGAAAGGAATTTGTTAGCATAGAATTTGCGTCTCCATCTAGACAGATCAACTGGAAATCATATATATATATATATATATATATATATATATATATATATATAAACATATATAAATATATATATATATATATATATACATGCATATATAATTATATATGTAAATATTTATATATATATTACCTTATATATATATATATATATATATATATATATATATAAACTACATCCGCCATACTTCTGATTGGGAGATTGGAGGTTTTGAATAGATGGAAATCACCTCTTAATTGCTCTTGTTCTCAGGTCTACATTGACCCGAGGTAGGAGTACCGGTTAGGGTCACAGCTCTGTGCAAAATGTAAACCTCCAAACGAATAGAAAGTATTAGGTTAGTGCAAAAATAATGACGTAATAATGTCGTTTTTTGACGTGAAAAATAGGTAAAAAAACGACATTATTACGTCATTATTTTTGCACCAACCTAATACTATGAAAGTGTAGGAATGCATTTTCCTAGGACAAATACATTTTTATATCAATATGGCCAGCAATATATCTTATCTGTATTTGATGCCATAAAACTATGTTCGAAATATTTAGATTTCGGAATGAAATAACCGATAGGGATGTTGATATACAACTAAACATATCAAATCAACCCTCATAAAAGAATCTTTTCGTGATATGAATCTATATAAAATCCTACAAATTCTAAAAGAAATTGTATTCCAAAATATGACTTCAAGAAAACAACAATATAAAACACTCAAACATGTATATTTACCAAAGCTGAGAATTATCTACCATGTATTCAATTATGAAAGTAGAATAACATATATCAGTTTTATTTTAATCCAAAGCTACCAAAAAAATTATAATTAAATTTCAGCATTAAATGACACATAAGGAAATGAAATTCTGTCTCATATATATATATATATATATATATATATATATATATGTATTAGGTTGGTGCAAAAATAATGACGTAATAATGTCGTTTTTTGACGTTAAAAATACGTCAATAAACGACATTATTACGTCATTATTTTTGCACCAACCTAATATATATATATATATATATATATTCATAGATACATATATATATATATACATATATACATATATATATATATATATATATATATATATATATATATATATATATATAAAAGTGAACATAGAAGTCAACACTTAGAGGCGACAGTCTGTTCCATGCTAGACAATCGTCAAGCCTGACGATTGCATATAACATGAAACAGACTGTCGCCTCAAAGTGTTGACTTCTATATTCACTTTTATATTTACAAACGCTCTATCTCTGATATTGAGCACTTTATCCCATAAATATAGCACATCTTAAGACTATATATATATATATATATATATATGTATATATACTATAATTATTTAAAAAAATATGATTCCTTAAAAAATAATTATAAAAACTTTTAAAAAAGTAATAATTATAATAGGCTCTATTTTTGTATTGAGCGCTGTTTTTTTAAAAATGAAAACAAAAATACTAAAGAACTTCGTATTACTTACCTAACATATTCTTTCCTATTTTTCTACATATTTACACACAAAAACACACACACACCGATATATATATATATATATATATATATATATATATATATATATATATATATATAAAGTGAACATAGAAGCCAACATTTAGAGGCGACAGTCTATTTCATTCTAGATGAAATCGATGGCCTGACGATCGCGTCTAGCATGAAACAGACTGTCGCCTCTAAGTGTTGACTTCTATGTTCACTTTTATATTTACACACGCTCTATCTCTGATATTGAGCACTTTATCCCATAAATATAGCACACCTTAAGACAGTATTTCATACATATATATATATATATATATATATATATATATATATATATATATATATATAATGTCGC
>OZ010614.1:14119391-14176891 GCA_963932145.1 Acanthosepion lycidas
ATATATATATATATATATATATATATAGATCCAAATGAAATGAGAACGAATAAAATATATATTTAAACATTTACAACATTAATTTAAAATATTTACATATATGTGTGTGTGTATGAGTGTGTTTACGTAAGTGTGCGTTTATTTACATATGAGACCGAATATATATATATATATATATATGAAGAGTGTATGTATGTATATATATATATATATATATATATATATATATATATATATATAGATATATATATATATATGCACGGTACTTATTTGAAAGCACTCAATATCATAGATAGAGCTAACATATATAGTTGGATTGATATAAGGTATTGGACCCTGGGTTTCACGCTTTTGCGATCGTCAGACAAATCGTGAAACCCAGGGTCACAAACTCATATCACTCCAACTATATATATATATATATATATATATATATATATATATATATATATATATATATATATATATATATATATATATACAAATGAAATGATAACGTATGAAATATATTATTTACATTATTCGGACTACTGTCCTCATCTTTGAGAAGGCTGGAGCGTACTACGGCCGAAACGTTGTGATAAATATGGTGACAAAGATGAGAACAATAGTCCGAATAATGTAAATAATGTACATAATACCTCATCTCAGAAATATAGACAGGTATAAAATATAAATTCAAACATTCCCAACATTAATTTAATATATATATGTTGTGTGTGTGTGTGTGTGTGTGTGTGTGTGTGTGCACGTGCCTGCGTGTGTTTGTGTGTGTGTGCGCCTGTTTGCGCGCGTGTGTGTGTGTTTGCGTAAGTGTGTAGGTGTGCGTTTATTTACGTATGAGAAGGACACGGACATTGCCTAACATCTGAATTGTCACTTCCTACCTGTGTTGGAGTCGACGGGATCTGTGGCCGAACGCACCCGATAGATAACCCCGGAGAACTTGACAAGCGCGACAAGGTTGCTCGTCCTCTAAGTCGGGGATAAATACTAAAAATAAAAATAGACGTCGGGTACTGATCGGCAGAAATGTTAGTATTACACGATTGTCAGCGGTTATGTGTGGGAATCTTTGCCGAGTGTCGGAGAGAAAGGGCGGGGTGGCGTTTCCCTGTGGATCTTCGTCCCCACCCCCACACACACGCCTTCAGCTTTTTTGGGTTGTAGTTGTTTAAATGCGGGTCGGGAAAAGGGGTGGGGTCGTTCTTCTTTGTGTATTCAAATGCTTGAGAATTTATTGCGTAAGCGTCAAAGTGAACGGACAAGTGCATGTCGGTAACAGACGCGCGAGCGAGAGCGCACACACACACACACACACACACGCACGCACGCACACACACACACACGGACACATACAAACAAGTGGAATGAGGAAGATGAGAAGAGAAAAGGACAAGGGAAATGGAGAGGACAAGGGAAGTAGTGGAGGTTGTAAAAAAGGCGTGGAGTTGTCAGTCTTGATGATAAGTAAACACGGTTTAGTCGAGTACAAGGCTAAGGAGGAAGAAAGGAAAAAAGAAGATTATATAGCGCCAGTCCGCTCCTAAATAAATCACCACGCAAATGGCGTTTTTAAAAACTTCAGACGATACCATAATGCAATCTATCTATCTATCTATCTATCTGAGTCTCTGTTCATTATCTATCTATCTATCTATCTATCTATCTCTGCTAATACCTAATCTATCTCTTTCTGTTTGTTAATTTTCTATCTCTATCTCTCTCTCTCCCTGTATATATATATATATATATGTGTGTGTGTATGTGTGTGTGTGTGTGTGTGTGGTTCTCTGTTCATATCTATCTCGTTCTGTTCATATCTAATCTATCTCTCTGTTAATTATCTATCTATCTATCTATCTCAATCGTTCTATATCTATCTATCTATCTATCTATCTATCTATCTCAGTTTCTGTTCATATCTATCTCTATCTATCTCTCTCTCTCTCTATCTATCTATTTAATTCTATGTTCATATCTATTTATCCATCTATGCATCTCGTTCTGTTCATATCTATTTCTGTCTGCTAATTTTCTATCTATCTGCTTATATGTATGTATGTATATATCTGTGTACTGAAATTTTCTAATATATATATATATATATATATATATATGTGTGTGTGTGTGTGTGTGTGTGTGTTTACCGTATATATATGTGTGCTTGTGCGTGTCTAGTTAAATAAATTACAAAGATTATATCTGCTTATATTTAACATGATCCCGTCCCATTCACAAATATTTTTTCAGTGTATTTGAAAGGATTATAATAAAAATAAGCAGATGTTTTTGAGTCATTTCATCATACATGCCAAAAAGAGAATGTGCTGCCTAAATACACAAATATATATATATATATATATATGTGTGTGTGTGTGTGTTTGTGTGTGTGTATATATATATACACAAACACTTATATATATATATATATATATATATATATATATATATATATATATATATATAATATGGTTAAGTTAAGCTATATTTATGGATTAAAATACTCGATATCGTGGATAGAGAGTATGTAAATATAAAAGTGAACACTAAGTTCAACAAACAGCGTCAACTGCTTGAGGCATAAACGCAATCTTTAGGCCATGTGCGTTGTGTTTTGCCTCGAATCAATATATATATACGCTGGTCGATGGTGCACTATGGGTAGGTTTATTATATTATTCCAATGGATATTGGGTACGCGGTTATGGTTAAATTTTGAATTATTCTAATTGTGGATCCGAATGCAATTTTTTGAATATTTTCTGTTTTTGTTTGTTAGCATTTTTACTCTTTATTTATTATTGATTACTATAATACATTTTGTGTTGTCTTTTGATGTTATAACGATTACTTGTGTTCATGCGGACATTCGTAGTTTCTTAATTATTTATTACTTGCTTAATTTGTTTACTTATTTATTTATTTGGAATATTTTATTTTGAGTATTTATTTTTATTAATTTATTTGAAATTATTTTTATCTCGTTTGTTTTTAGCTTTCAATTTTTAAGTAAAAATTTGTTTTCATATCTGCATTTTGAGATGAACTTAAATCGTTTATTTACTAATTTGTGTTTGCCTTGGGGAGATGATTATAGCTATTTTCTCCTCCAGTCATAGATTACACATTTTGGATTTATTGGTGGAGGCTGATACTGTTTTCAATAACTTTCCATGATATTTTTTGGTACTTTTTTTTTGAATCTCCCATATATGTCTAGAAAGCATTGTGCTCTTCACGTATTTACTACTAGCAGTAGAGCCTGGCGTTGCCCGGGGATGTAACAGTAAGAGATAGATCAAGTATCGACCATCATAAAGACTGAAAAATAAAATTGACAAAGATTATTGTTTAAGGTTGACAGACACGCATGTCTTTAGTTTTTTTGTTTTGTTTTGTTTTTATTTTTATTTTTTATGAATTGGTCAACGCCAAACTCAAACATTGTTTTCAATCTTTATGAGTCTACCAATTGAATAGAATTTTATTATAAACAATTGTCTTGTAAATGGAATTTTTAAAGCATTCTGAATGTAAAAATAAAGAAAAAAGTGTGCAAGACAATAAGAAACACTACCTGCCAAAAAAAAGTGAAGTTTTGTTGAAATCGGTTGAAAAATGTAGGAAATCCGATCCCATATATAAATGAACACACGCACGCACACACACACACACACACACACACACACAGGCACACAAACAAACTGGGTTTTATAATAAGTATAACTCGATATGAGTTGTCCCCCATTCTTGAAACAGCGATGCCTCTTAATCGTGTTTTCAAATTGATTTCAGGCAAAAACAATTGTGTTTTTCCAATTTTTGGCGCTGTCAGAATCACCGCAAGGTAATCTTACGTAGTCCTGTGAAGTTTTGTTGAAATTGGTTGAAAAATGTAGGAAATCCAATCCAATATATAAACGTACACACACACACACATATATATATATATATACACACACACAACCTGGGTTTTATAATAAGTTTGATTTGTTAAGGTTGTTTTGTATGCGTAGTTTGTTTCCAGGGTCCGCTGTTACACATATGTATATCTGTTATACAAGATTGGTATATTACATTGTTCTGCAAACATTTAACATTTAAGGGACATTCGTTCTTTACTCTGCGGTTACATGTAGATTTGATTTGTGCAGCTGGTTTGTGGATTTTTTTCATGCGCTTTTTAAAATTATTTTTGTTATTTTTACGATGGGACTGGAACTGATTTTTACTGCGTTTTATCTACGTTTGCTTTTACGTTTTGTTGTACAGTGGGTTAAACCATAAGCTTTTTTTTCTGTTGGCCTTTTGAACTGTGTTGTCTGCATGCAAGTTTTGCCGAAAACCCACTATCTGTTAAGGTTGTTTCATAATCTTTCTTGGCTTCGTTGAAAATGGTTTCATTAGAAGGAATTGTCAGATAACCTGCTGTTCATCGATTGCGGGATCTGCTTGATTATTTATGGAAGTGGTGGTTGTTAGGTGCGTGTATGTAAAGTGGCTTGTCTTTAGGTTTTCTGCATGGTTGATATGTACCTTTTCTATGTTTGAATGTTGATATCTTAGGAACCTAGTTCTTTTAGGTCAGTTTATATGTCTGTATCAAATAACATTTTTGAAATATTTTATGCTTATTTTTCTGGTTTTGTCTGTGTTTTTGTTTTTTTGTCTCTTACAGTTTCACACCAAAAACTCGCTTTCACGAAGCTTGACACTACATTTGAATGAAAACTTTAACATTTTTAGGCATTTAAAACAACATGCCCACCTGTACACACAATTCCGTAAAATACTTGTCGAAAACACAATTATACTTCAACATGAAAACAATAGACAAAAACTAAAAATCCTTGAAGCATTATACATCAAACAGTTGAAACCCAACCTAAACAAAATCAATTATGGCATCTCTACAAATATTGTTAAATGTCTATAATTGGTAACAGAAGCCATTGGTTTATACCAACAGCTTTCCATACTTCATACTTCTTTAATTCACTCTCGTGTGGTCATGTGGGACGTCATGAGATGCGGTGCGATTTTCACTTCTAGCGTCTTATATGCGCGTGTTTATCGTTGCTTAGAAATCTTCTATGTAAACATTGACAGACTATCATCACTGTCTTGTCCGTATATTGTTTAACATCTTTGATAATGGCTTATCACAACGTTTCGGCCGTTGTACGCTCCTGCCTTCTTCAGGTGGGTTGAATGTCGAACTGAACACTTTATTTCGTTGATGACAGTGACAGAATCCAAAGAGTTTGAGTTCAATACCCTGTTAAAGCAATGGAGAACTTTGAGAAGGGAATTAACTGGAGATAACTGATAAATGACAACTATTAGACATGGCACGTGGAACTAGAACAGTCTACCTATTCTAGTGAAATAGAGGGATCAGTTTGAATTCCGAAATAAAAGGTTGTGATAAATATGATAGTTATCTCAGAAATATAGACACAATGTAAATAGTTTACATAATACCTCATATCAGAAATATAGACACATACAATAATTACCTCCTTTGAATAGTGTGTGAGTGTGTGTACACATATACATGAGAAGAGGAGGAAATATACATGTGCAGGATAACGGGATAGGAAGACATCTCTCATCAACACATTTACCATCATACATCTCATAACACTTAGAAAGAAAGGAGATCAAGTCACTAAGAAATACAGAGAACGAATGAGAAAGTTAAAAGAACATAAGTAAAATTTATTTAATTTAAAAATGTATTCCTTTTATTTGACTGAAGAAGGTCACGTGTAGCAGCAATAGGAAGACTAAAATCTCTATCTAGAGAAGGCAGGATGTATATAGCTGGCGGCCACGAATAGGCAGGAAGATTCTATTGGCCAACGTGAGAGCCAACAGCTGACTGACACGAATGTTAACTAGCATGCTAACATGCAAAAAAAAAAATAATAATCGATAGTTGTACTCGTCACAAGTGGTAAAAATTTAAATCTGCATGTCACTTTACTCCAATTGGCTCATTCGCTTGCTTAAACTCAACGTTGATTCTGATTACGCAGAACTGGGTTGGTGTGAAAAAGTATTTGTTGTTAACATTTTTTTTCATTCGGTTTTTCCAGTTACTAATCATGTTTTAAAGCTGATCGTTTTGTGTTCATTTTGTTTAGTTCTTTTTTCGTAACAGATTTAATGTTTAGTTTAGAGCTTAGAAAAATTGGCAGTGTGAGATAGGCATGTAGCAACATCAGCACGGCAAAGGGCACCTCTTTAAAGGCAAGGAAGAGCAAAATATTGTAAGTCAAGTGATAGCGATTGCTGTATGAGTCGTACGATTTTTGAATCAAGCACGGGCAACGCCGGGCTATGCTGCTAGTATAATATATACACTAAAACAAATCCACATGATAACAAAAAACATTTGCGGTTTCTCTCTTAATATATATATATATATATATATATATATATATATATATATATATATATATATATATATATATATATATATATATAGAAAGAACAGTAAGATATATAATCCTGTGTTCTTATAGATATTTTTATTTTTACAAAATGGTGCTCAATGTAAATTTAAAGAGCATTAATATTATAAATTAACTGATTTAAAACAGACGACATGCATTTAACGGATGTCACTATTCGTTGAAAAATACATGTCTACCTCTACCTAAACGTAACCGCTTTTTCGGACGTAACTAATAAGTGATACAACAAAAGTTAATGAAAATGAACACGCTACCACCCCTTGTCCTGATGAGTGGATTTCTCTGTATCCTTGGAAACAGTGAATTTTGAATTTTTGCCGTGCCTTTAATACTCAGTAAATTTAAGAATAAGTTACTCCAAAATTCGCTTGAGGATGAAATGGAACTAATGTCTTTAATTTAATTACAAAATTAAATCCGAAGCTTTTAGATTCCATTTTTGAAACATGGTTAGAACTGTGCAGCGAAAAAAAAATAAAAAATTATAATATATATATATATATATATATATATATATATATATATATATATATATATATATATATATATAATAACAAGGCTTAAACACTAATATTCTATGGTCATAATTTATTCCATTGGAATCGTAAATACAATCCAATTCATCAGACCTACAAATTCAAAAAGAAAACAGAAAAAACTTTTCTTTTTGAATTTGTAGGTCTGATGAATTGGATCGTATTTACGATTCCAATGGAATAAATTATCACCATGGAATATTAGTGTTTAAGCCTTTTTATTATATCCTTACTCTGTCCTAGACATTGAGTTCTACCTGGATTCTATCCTCTC
The DNA here is from genome assembly GCA_963932145.1 of Acanthosepion lycidas. Taxonomy (NCBI): domain Eukaryota; kingdom Metazoa; phylum Mollusca; class Cephalopoda; order Sepiida; family Sepiidae; genus Acanthosepion; species Acanthosepion lycidas. The sequence goes on from OZ010614.1 coordinate 14,126,687, forward strand.
GGAATTTTTTATTCAAAAAATATACATGTGTGTATATGCACCTGTGGATTTTGCATATACATGTATATTTACCACTAATATTATCTATCTATCTATCTATCTATCTATCTATCTATCTATATATATATATATATATATATATATATATATATATATATATATATATTATCGAATAATTCGGTAATAAATTTATTTCGATAGATAAGTTTTTAATATCTGCCTCATCAGACCGAAATGACAAAATTGAAGGCCGAAAGCATGGAGCACCCAGTGAAGATCTAACTCACTGCTCAGTTGTTCTAGCGAGATAAGCTTGTTAACCATTACACCTCTTCGAGGTGCCCAAAGAATTTGAAGATATATAATAGAAGCGCCAGACGGGAAATGGCAGCAGTATTTCGTGGACGAAAGAATGGTAGTTTATAAATGAGCAAGATGCATTCTGACAGGAGAAATCGTCTAGCACGATACAGTGAACAAAGCATTAATATTTCTCAACAGACCTGTTACCAGTGTCAATTAAATTTGGTCTGACATCAAAATGGCGAAAACCATTTTGGCACATTGCCTGTGTTATCGGACCTAACCTTTCTTCAATGAAATTCTTTAAAACCGGAAGTGATTCCTTCTTAATATGGACCCCAAACACACAAAAATATGAGAAGTGTGATAACGGAGGACATACATATCAAAACAGGATGCTGGGTTATTGATTTTTGATAATTTTCTATGCTAAAACTCTCTACCGATACATGAGTAAGGTACACATAACATAATAATTACTGTTGTTTCCAAAGTCTTTCTGGGCGAGAGTGGGAGTGATAAGAAACCTTAGATTCATACTATAGGAGTCATGTTTCAAGAGCTGAAGGAAAAAATAGGTGACAATTGTTTGCGATATACAGACTTACGCAGAAATATTACACACAGATTTGATTTGAACTGTTTATTTTTTATGGCTTATCAACCCATTGTGAATTAATTAAAGTCGACACATATTTGGGATTGTAAGAATAATTCTTTTTTTTTTTTAAGTTAATTCTGCAATAACTGTTTCTGGAGAATAACAATGCTTTTTCTAGATAGACGACCTACTATTTAACCCATAGCTGGAGGACTATACTTTCCCAAGGATATTTGCGCATGTAATGAAACCGACTGAAATTCGATCTCCGATTTCTCACTATACTATACAATATGAAGCGGGTGTACTCGGATATACAATTTTGCTGTTACACAATTTGGACAATTTTGCTGTTATACGATTTGGAGATTTTTGCTGTTATCGATGCGGATTATTTTGCCGTTACACGATTTGGACAATTTTGCTTTCACACGATTTGGACAATTTTGCTTTTACACGATTTGGACAGTTTTGCTGTTACACGATTTCGACAATTTTGCTGTTATACGATTTGGACAGTTTTGCTGTTACCGATGCGGACAATTTTGCTGCTACACCCGTTTTAGCAGATAATCCATAACATCTTTACAGTTTATAGCCAATTATTAATTTTTTAATTTAACATTTTTTTTTTTTAAATTATCACATAACACTTTCGAATGTCGAAGCTAATCTATTAAAAACATTGTCTTCAAATGCATTAAAACAAGTTGTCAGCATTTGGTAAGAATTTTGTAATTCAATATTTTATGTCCGGTTTCTGACTTCCTTTTCCTTCCTATTTAAAAAAATATCTAAATGTGATTAAATTTGACAATTTTTAAAAAAATCACTTTTCTTTTTTTTCCATAATAAATGTTCCTTTTTCCATAATAAATGTTCCTTCCTTAATAATTGCCTCGTCTTACTTCTACTGTGCTCTGCCTATCACTTTTTTTTTTGTGAATCGAGTCACCCCATGCAAGGCAGTAAGACCACTAAGTCACAAGGAGTTGCAGGGTGCGGAAGAATTAGGAACAGAAAGAAGAGAGAGTAATCATGAGAACAGTAGATAGCGATTGACATGGTATTTAATTTTTCACAGATTAAACGTGGAACTGGAAGGGAGTTCCACAAGCGAGAAGTGCGAGTAAAGAAACTGTTAGCATAGAACTTGCGGCTGCCAGCTCAAATTCAGAAACTCTATGTACCATAGCGTAGAGCTCATCCGAACAATTGACATCTATCTATCTATCTATCTATCTATCTATCTATCTATCTATATATATATATATATATATATATATATATATATATATATATATATATATATATATATATATAATTATTATTTTAAAAATACGATTTCTTCGCTACATAAGAGTTCTCATGTTTCAAAAACGAGAGCCGGAACCATCAATATATTTATTAAAATTAAAGTGAATTAAAGTAACAAGCCCTCTTCTTACTTTAATTCAATTTAATTTTAATAATTATATTGATGGTTTCGGTTCTCGTTTTTGAAACATGAGAACTCTTATGTAGCGAAGGAATCATATTTTTTAAAAAATAATTATAATCTAAGCTTTGCTTCTGTATGGAGCACTGTTTTTTGTTTTTGTTTTTTAAATAAAAGCAAAAATACTAAAGAACCCTGTATTATTTACCTAACGCCTTCTTTCTTATTTTTCTACATACCTGCACCCCCCCACACACATGTGAATTACAAAATAATTTTGTTAAGTAAGTGGGATTTATGACTATTAGAAAGAAATTATTGAATGGTGTGTAATACAGTTGTTCATGAAATATTTTTACATGACTTACGAAATTGCCGACTTTTGTGAAACAGGTTCCCGAGTCGCACACTCCTTCAGAGTCGTAGAGATGCCAACTGCAACTCTAAATGCTGTTTGAGTATCCCGGACGCTGTAGTCATATGGAGCCCATCAAACTTCAGACTGATTTTGAATGTAAAGTTTTCCTTCTCCTAAATTGATTGCCTTACCAAGAATATAAAAGCATTCCTTCTCCTAAATTGGTGGCTTCATCAAGAGTAAAGAGTTTTCCTTCTCATAAATTGTTTGCCTTACTTAGACTGAAGAGATTACCTTCTAAATTGGTTGCTTTACAAAGAACATAGAAGCTTTCCTTCTCCTAAATTAGTTGCTCTATCAAAAGTAAAGATTTTTTCTTCTCCTAAATTGGTTGCCTTAATAAGACTAAAGAATTTTCATTCTAAATTGGTTGCCTTACTAAGAGTAAAGTTATTTTCCTTCTCTTAAATTGGTTGCCTTAAAGTGTTTTCCTTCTAAATTGGACAATAAGTGTACCGGTTTCAGGAAGACAGAAGATGGCGATTGGCATTGAATTTCAATTTTTGTAGATCGTAGCAGAGAGGCAAGAGATTAAGAGGGAATTTCACAGGTAGAAAATGCGATTACAAAAGAACTGACGGTTACATCTAACTAGTAAAACGGTGAGACCTAGTTGCTGCTTCAATATACACAATATATATATATATATATATATATATATATATATATATATATATATATGATTACACTTAAGTTCTATTATAAGTGCCCTCGTTTTTTAGTTTGCGCCGCCCCTTCCTTTTTTCCTCTCTCTCATATTCTCTTTTCTTGTATAAGGTTAGTAATGCAAAGCAGACGGAAATTTTTCACATATACCTCGGCAGTAGGAATAGGCTGGATTTTAAGTTTAGATCATATTGTTTTTTATTGTGCGTAATGTCACCACAAATGTATCCAAACTTTTCCAGTGTCTGTTTTTTAATTTTAATTTTAGGTCAGCGAATCTGTAGTGATTTATGCATCGGAAAATAATTCCTATTTATCTGTATCTCACTCATTTAAACCGTTATTTAACTGCTCTCTTTAAAACTTTTCTATTTTAAATTTTAATCCCCACCTTCACTTTTAGGCCTTCCTGTTCTTCTTTCTTCTCTTACACCCTCTCTCTAGAGCTTCCATACATTTCCCTCTCACACTTGTTTCCCACTCCCACACATACACTCTTACTAAAATTCTTTTTTTATACCCGGAGTTATATTTTCCGATTTCTTTTTGAAGTTGTAGGTCTAATGAATTGGATCGTGTTTACGATTCAAATGTAATAAATTATAACAGTGTAATATTAGGGTTTGAGCCTTTTATATTATATTCTTACTCTCTCCTGGGCATTGAGTTCTACCTGGATTCTATCCACTTGGGAATATATATATATATATATATATATATATATATATATATATATATATATATATATATATATATATATTGAATTTGTAGGTCTGATGTATTGGAATGTGTTTACGATTCCAATGGAATAAATTATAACCATGGAATATTAGTGTTTGAGACTTTTATGTTATATTCTTACTCTGTCTTGGACATTGAGTTCTACCTGGATTCTATCATATATATTTTATAAAACATTATATGTTAGTGACATGATTGTTTTTGCCTATGCTTTAGCTTTTATTCTCTTATAAAAAAACATTTTGCTTTATAAAACATTAATATATAAAACATTCTGTTTTATAAAACAGTAACATAAAGTTTTGTTTCATAAAACACTAATATATGGCAATAACATGTTTGTTTTAACTGCACTTCAGCTTTTTTCTTTTATTAAAAACATTTTCCTGTATAAAACATTAATAAATAAAACTTAATATTTCATAAAACATTAATATGTGGTAGTGAAATGCTTGTTTTTACAATGTTTTTGTGTTTTTCTATTATTAAAAACATTTTGTTTTATTTAAAGCATTCATGTTTACAAATCATTAATATATAAAAAATGTTTGTTTTATAAAACATTAATATGTGCTTTTGACATGTTTGTTTTTAACTATACCTCTGCTTTTTTCTTTTAGTAAAAACATTCTGTTTTATTTAAAAGGTTTTGTTTTATAAAACATTAATATATAAAACAGTTTGTTTTATAAAACATTATTATATAGTAGTGATTTTTGTTTTTAACTACGCCTCTGAGTTTTTTTTTATTAAAACATTCTGTTTTATTTAAAACATTCTGGTTTACAAATCATTAATATATAAGAAAAAAAGGTTTGTTTTATAAAACATTAATATGTGCCTGTGACATGTTTGTTTTTAACTATACCTCTGCTTTTTTCTTTTATTAAAAACATTCTGTTTAATTTAAAAGATTCTGGTTTATAAAACATTGATATATAAAAAGGCTTGTTTTCTAAAATAATAATATATGGTAATGACATTTTTTTTTATTATGTCTTCTTGTTTTTCTTTTTATTAAAAACTATTCTGTCTTATTTAAAACATTCTGTTTTATAAAACATTGTTATGTAGTAGTGATGTTTGGTTGTACCTATATCTCTGTGTTTTTCTTTTATTATAAAAAACTTTTTGCTTTATAAACCATTAATATATAAAATGTTCTTGTTTATAAACCATTAATATATGACAGGGCAAATGCGTTTTTAATCTTTCTAACGTTTATTTTATGTAAAGCCTTCTGTTTTACAAAAGATTAATATTAAATGGCGTCTTATTAAATATGGCGTCAGCAAAGATATGATTTAAACGGGTACAAAAATTTTAGTACTACAGAATAATGAATTATGAGTTGAACATTATAATTAGCGAAACAGGAATAATTTTATAAAAATTGTTATTATAAAACGGCAGGTTCAAATGTCATCAGCAAAAGGCGGGCCGAACGTAAGCTTTTGGTGACAGGAGAGCTTGGAAACAGAAACAAGCACAGATAATCCACAGGTCAAAAGAAAATTTTGAGTTCAGATTCAAGACACGTTGTCGAGGTACACAGTTAAAAAAAAAAAAAAAAAAAAATTTGGTGGTTCAATTAATCATGCATAAGAAACATGTATCACAAGCTTCATACATCATAAAAAAAAGTGATTCTGAAAATATTCTTCTAATCAATGAATATTTAAATTATTTTAACTCGAAAAATCTTCAATTCTAGTCACAATAAATAAAACGATCCTTGCTTATTGGCAATAAAATATTGATTACCGAAGAAAAGGTCTACTTCTGCTTTCAATTATTCTGCAAATGTGGAAACTCTTTAAAGTTGCCAAATTAAGATTAAAGATTCTATAAAATAAGAAAGAATGGCTTATTAATAAAATTATTTATAACCGTTGCAGGAGATGAGCGTCATTGATTAAACTTTTGAGCCCTGACCATAGCTTTGCCGGGGGTAGAGAAAAATGACCTAATGCCCAGTCATTGAACAGTGCTGGAGAAAAATGACGTTATGCCCAGCCACCAGTTTGACAGTGGGTAAACACTTGTCACTATTCTTATATCTACCGAAAAATATTACATATCAATTATTTGCGAATTCTGACTGAGGAGCTCAGACAGAAGGTTTAAAATTGTTCAGTAACGCAGCGCTCAAGGGGTTACAAGCATACATCAATAAAATTAAATAATTAAAGTCTATATACAAAGTAAAAAACATTACTTAACCTTTTCCTTCTGTACGTAAGAGTGAACGTGGATCAGTAATATTTAAGAACTCTCCAAAGATTTTCGATCACGTGTTTACGGCTATTCACTTGGCCTCTATCAAGATCAAATGCATTCAAAACCAAATGAAGGCCGATCACGCAGCATATGGGAAGATATTCAAAAAGTCTTCGGTAGTCCTGGGCTGACACAAATTACTAAGATCATGGTCTATCTAGTTGTTATAATCTCAATTCTCCAGTACGGCTGTGAGATCTGGGAGTACTCTAGCAAAGAGATATCGGCAAACTTGACAGATTCCATTAAATTAACTCTTTGAGTCCTGGCCACGGCTTTCCTGCTGGTAGAGAGAAATGACGTAATGCCCAGCCAACGGTTCAACAATGGTAGAGAGAAATGACGTAATGCCCAGCCACCGGTTCAACAATGGTAGAGTGAAATGACGTAATGCCCAGCCAACGGTTCAACAATGGTAGAGAGAAATGACGTAATGCCCAGCCACCGGTTCAACAATAGTAGAGTGAAATGACGTAATGCCCAGCCACCGGTTCAACAATATTAGAGTGAAATGATGTAATGCCCAGCCACCGGTTCAACAATGGTAGAGAGAAATGACGTAATGCCCAGCCACCGGTTCAACAATAGTAGAGTGAAATGACGTAATGCCCAGCCATCGGTTCAACAATGGTAGAGAGAAATGACGTAATGCCCAGCCACCGGTTCAACAATGGTAGAGAGAAATGACGTAATACCCAGCCACCGGTTCAACAATGGTAGAGTGAAATGACGTAATGCCCAGCCACCGGTTCAACAATGGTAGCGAGAAATGACGTAATGCCCAGCCACCGGTTCAACAATATTAGAGTGAAATGACATAATGCCCAGCCACCGGTTCAACAATGGTAGAGAGAAATGACGTAATGCCCAGCCACCGGTTCAACAATGGTAGAGAGAAATGACGTAATGCCCAGCCAACGGTTCAACAATGGTAGAGAGAAATGACGTAATGCCCAGCCACCGGTTCAACAATAGTAGAGTGAAATGACGTAATGCCCAGCCACCGGTTCAACAATATTAGAGTGAAATGATGTAATGCCCAGCCACCGGTTCAACAATGGTAGAGAGAAATGACGTAATGCCCAGCCACCGGTTCAACAATAGTAGAGTGAAATGACGTAATGCCCAGCCATCGGTTCAACAATGGTAGAGAGAAATGACGTAATGCCCAGCCACCGGTTCAACAATGGTAGAGAGAAATGACGTAATACCCAGCCACCGGTTCAACAATGGTAGAGAGAAATGACGTAATGCCCAGCCACCGGTTCAACAATAGTAGAGTGAAATGACGTAATGCCCAGCCACCGGTTCAACAATAGTAGAGTGAAATGACGTAATGCCCAGCCACCGGTTCAACAATAGTAGAGTGAAATGACGTAATGCCCAGCCACCGGTTCAACAATGGTAGAGAGAAATGACGTAATGCCCAGCCACCGGTTCAACAATGGTAGAGAGAAATGACGTAATGCCCAGCCACCGGTTCAAAAATAGTAGAGTGAAATGACGTAATGCCCAGCCACCGGTTCAACAATAGTAGAGTGAAATGACGTAATGCCCAGCCACCGGTTCAACAATGGTAGAGAGAAATGACGTAATGCCCAGCCACCGGTTCAACAATGGTAGAGAGAAATGACGTAATGCCCAGCCACCGGTTCAACAATAGTAGAGTGAAATGACGTAATGCCCAGCCACCGGTTCAACAATAGTAGAGTGAAATGACGTAATGCCCAGCCACCGGTTCAACAATAGTAGAGTGAAATGACGTAATGCCCAGCCACCGGTTCAACAATAGTAGAGTGAAATGACGTAATGCCCAGCCACCGGTTCAACAATAGTAGAGTGAAATGACGTAATGCCCAGCCACCGGTTCAACAATGGTAGAGAGAAATGACGTAATGCCCAGCCACCGGTTCAACAATAGTAGAGTGAAATGACGTAATGCCCAGCCACCGGTTCAACAATATTAGAGTGAAATGACGTAATACCCAGCCACCGGTTCAACAATGGTAGAGAGAAATGACGTAATGCCCAGCCACCGGTTCAACAATGGTAGAGAGAAATGACGTAATGCCCAGCCACCGGTTCAACAATAGTAGAGTGAAATGACGTAATGCCCAGCCACCGGTTCAACAATAGTAGAGTGAAATGACGTAATGCCCAGCCACCGGTTCAACAATATTAGAGTGAAATGACGTAATACCCAGCCACCGGTTCAACAATGGTAGAGAGAAATGACGTAATGCCCAGCCACCGGTTCAACAATGGTAGAGAGAAATGACGTAATGCCCAGCCACCGGTTCAACAATATTAGAGTGAAATGACATAATGCCCAGCCACCGGTTCAACAATGGTAGAGAGAAATGACGTAATGCCCAGCCACCGGTTCAACAATGGTAGAGTGAAATGACGTAATGCCCAGCCAACGGTTCAACAATGGTAGAGAGAAATGACGTAATGCCCAGCCACCGGTTCAACAATAGTAGAGTGAAATGACGTAATGCCCAGCCACCGGTTCAACAATATTAGAGTGAAATGATGTAATGCCCAGCCACAGGTTCAACAATGGTAGAGAGAAATGACGTAATGCCCAGCCACCGGTTCAACAATAGTAGAGTGAAATGACGTAATGCCCAGCCATCGGTTCAACAATGGTAGAGAGAAATGACGTAATGCCCAGCCACCGGTTCAACAATGGTAGAGAGAAATGACGTAATACCCAGCCACCGGTTCAACAATGGTAGAGAGAAATGACGTAATGCCCAGCCACCGGTTCAACAATAGTAGAGTGAAATGACGTAATGCCCAGCCACCGGTTCAACAATAGTAGAGTGAAATGACGTAATGCCCAGCCACCGGTTCAACAATGGTAGAGAGAAATGACGTAATGCCCAGCCACCGGTTCAACAATGGTAGAGAGAAATGACGTAATGCCCAGCCACCGGTTCAAAAATAGTAGAGTGAAATGACGTAATGCCCAGCCACCGGTTCAACAATAGTAGAGTGAAATGACGTAATGCCCAGCCACCGGTTCAACAATGGTAGAGAGAAATGACGTAATGCCCAGCCACCGGTTCAACAATGGTAGAGAGAAATGACGTAATGCCCAGCCACCGGTTCAACAATAGTAGAGTGAAATGACGTAATGCCCAGCCACCGGTTCAACAATAGTAGAGTGAAATGACGTAATGCCCAGCCACCGGTTCAACAATAGTAGAGTGAAATGACGTAATGCCCAGCCACCGGTTCAACAATAGTAGAGTGAAATGACGTAATGCCCAGCCACCGGTTCAACAATAGTAGAGTGAAATGACGTAATGCCCAGCCACCGGTTCAACAATGGTAGAGAGAAATGACGTAATGCCCAGCCACCGGTTCAACAATAGTAGAGTGAAATGACGTAATGCCCAGCCACCGGTTCAACAATATTAGAGTGAAATGACGTAATACCCAGCCACCGGTTCAACAATGGTAGAGAGAAATGACGTAATGCCCAGCCACCGGTTCAACAATGGTAGAGAGAAATGACGTAATGCCCAGCCACCGGTTCAACAATAGTAGAGTGAAATGACGTAATGCCCAGCCACCGGTTCAACAATAGTAGAGTGAAATGACGTAATGCCCAGCCACCGGTTCAACAATAGTAGAGTGAAATAACGTAATGCCCAGCCACCGGTTCAACAATGGTAGAGAGAAATGACGTAATGCCCAGCCACCGGTTCAACAATGGTAGAGAGAAATGACGTAATGCCCAGCCACCGGTTCAACAATAGTAGAGTGAAATGACGTAATGCCCAGCCACCGGTTCAACAATAGTAGAGTGAAATGACGTAATGCCCAGCCACCGGTTCAACAATAGTAGAGTGAAATGACGTAATGCCCAGCCACCGGTTCAACAATAGTAGAGTGAAATGACGTAATGCCCAGCCACCGGTTCAACAATAGTAGAGTGAAATGACGTAATGCCCAGCCACCGGTTCAACAATGGTAGAGAGAAATGACGTAATGCCCAGCCACCGGTTCAACAATAGTAGAGTGAAATGACGTAATGCCCAGCCACCGGTTCAACAATATTAGAGTGAAATGACGTAATGCCCAGCCAACGGTTCAACAATGGTAGAGAGAAATGACGTAATGCCCAGCCACCGGTTCAACAATGGTAGAGAGAAATGACGTAATGCCCAGCCACCGGTTCAACAATAGTAGAGTGAAATGACGTAATGCCCAGCCACCGGTTCAACAATAGTAGAGTGAAATGACGTAATGCCCAGCCACCGGTTCAACAATGGTAGAGAGAAATGACGTAATGCCCAGCCACCGGTTCAACAATGGTAGAGAGAAATGACGTAATGCCCAGCCACCGGTTCAAAAATAGTAGAGTGAAATGACGTAATGCCCAGCCACCGGTTCAACAATATTAGAGTGAAATGACGTAATGCCCAGCCACCGGTTCAACAATATTAGAGTGAAATGACGTAATGCCCAGCCACAGGTTCAACAATGGTAGAGAGAAATGACGTAATGCCCAGCCACCGGTTCAACAATATTAGAGTGAAATGACATAATGCCCAGCCACCGGTTCAACAATGGTAGAGAGAAATGACGTAATGCCCAGCCACCGGTTCAACAATGGTAGAGTGAAATGACGTAATGCCCAGCCAACGGTTCAACAATGGTAGAGAGAAATGACGTAATGCCCAGCCACCGGTTCAACAATAGTAGAGTGAAATGACGTAATGCCCAGCCACCGGTTCAACAATATTAGAGTGAAATGATGTAATGCCCAGCCACAGGTTCAACAATGGTAGAGAGAAATGACGTAATGCCCAGCCACCGGTTCAACAATGGTAGAGAGAAATGACGTAATGCCCAGCCACCGGTTCAAAAATAGTAGAGTGAAATGACGTAATGCCCAGCCACCGGTTCAACAATAGTAGAGTGAAATGACGTAATGCCCAGCCACCGGTTCAACAATAGTAGAGTGAAATGACGTAATGCCCAGCCACCGGTTCAACAATGGTAGAGAGAAATGACGTAATGCCCAGCCACCGGTTCAACAATGGTAGAGAGAAATGACGTAATGCCCAGCCACCGGTTCAACAATAGTAGAGTGAAATGACGTAATGCCCAGCCACCGGTTCAACAATAGTAGAGTGAAATGACGTAATGCCCAGCCACCGGTTCAACAATAGTAGAGTGAAATGACGTAATGCCCAGCCACCGGTTCAACAATAGTAGAGTGAAATGACGTAATGCCCAGCCACCGGTTCAACAATAGTAGAGTGAAATGACGTAATGCCCAGCCACCGGTTCAACAATGGTAGAGAGAAATGACGTAATGCCCAGCCACCGGTTCAACAATAGTAGAGTGAAATGACGTAATGCCCAGCCACCGGTTCAACAATATTAGAGTGAAATGACGTAATGCCCAGCCAACGGTTCAACAATGGTAGAGAGAAATGACGTAATGCCCAGCCACCGGTTCAACAATGGTAGAGAGAAATGACGTAATGCCCAGCCACCGGTTCAACAATAGTAGAGTGAAATGACGTAATGCCCAGCCACCGGTTCAACAATAGTAGAGTGAAATGACGTAATGCCCAGCCACCGGTTCAACAATAGTAGAGTGAAATGACGTAATGCCCAGCCACCGGTTCAACAATGGTAGAGAGAAATGACGTAATGCCCAGCCACCGGTTCAACAATGGTAGAGAGAAATGACGTAATGCCCAGCCACCGGTTCAAAAATAGTAGAGTGAAATGACGTAATGCCCAGCCACCGGTTCAACAATATTAGAGTGAAATGACGTAATGCCCAGCCACCGGTTCAACAATATTAGAGTGAAATGACGTAATGCCCAGCCACAGGTTCAACAATGGTAGAGAGAAATGACGTAATGCCCAGCCACCGGTTCAACAATATTAGAGTGAAATGACATAATGCCCAGCCACCGGTTCAACAATGGTAGAGAGAAATGACGTAATGCCCAGCCACCGGTTCAACAATGGTAGAGTGAAATGACGTAATGCCCAGCCAACGGTTCAACAATGGTAGAGAGAAATGACGTAATGCCCAGCCACCGGTTCAACAATAGTAGAGTGAAATGACGTAATGCCCAGCCACCGGTTCAACAATATTAGAGTGAAATGATGTAATGCCCAGCCACAGGTTCAACAATGGTAGAGAGAAATGACGTAATGCCCAGCCACCGGTTCAACAATAGTAGAGTGAAATGACGTAATGCCCAGCCATCGGTTCAACAATGGTAGAGAGAAATGACGTAATGCCCAGCCACCGGTTCAACAATGGTAGAGAGAAATGACGTAATACCCAGCCACCGGTTCAACAATGGTAGAGAGAAATGACGTAATGCCCAGCCACCGGTTCAACAATAGTAGAGTGAAATGACGTAATGCCCAGCCACCGGTTCAACAATAGTAGAGTGAAATGACGTAATGCCCAGCCACCGGTTCAACAATAGTAGAGTGAAATGACGTAATGCCCAGCCACCGGTTCAACAATGGTAGAGAGAAATGACGTAATGCCCAGCCACCGGTTCAAAAATAGTAGAGTGAAATGACGTAATGCCCAGCCACCGGTTCAACAATATTAGAGTGAAATGACGTAATACCCAGCCACCGGTTCAACAATGGTAGAGAGAAATGACGTAATGCCCAGCCACCGGTTCAACAATGGTAGAGAGAAATGACGTAATGCCCAGCCACCGGTTCAACAATGGTAGAGAGAAATGACGTAATGCCCAGCCACCGGTTCAACAATAGTAGAGTGAAATGACGTAATGCCCAGCCACCGGTTCAACAATAGTAGAGTGAAATGACGTAATGCCCAGCCACCGGTTCAACAATAGTAGAGTGAAATGACGTAATGCCCAGCCACCGGTTCAACAATAGTAGAGTGAAATGACGTAATGCCCAGCCACCGGTTCAACAATAGTAGAGTGAAATGACGTAATGCCCAGCCACCGGTTCAACAATGGTAGAGAGAAATGACGTAATGCCCAGCCACCGGTTCAACAATAGTAGAGTGAAATGACGTAATGCCCAGCCACCGGTTCAACAATATTAGAGTGAAATGACGTAATACCCAGCCACCGGTTCAACAATGGTAGAGAGAAATGACGTAATGCCCAGCCACCGGTTCAACAATGGTAGAGAGAAATGACGTAATGCCCAGCCACCGGTTCAACAATAGTAGAGTGAAATGACGTAATGCCCAGCCACCGGTTCAACAATAGTAGAGTGAAATGACGTAATGCCCAGCCACCGGTTCAACAATATTAGAGTGAAATGACGTAATACCCAGCCACCGGTTCAACAATGGTAGAGAGAAATGACGTAATGCCCAGCCACCGGTTCAACAATGGTAGAGAGAAATGACGTAATGCCCAGCCACCGGTTCAACAATATTAGAGTGAAATGACATAATGCCCAGCCACCGGTTCAACAATGGTAGAGAGAAATGACGTAATGCCCAGCCACCGGTTCAACAATGGTAGAGTGAAATGACGTAATACCCAGCCACCGGTTCAACAATGGTAGAGAGAAATGACGTAATGCCCAGCCACCGGTTCAACAATAGTAGAGTGAAATGACGTAATGCCCAGCCACCGGTTCAACAATAGTAGAGTGAAATGACGTAATGCCCAGCCACCGGTTCAACAATGGTAGAGAGAAATGACGTAATGCCCAGCCACCGGTTCAACAATGGTAGAGAGAAATGACGTAATGCCCAGCCACCGGTTCAAAAATAGTAGAGTGAAATGACGTAATGCCCAGCCACCGGTTCAACAATAGTAGAGTGAAATGACGTAATGCCCAGCCACCGGTTCAACAATGGTAGAGAGAAATGACGTAATGCCCAGCCACCGGTTCAACAATGGTAGAGAGAAATGACGTAATGCCCAGCCACCGGTTCAACAATAGTAGAGTGAAATGACGTAATGCCCAGCCACCGGTTCAACAATAGTAGAGTGAAATGACGTAATGCCCAGCCACCGGTTCAACAATAGTAGAGTGAAATGACGTAATGCCCAGCCACCGGTTCAACAATAGTAGAGTGAAATGACGTAATGCCCAGCCACCGGTTCAACAATAGTAGAGTGAAATGACGTAATGCCCAGCCACCGGTTCAACAATGGTAGAGAGAAATGACGTAATGCCCAGCCACCGGTTCAACAATAGTAGAGTGAAATGACGTAATGCCCAGCCACCGGTTCAACAATATTAGAGTGAAATGACGTAATACCCAGCCACCGGTTCAACAATGGTAGAGAGAAATGACGTAATGCCCAGCCACCGGTTCAACAATGGTAGAGAGAAATGACGTAATGCCCAGCCACCGGTTCAACAATAGTAGAGTGAAATGACGTAATGCCCAGCCACCGGTTCAACAATAGTAGAGTGAAATGACGTAATGCCCAGCCACCGGTTCAACAATAGTAGAGTGAAATAACGTAATGCCCAGCCACCGGTTCAACAATGGTAGAGAGAAATGACGTAATGCCCAGCCACCGGTTCAACAATGGTAGAGAGAAATGACGTAATGCCCAGCCACCGGTTCAACAATAGTAGAGTGAAATGACGTAATGCCCAGCCACCGGTTCAACAATAGTAGAGTGAAATGACGTAATGCCCAGCCACCGGTTCAACAATAGTAGAGTGAAATGACGTAATGCCCAGCCACCGGTTCAACAATAGTAGAGTGAAATGACGTAATGCCCAGCCACCGGTTCAACAATAGTAGAGTGAAATGACGTAATGCCCAGCCACCGGTTCAACAATGGTAGAGAGAAATGACGTAATGCCCAGCCACCGGTTCAACAATAGTAGAGTGAAATGACGTAATGCCCAGCCACCGGTTCAACAATATTAGAGTGAAATGACGTAATGCCCAGCCAACGGTTCAACAATGGTAGAGAGAAATGACGTAATGCCCAGCCACCGGTTCAACAATGGTAGAGAGAAATGACGTAATGCCCAGCCACCGGTTCAACAATAGTAGAGTGAAATGACGTAATGCCCAGCCACCGGTTCAACAATAGTAGAGTGAAATGACGTAATGCCCAGCCACCGGTTCAACAATGGTAGAGAGAAATGACGTAATGCCCAGCCACCGGTTCAACAATGGTAGAGAGAAATGACGTAATGCCCAGCCACCGGTTCAAAAATAGTAGAGTGAAATGACGTAATGCCCAGCCACCGGTTCAACAATATTAGAGTGAAATGACGTAATGCCCAGCCACCGGTTCAACAATATTAGAGTGAAATGACGTAATGCCCAGCCACAGGTTCAACAATGGTAGAGAGAAATGACGTAATGCCCAGCCACCGGTTCAACAATATTAGAGTGAAATGACATAATGCCCAGCCACCGGTTCAACAATGGTAGAGAGAAATGACGTAATGCCCAGCCACCGGTTCAACAATGGTAGAGTGAAATGACGTAATGCCCAGCCAACGGTTCAACAATGGTAGAGAGAAATGACGTAATGCCCAGCCACCGGTTCAACAATAGTAGAGTGAAATGACGTAATGCCCAGCCACCGGTTCAACAATATTAGAGTGAAATGATGTAATGCCCAGCCACAGGTTCAACAATGGTAGAGAGAAATGACGTAATGCCCAGCCACCGGTTCAACAATGGTAGAGAGAAATGACGTAATGCCCAGCCACCGGTTCAAAAATAGTAGAGTGAAATGACGTAATGCCCAGCCACCGGTTCAACAATAGTAGAGTGAAATGACGTAATGCCCAGCCACCGGTTCAACAATAGTAGAGTGAAATGACGTAATGCCCAGCCACCGGTTCAACAATGGTAGAGAGAAATGACGTAATGCCCAGCCACCGGTTCAACAATGGTAGAGAGAAATGACGTAATGCCCAGCCACCGGTTCAACAATAGTAGAGTGAAATGACGTAATGCCCAGCCACCGGTTCAACAATAGTAGAGTGAAATGACGTAATGCCCAGCCACCGGTTCAACAATAGTAGAGTGAAATGACGTAATGCCCAGCCACCGGTTCAACAATAGTAGAGTGAAATGACGTAATGCCCAGCCACCGGTTCAACAATAGTAGAGTGAAATGACGTAATGCCCAGCCACCGGTTCAA
Organism: Acanthosepion lycidas; assembly: GCA_963932145.1. Lineage (NCBI taxonomy): Eukaryota > Metazoa > Mollusca > Cephalopoda > Sepiida > Sepiidae > Acanthosepion > Acanthosepion lycidas. The sequence continues at coordinate 14,143,262 of OZ010614.1, forward strand.
CAATGGTAGAGAGAAATGACGTAATGCCCAGCCACCGGTTCAACAATAGTAGAGTGAAATGACGTAATGCCCAGCCACCGGTTCAACAATATTAGAGTGAAATGACGTAATGCCCAGCCAACGGTTCAACAATGGTAGAGAGAAATGACGTAATGCCCAGCCACCGGTTCAACAATGGTAGAGAGAAATGACGTAATGCCCAGCCACCGGTTCAACAATAGTAGAGTGAAATGACGTAATGCCCAGCCACCGGTTCAACAATAGTAGAGTGAAATGACGTAATGCCCAGCCACCGGTTCAACAATAGTAGAGTGAAATGACGTAATGCCCAGCCACCGGTTCAACAATGGTAGAGAGAAATGACGTAATGCCCAGCCACCGGTTCAACAATGGTAGAGAGAAATGACGTAATGCCCAGCCACCGGTTCAAAAATAGTAGAGTGAAATGACGTAATGCCCAGCCACCGGTTCAACAATATTAGAGTGAAATGACGTAATGCCCAGCCACCGGTTCAACAATATTAGAGTGAAATGACGTAATGCCCAGCCACAGGTTCAACAATGGTAGAGAGAAATGACGTAATGCCCAGCCACCGGTTCAACAATATTAGAGTGAAATGACATAATGCCCAGCCACCGGTTCAACAATGGTAGAGAGAAATGACGTAATGCCCAGCCACCGGTTCAACAATGGTAGAGTGAAATGACGTAATGCCCAGCCAACGGTTCAACAATGGTAGAGAGAAATGACGTAATGCCCAGCCACCGGTTCAACAATAGTAGAGTGAAATGACGTAATGCCCAGCCACCGGTTCAACAATATTAGAGTGAAATGATGTAATGCCCAGCCACAGGTTCAACAATGGTAGAGAGAAATGACGTAATGCCCAGCCACCGGTTCAACAATAGTAGAGTGAAATGACGTAATGCCCAGCCATCGGTTCAACAATGGTAGAGAGAAATGACGTAATGCCCAGCCACCGGTTCAACAATGGTAGAGAGAAATGACGTAATACCCAGCCACCGGTTCAACAATGGTAGAGAGAAATGACGTAATGCCCAGCCACCGGTTCAACAATAGTAGAGTGAAATGACGTAATGCCCAGCCACCGGTTCAACAATAGTAGAGTGAAATGACGTAATGCCCAGCCACCGGTTCAACAATAGTAGAGTGAAATGACGTAATGCCCAGCCACCGGTTCAACAATGGTAGAGAGAAATGACGTAATGCCCAGCCACCGGTTCAAAAATAGTAGAGTGAAATGACGTAATGCCCAGCCACCGGTTCAACAATATTAGAGTGAAATGACGTAATACCCAGCCACCGGTTCAACAATGGTAGAGAGAAATGACGTAATGCCCAGCCACCGGTTCAACAATGGTAGAGAGAAATGACGTAATGCCCAGCCACCGGTTCAACAATATTAGAGTGAAATGACATAATGCCCAGCCACCGGTTCAACAATGGTAGAGAGAAATGACGTAATGCCCAGCCACCGGTTCAACAATGGTAGAGTGAAATGACGTAATGCCCAGCCAACGGTTCAACAATGGTAGAGAGAAATGACGTAATGCCCAGCCACCGGTTCAACAATAGTAGAGTGAAATGACGTAATGCCCAGCCACCGGTTCAACAATATTAGAGTGAAATGATGTAATGCCCAGCCACAGGTTCAACAATGGTAGAGAGAAATGACGTAATGCCCAGCCACCGGTTCAACAATAGTAGAGTGAAATGACGTAATGCCCAGCCATCGGTTCAACAATGGTAGAGAGAAATGACGTAATGCCCAGCCACCGGTTCAACAATGGTAGAGAGAAATGACGTAATACCCAGCCACCGGTTCAACAATGGTAGAGAGAAATGACGTAATGCCCAGCCACCGGTTCAACAATAGTAGAGTGAAATGACGTAATGCCCAGCCACCGGTTCAACAATAGTAGAGTGAAATGACGTAATGCCCAGCCACCGGTTCAACAATGGTAGAGAGAAATGACGTAATGCCCAGCCACCGGTTCAACAATGGTAGAGAGAAATGACGTAATGCCCAGCCACCGGTTCAAAAATAGTAGAGTGAAATGACGTAATGCCCAGCCACCGGTTCAACAATAGTAGAGTGAAATGACGTAATGCCCAGCCACCGGTTCAACAATGGTAGAGAGAAATGACGTAATGCCCAGCCACCGGTTCAACAATGGTAGAGAGAAATGACGTAATGCCCAGCCACCGGTTCAACAATAGTAGAGTGAAATGACGTAATGCCCAGCCACCGGTTCAACAATAGTAGAGTGAAATGACGTAATGCCCAGCCACCGGTTCAACAATAGTAGAGTGAAATGACGTAATGCCCAGCCACCGGTTCAACAATAGTAGAGTGAAATGACGTAATGCCCAGCCACCGGTTCAACAATAGTAGAGTGAAATGACGTAATGCCCAGCCACCGGTTCAACAATGGTAGAGAGAAATGACGTAATGCCCAGCCACCGGTTCAACAATGGTAGAGAGAAATGACGTAATGCCCAGCCACCGGTTCAACAATAGTAGAGTGAAATGACGTAATGCCCAGCCACCGGTTCAACAATATTAGAGTGAAATGATGTAATGCCCAGCCACAGGTTCAACAATGGTAGAGAGAAATGACGTAATGCCCAGCCACCGGTTCAACAATAGTAGAGTGAAATGACGTAATGCCCAGCCATCGGTTTAACAATGGTAGAGAGAAATGACGTAATGCCCAGCCACCGGTTCAACAATGGTAGAGAGAAATGACGTAATACCCAGCCACCGGTTCAACAATGGTAGAGAGAAATGACGTAATGCCCAGCCACCGGTTCAACAATAGTAGAGTGAAATGACGTAATGCCCAGCCACCGGTTCAACAATAGTAGAGTGAAATGACGTAATGCCCAGCCACCGGTTCAACAATGGTAGAGAGAAATGACGTAATGCCCAGCCACCGGTTCAACAATGGTAGAGAGAAATGACGTAATGCCCAGCCACCGGTTCAAAAATAGTAGAGTGAAATGACGTAATGCCCAGCCACCGGTTCAACAATAGTAGAGTGAAATGACGTAATGCCCAGCCACCGGTTCAACAATGGTAGAGAGAAATGACGTAATGCCCAGCCACCGGTTCAACAATGGTAGAGAGAAATGACGTAATGCCCAGCCACCGGTTCAACAATAGTAGAGTGAAATGACGTAATGCCCAGCCACCGGTTCAACAATAGTAGAGTGAAATGACGTAATGCCCAGCCACCGGTTCAACAATAGTAGAGTGAAATGACGTAATGCCCAGCCACCGGTTCAACAATAGTAGAGTGAAATGACGTAATGCCCAGCCACCGGTTCAACAATAGTAGAGTGAAATGACGTAATGCCCAGCCACCGGTTCAACAATGGTAGAGAGAAATGACGTAATGCCCAGCCACCGGTTCAACAATAGTAGAGTGAAATGACGTAATGCCCAGCCACCGGTTCAACAATGGTAGAGAGAAATGACGTAATGCCCAGCCACCGGTTCAACAATGGTAGAGAGAAATGACGTAATGCCCAGCCACCGGTTCAACAATAGTAGAGTGAAATGACGTAATGCCCAGCCACCGGTTCAACAATATTAGAGTGAAATGACGTAATACCCAGCCACCGGTTCAACAATGGTAGAGAGAAATGACGTAATGCCCAGCCACCGGTTCAACAATAGTAGAGTGAAATGACGTAATGCCCAGCCACCGGTTCAACAATAGTAGAGTGAAATGACGTAATGCCCAGCCACCGGTTCAACAATGGTAGAGAGAAATGACGTAATGCCCAGCCACCGGTTCAACAATGGTAGAGAGAAATGACGTAATGCCCAGCCACCGGTTCAACAATGGTAGAGAGAAATGACGTAATGCCCAGCCACCGGTTCAACAATGGTAGAGTGAAATGACGTAATGCCCAGCCACCGGTTCAACAATAGTAGAGTGAAATGACGTAATGCCCAGCCACCGGTTCAACAATGGTAGAGAGAAATGACGTAATACCCAGCCACCGGTTCAACAATGGTAGAGAGAAATGACGTAATGCCCAGCCACCGGTTCAACAATGGTAGAGAGAAATGACGTAATGCCCAGCCACCGGTTCAACAATATTAGAGTGAAATGACGTAATACCCAGCCACCGGTTCAACAATGGTAGAGAGAAATGACGTAATGCCCAGCCACCGGTTCAACAATGGTAGAGAGAAATGACGTAATGCCCAGCCACCGGTTCAACAATATTAGAGTGAAATGACATAATGCCCAGCCACCGGTTCAACAATGGTAGAGAGAAATGACGTAATGCCCAGCCACCGGTTCAACAATGGTAGAGTGAAATGACGTAATGCCCAGCCAACGGTTCAACAATGGTAGAGAGAAATGACGTAATGCCCAGCCACCGGTTCAACAATAGTAGAGTGAAATGACGTAATGCCCAGCCACCGGTTCAACAATATTAGAGTGAAATGATGTAATGCCCAGCCACAGGTTCAACAATGGTAGAGAGAAATGACGTAATGCCCAGCCACCGGTTCAACAATAGTAGAGTGAAATGACGTAATGCCCAGCCATCGGTTCAACAATGGTAGAGAGAAATGACGTAATGCCCAGCCACCGGTTCAACAATGGTAGAGAGAAATGACGTAATACCCAGCCACCGGTTCAACAATGGTAGAGAGAAATGACGTAATGCCCAGCCACCGGTTCAACAATAGTAGAGTGAAATGACGTAATGCCCAGCCACCGGTTCAACAATAGTAGAGTGAAATGACGTAATGCCCAGCCACCGGTTCAACAATGGTAGAGAGAAATGACGTAATGCCCAGCCACCGGTTCAACAATGGTAGAGAGAAATGACGTAATGCCCAGCCACCGGTTCAAAAATAGTAGAGTGAAATGACGTAATGCCCAGCCACCGGTTCAACAATAGTAGAGTGAAATGACGTAATGCCCAGCCACCGGTTCAACAATGGTAGAGAGAAATGACGTAATGCCCAGCCACCGGTTCAACAATGGTAGAGAGAAATGACGTAATGCCCAGCCACCGGTTCAACAATAGTAGAGTGAAATGACGTAATGCCCAGCCACCGGTTCAACAATAGTAGAGTGAAATGACGTAATGCCCAGCCACCGGTTCAACAATAGTAGAGTGAAATGACGTAATGCCCAGCCACCGGTTCAACAATAGTAGAGTGAAATGACGTAATGCCCAGCCACCGGTTCAACAATAGTAGAGTGAAATGACGTAATGCCCAGCCACCGGTTCAACAATGGTAGAGAGAAATGACGTAATGCCCAGCCACCGGTTCAACAATAGTAGAGTGAAATGACGTAATGCCCAGCCACCGGTTCAACAATATTAGAGTGAAATGACGTAATACCCAGCCACCGGTTCAACAATGGTAGAGAGAAATGACGTAATGCCCAGCCACCGGTTCAACAATGGTAGAGAGAAATGACGTAATGCCCAGCCACCGGTTCAACAATAGTAGAGTGAAATGACGTAATGCCCAGCCACCGGTTCAACAATAGTAGAGTGAAATGACGTAATGCCCAGCCACCGGTTCAACAATAGTAGAGTGAAATGACGTAATGCCCAGCCACCGGTTCAACAATGGTAGAGAGAAATGACGTAATGCCCAGCCACCGGTTCAACAATGGTAGAGAGAAATGACGTAATGCCCAGCCACCGGTTCAACAATAGTAGAGTGAAATGACGTAATGCCCAGCCACCGGTTCAACAATATTAGAGTGAAATGACGTAATACCCAGCCACCGGTTCAACAATGGTAGAGAGAAATGACGTAATGCCCAGCCACCGGTTCAACAATGGTAGAGAGAAATGACGTAATGCCCAGCCACCGGTTCAACAATGGTAGAGAGAAATGACGTAATACCCAGCCACCGGTTCAACAATGGTAGAGAGAAATGACGTAATGCCCAGCCACCGGTTCAACAATAGTAGAGTGAAATGACGTAATGCCCAGCCACCGGTTCAACAATGGTAGAGAGAAATGACGTAATGCCCAGCCACCGGTTCAACAATAGTAGAGTGAAATGACGTAATGCCCAGCCACCGGTTCAACAATAGTAGAGTGAAATGACGTAATGCCCAGCCACCGGTTCAACAATAGTAGAGTGAAATGACGTAATGCCCAGCCACCGGTTCAACAATAGTAGAGTGAAATGACGTAATGCCCAGCCACCGGTTCAACAATAGTAGAGTGAAATGACGTAATGCCCAGCCACCGGTTCAACAATGGTAGAAAGAAATGACGTAATGCCCAGCCACCGGTTCAACAATAGTAGAGTGAAATGACGTAATGCCCAGCCACCGGTTCAACAATGGTAGAGAGAAATGACGTAATGCCCAGCCACCGGTTCAACAATAGTAGAGTGAAATGACGTAATGCCCAGCCACCGGTTCAACAATAGTAGAGTGAAATGACGTAATGCCCAGCCACCGGTTCAACAATAGTAGAGTGAAATGACGTAATGCCCAGCCACCGGTTCAACAATGGTAGAGAGAAATGACGTAATGCCCAGCCACCGGTTCAACAATGGTAGAGAGAAATGACGTAATGCCCAGCCACCGGTTCAACAATAGTAGAGTGAAATGACGTAATGCCCAGCCACCGGTTCAACAATAGTAGAGTGAAATGACGTAATGCCCAGCCACCGGTTCAACAATGGTAGAGAGAAATGACGTAATGCCCAGCCACCGGTTCAACAATAGTAGAGTGAAATGACGTAATGCCCAGCCACCGGTTCAACAATATTAGAGTGAAATGACGTAATACCCAGCCACCGGTTCAACAATGGTAGAGAGAAATGACGTAATGCCCAGCCACCGGTTCAACAATGGTAGAGAGAAATGACGTAATGCCCAGCCACCGGTTCAACAATAGTAGAGTGAAATGACGTAATGCCCAGCCACCGGTTCAACAATAGTAGAGTGAAATGACGTAATGCCCAGCCACCGGTTCAACAATAGTAGAGTGAAATGACGTAATGCCCAGCCACCGGTTCAACAATGGTAGAGAGAAATGACGTAATGCCCAGCCACCGGTTCAACAATGGTAGAGAGAAATGACGTAATGCCCAGCCACCGGTTCAAAAATAGTAGAGTGAAATGACGTAATGCCCAGCCACCGGTTCAACAATAGTAGAGTGAAATGACGTAATGCCCAGCCACCGGTTCAACAATGGTAGAGAGAAATGACGTAATGCCCAGCCACCGGTTCAACAATAGTAGAGTGAAATGACGTCATGCCCAGCCACCGGTTCAACAATGGTAGAGAGAAATGACGTAATGCCCAGCCACCGGTTCAACAATGGTAGAGAGAAATGACGTAATGCCCAGCCACCGGTTCAACAATAGTAGCGTGAAATGACGTAATGCCCAGCCACCGGTTCAACAATAGTAGAGTGAAATGACGTAATACCCAGCCACCGGTTCAACAATGGTAGAGAGAAATGACGTAATGCCCAGCCACCGGTTCAACAATAGTAGAGTGAAATGACGTAATGCCCAGCCACCGGTTCAACAATGGTAGAGAGAAATGACGTAATGCCCAGCCACCGGTTCAACAATAGTAGAGTGAAATGACGTAATGCCCAGCCACCGGTTCAACAATAGTAGAGTGAAATGACGTAATGCCCAGCCACCGGTTCAACAATAGTAGAGTGAAATGACGTAATGCCCAGCCACCGGTTCAACAATAGTAGAGTGAAATGACGTAATGCCCAGCCACCGGTTCAACAATAGTAGAGTGAAATGACGTAATGCCCAGCCACCGGTTCAACAATGGTAGAAAGAAATGACGTAATGCCCAGCCACCGGTTCAACAATAGTAGAGTGAAATGACGTAATGCCCAGCCACCGGTTCAACAATGGTAGAGAGAAATGACGTAATGCCCAGCCACCGGTTCAACAATAGTAGAGTGAAATGACGTAATGCCCAGCCACCGGTTCAACAATGGTAGAGTGAAATGACGTAATGCCCAGCCACCGGTTCAACAATAGTAGAGTGAAATGACGTAATGCCCAGCCACCGGTTCAACAATGGTAGAGAGAAATGACGTAATGCCCAGCCACCGGTTCAACAATGGTAGAGAGAAATGACGTAATGCCCAGCCACCGGTTCAACAATAGTAGAGTGAAATGACGTAATGCCCAGCCACCGGTTCAACAATAGTAGAGTGAAATGACGTAATGCCCAGCCACCGGTTCAACAATGGTAGAGAGAAATGACGTAATGCCCAGCCACCGGTTCAACAATGGTAGAGAGAAATGACGTAATGCCCAGCCACCGGTTCAACAATAGTAGCGTGAAATGACGTAATGCCCAGCCACCGGTTCAACAATAGTAGAGTGAAATGACGTAATACCCAGCCACCGGTTCAACAATGGTAGAGAGAAATGACGTAATGCCCAGCCACCGGTTCAACAATAGTAGAGTGAAATGACGTAATGCCCAGCCACCGGTTCAACAATGGTAGAGAGAAATGACGTAATGCCCAGCCACCGGTTCAACAATAGTAGAGTGAAATGACGTAATGCCCAGCCACCGGTTCAACAATAGTAGAGTGAAATGACGTAATGCCCAGCCACCGGTTCAACAATAGTAGAGTGAAATGACGTAATGCCCAGCCACCGGTTCAACAATAGTAGAGTGAAATGACGTAATGCCCAGCCACCGGTTCAACAATAGTAGAGTGAAATGACGTAATGCCCAGCCACCGGTTCAACAATGGTAGAAAGAAATGACGTAATGCCCAGCCACCGGTTCAACAATAGTAGAGTGAAATGACGTAATGCCCAGCCACCGGTTCAACAATGGTAGAGAGAAATGACGTAATGCCCAGCCACCGGTTCAACAATAGTAGAGTGAAATGACGTAATGCCCAGCCACCGGTTCAACAATGGTAGAGTGAAATGACGTAATGCCCAGCCACCGGTTCAACAATAGTAGAGTGAAATGACGTAATGCCCAGCCACCGGTTCAACAATGGTAGAGAGAAATGACGTAATGCCCAGCCACCGGTTCAACAATGGTAGAGAGAAATGACGTAATGCCCAGCCACCGGTTCAACAATAGTAGAGTGAAATGACGTAATGCCCAGCCACCGGTTCAACAATAGTAGAGTGAAATGACGTAATGCCCAGCCACCGGTTCAACAATGGTAGAGAGAAATGACGTAATGCCCAGCCACCGGTTCAACAATAGTAGAGTGAAATGACGTAATGCCCAGCCACCGGTTCAACAATATTAGAGTGAAATGACGTAATACCCAGCCACCGGTTCAACAATGGTAGAGAGAAATGACGTAATGCCCAGCCACCGGTTCAACAATGGTAGAGAGAAATGACGTAATGCCCAGCCACCGGTTCAACAATAGTAGAGTGAAATGACGTAATGCCCAGCCACCGGTTCAACAATAGTAGAGTGAAATGACGTAATGCCCAGCCACCGGTTCAACAATAGTAGAGTGAAATGACGTAATGCCCAGCCACCGGTTCAACAATGGTAGAGAGAAATGACGTAATGCCCAGCCACCGGTTCAACAATGGTAGAGAGAAATGACGTAATGCCCAGCCACCGGTTCAACAATAGTAGAGTGAAATGACGTAATGCCCAGCCACCGGTTCAACAATAGTAGAGTGAAATGACGTAATGCCCAGCCACCGGTTCAACAATGGTAGAGAGAAATGACGTAATGCCCAGCCACCGGTTCAACAATGGTAGAGAGAAATGACGTAATGCCCAGCCACCGGTTCAACAATAGTAGAGTGAAATGACGTAATGCCCAGCCACCGGTTCAACAATATTAGAGTGAAATGACGTAATACCCAGCCACCGGTTCAACAATGGTAGAGAGAAATGACGTAATGCCCAGCCACCGGTTCAACAATGGTAGAGAGAAATGACGTAATGCCCAGCCACCGGTTCAACAATAGTAGAGTGTAATGACGTAATGCCCAGCCACCGGTTCAACAATGGTAGAGAGAAATGAGGTATTGCCCAGCCACCGGTTCAACAATAGTAGAGTGAAATGACGTAATGCCCAGCCACCGGTTCAACAATGGTAGAGAGAAATGACGTAATGCCCAGCCACCGGTTCAACAATGGTAGAGAGAAATGACGTAATGCCCAGCCACCGGTTCAACAATGGTAGAGAGAAATGACGTAATGCCCAGCCACCGGTTCAACAATAGTAGAGTGAAATGACGTAATGCCCAGCCACCGGTTCAACAATGGTAGAGAGAAATGACGTAATGCCCAGCCACCGGTTCAACAATAGTAGAGTGAAATGACGTAATGCCCAGCCACCGGTTCAACAATAGTAGAGTGAAATGACGTAATGCCCAGCCACCGGTTCAACAATGGTAGAGTGAAATGACGTAATGCCCAGCCACCGGTTCAACAATAGTAGAGTGAAATGACGTCATGCCCAGCCACCGGTTCAACAATGGTAGAGAGAAATGACGTAATGCCCAGCCACCGGTTCAACAATGGTAGAGAGAAATGACGTAATGCCCAGCCACCGGTTCAACAATAGTAGCGTGAAATGACGTAATGCCCAGCCACCGGTTCAACAATAGTAGAGTGAAATGACGTAATGCCCAGCCACCGGTTCAACAATGATAGAGTGAAATGACGTAATACCCAGCCACCGGTTCAACAATGGTAGAGAGAAATGACGTAATGCCCAGCCACCGGTTCAACAATAGTAGAGTGAAATGACGTAATACCCAGCCACCGGTTCAACAATGGTAGAGAGAAATGACGTAATGCCCAGCCAACCGTTCAACAATAGTAGAGTGAAATGACGTCATGCCCAGCCACCGGTTCAACAATGGTAGAGAGAAATGACGTAATGCCCAGCCACCGGTTCAACAATGGTAGAGTGAAATGACGTAATGCCCAGCCAACGGTTCAACAATGCTGGAGAGAAATGACGTAATGCCCAGCCACCGGTTCAACAATGGTAGAGAGAAATGACGTAATACCCAGCCACCGGTTCAACAATAGTAGAGAGAAATGACGTAATGCCCAGGCACCGGTTCAACAATGGTAGAGAGAAATGACGTAATGCCCAGCCACCGGTTCAACAATGGTAGAGAGAAATGACGTAATGCCCAGCCACCGGTTCAACAATGGTAGAGAGAAATGGCGTAATGCCCAGCCACCGGTTCAACAATGGTACAGAGAAATGACGTAATGCCTAGCAACGGTTGAACGGTGGGTAAATAATTGTAACTATTTTTTTTATATCTACCGTGAAAGATTACATACCAATTCTTTGCGAATGTTGACTCAGGAGCTCAGCCAGAAGGGCTGAAATGGTTCACGAACGCAGGGCTGAAAGGGTTAATATCCTTCCTTTGGTGTCATGTGTGTCGCATACTTTGGCGACCATGTCTCTTTTTGAGTCATGATTGGCATTCCTGTAAGATTTTACAGGACATAAAGTGGGGGATCGGTTTCCTTCTGTCATTGAGTACTAAACTGATCCCCTTTTGGATTACTGCATATGAACTCTGAGCTCTGACCGCCGTTTACTATAAGTAGTGAAAAATAATTTAATGCCCAGCCACCGGTTGAAAGCTGGTAAACACTTGTAACTATTTTTTATATCTATTGTTAAACATTACATACCAATTATTTGCGAATTTTAACTCGTGAGCTCAGACACAAGAGTGAAAATTTTTCAGAAACGTGGGGCTCAAAGGGTTAATATCCTTCCTCTGGTGTCATCTGTGTCGCATGTTTGAGCGACCATGTGTCTTCGAATCATGATTGACATTCATATAAGAGTCTACTGTGCAGAAAGTGGGGTGTTGGTTTCCTATTGTCATTGAGTACTAAACTGATCCCCTCCGAGGATTACTGCATATGAACCCTTTGAACCCTGACCACCGCTTTACCGGTGGTAGAGAAAAATAGCGTAATGCCCAGCCACCGGTTGAACGATGGGTAAATACTTGTAACTCTTTTTATATCTATTGTTAAACATTACATACCAATTATTTGCGAATTTTAACTCGAGAGCTCAGACACAAGAGTAAAAATTTTTCAGAAACGTGGGGCTCAAAGGGTTAATATCCTTCCTCTGGTGTCATCTGTGTCGCATGTTTGAGCGACCATGTGTCTTCGAATCATGATTGACATTCGTATAAGAGTCTACTGTGCAAAAAGTGGGGTGTTGGTTTCCTATTGTCATTGAGTACTAAACTGATCCCCTCCGAGGATTACTGCATATTAACCCTTTGAACCCTGACCACCGCTTTACCGGTGGTAGAGAAAAATAGCGTAATGCCCAGCCACCGGTTGAACGATGGGTAAATACTTGTAACTCTTTTTATATCTATTGTTAAACATTACATACCAATTATTTGCAAATTTTAACTCGAGAGCTCAGACACAAGAGTGAAAATTTTTCAGAAACGTGGGGCTCAAAGGGTTAATATCCTTCCTCTGGTGTCATCTGTGTCGCATGTTTGAGCGACCATGTTTCTTCGAATCATGATTGACATTCATATAAGAGTCTACTGTGCAGAAAGTGGGATGTTGGTTTCCTATTGTCATTGAGTACTAAACTGATCCCCTCCGAGGATTACTGCATATTAACCCTTTGAACCCTGACCACCGCTTTACCGGTGGTAGAGAAAAATAGCGTAATGCCCAGCCACCGGTTGAACGATGGGTAAATACTTGTAACTCTTTTTATATCTATTGTTAAACATTACATACCAATTATTTGCGAATTTTGAATCAGGATTTCAGGCAGAAAGGTTAAAATTGTTCAAGGAACGCAGGGCTGAAAGGGTTAATATCCTTCCTTTGGTGCCATCTCTGTCGCATGCTTTGGGGAGCATGTCTTTTTCCGAATCATGATTGACATTCATATAAGATTCGACTGGACATAAAGTGGGGGGGGTCAATTTCCGCATAATGTGGATAATTATTTTTGTGTGACAAGTTTCGTCGTTTAGGACTTCATCAGGACTAAGGTGATGTTTACGTTAATGTCGCTACACATGCGCATGAAGGAGAGGGGGACACTGATAATTTAAATTAAATTTTTTATAAAGTATGTTTTAGGTCTATAGCGTATCCAACTTAATCTAGTTTATTTGTTATTAGGTTGGTGCAAAAATAATGACGTAATAATGTCGTTTTTTTGACGTATTTTTAACGACAGGAAAAAGAAAAGAGAAAAAGGAAAAGAGAAAAAAGAGAAAAAAAGATAGGAAAAAGAAAAGAGAAAAAGGAAAAAGAAAAAGGGGGAAAAAGACAAAAAGGGAAAGAAAGACAAAAAGAAAAGAAAAAAAAGACAACTGATAAAAGTGAAAAAGAAATAAAAGAAATGAGAAAAAAGGAAAAGAGAAAAAGGGAAAAAGAAGAAAAAGAAAAGAGTATGAAAAAAAAAGATAAAAAAAGAGAAATTAAAGAAAAAATTAAAAAAAAGATAAAAAATTAATTAAATTAGCAAAATTTAAAAATGCTACTCTAATTAAGAGAAAACAGACAAAAATGTATAGAAAGTGCTTTGATTGCTAGATAATCCAGAGTAAATTATAGGCCCAGATTCTTACAGCATTTGTCCTTTTCTTGGCAGATCTTCTATTATCACAATGTGCGACGCTTAATAAAAAAAAATGATAAAAAAATATAACCAAAAAGAAACTAAATGTAATCAGCTCGACCCAAACACATATTGAAAAAGAAGAAAAAAATAACTTTCAGCGTCTCCTCTCCTTCATGCGCATATATAAACTCATCAACGTAAACATTACTTAAGTCCAATGTCCTTCTTAAAGACGAAACCATTCACACGAATTTTTTTTTCCTACGTTGTCATTGACTTTACTAACATTATAAAGTATAGGTTTAACTTCATCAAGGTCATCGGATTTTACTAATTTGATCTACAAATTAATTTCAATAGGAATTGGAATTCATTAGAAAAAATATTATTTGACAATAGGCGTCGTGCAGATTAGCATTTCTGCTTAAATTGCAAACTTTATTAAATTAAAGCCATAGAAAAAATGTCCTGCGTAGTTGTGATTTCCGTGGATTGGCGAAGTTGGTGAGAGTTTTTCTAAACAAGTCTCCGCTCCCTTATAATGTTTCTCTATTTTTCTTATTCTTTCACTCTCAGTAACCACTTGAGTCTCAGTGGCTTTACTCCCTTACATGTGGTTTATTTGATTTTAAAAAGTAGTCCTCACTGCGTTTCACCTTTCTTGGCAGATCTTCTGTTAACTAATAATGTAGCAGATAATGAACTGAAAACAGAATCTGAATGCGTTAGATTATTTGAATATGCAACTAGTCACGTGATTGTTCTAGAACCAGTTAAATGTCGATAAAGCTGGCAAGATCCCGTTTACCTTGAAGGGATGCGTCCATGGTGTATATGCTTGTGTCTGTCTGTCTGTCTGATAGATTTTTCTGTCCATTTCAGTCGTCTTTCCTTCCGTATTTCGCGCCGCGGAAATGGGTTCAGGTCTCTTGGAGACGAAGCATAAGAACCGGCATATCGTTTCATCGATGTCGGAAGCTTAATTTTGAATCTCGGGGAATGAAATCAACGACACAGGAAAACGAGCGGGTGGTATAAAAGAAAGAAAGAAAGAAAGAAAGAAAGAAAGAAAAACAAGAAAGAAAGAAAGAAAAATAAACTGCAAAAGTAAATAATAAAGAAAAAATCAAATAAAAAGAAATAAATAAAAAGAAATAAAAAGAGAAACAAGAATAAATAAATTGAAAAAATAAATAAAGAAAAAAGCAAAAAGGAAAGAAAGAAGAAATAAATAAAAAAAGAAAAGAAGAAAAAAATTGGGGAACACAATAAAGAAAGAAAGAAAAACAAGAAAGAACGAAAGAAAAAAAAGAAAGAAAAGAAAAGAAAAGAAAGAAAAAGAAAGAAAATAAATAAAGAAAAATAAACTGAAAAAGTAAATAATAAAGAAAAAATCAAATAAAAAAGAAAGAAAGAAAAAGAAAGAAAGAAAAAGAAAGAAAGAAAGAGAAACAAGAATAAATAAACTGAAAAAGAAAATAATAAGGAAGCAAAAAAAGAAAGAAAGAAAGAAAGAAAGAAAGAAAAGAAAAAAGAAAGACTAAATTAGGTATCACCAAAAAATGATACCTACTTTTTATAATGAATTTTTAAAAATGAATCTTTTATTTTAGTTTTAAATTCAAGCTAATTAAATTAATATTTACAATAAAAAAAAAAAATTAAAAAAAAACTGATTTCAAACCAATTTAATTTCATTGGAAGCAGTTTTCTGTTTCGTTTTTTTTTTTGTTTTGTTTTTGTTTGTTTTTGTTTGTTTTTTTCTTTTTTTCTTTTTTTTTTTTTTTGAGGTTGGTTAAAATAACTGATTAGCGCCCTTTTTTTAGTAGTCCTTAATCGCAATGAAAATTAAATTATGAAAAATCTTTGAAAAATAAAATATACTTTTCTGAAATTTTATTTGTGGTATATAAGCTGATTTAAATTACAATTAATCTGATTTAAAATAACTATTATTTACTTTTAGTTTAAAATATCGCATTTCTTAAACCAGAGAGTAGATATTTATATAAGGCGTTCCCGACTGAAATGAACAACTACTCTCTGGGTTTGACAGGTTGATTATAGATTGATATTTAACTAATGTTGTTCTATGGGAGGCTTTAGGCGTAAAAATGTCATTGAATTAAACGTGATCCCCTTTTATATATAATTTTTAAGTACTCAGTAATCTAAAAAATTTAAGAAAATATTCTCCGTAATCTAACGTTTTATTGAATTTTACATATTTTTGACTGTAAATTTACGATAGTTATCATTCTTATTTTCTGATAATGTCGTGTACGCTCTACCGTATATAGAAAATCGTCACGTTTATACACCTAAAAACATCTAAATTCTTTTTAAAATAATGGTGTCCGATAATTTATACTAAATTTTCAATTTATGATTACTAAATATAGTTTTCATTTAATAATAATAATAACATCTATAAGAGACAAATTAATAATAAATTTATTATTATTATTAATAAATTAATACTAAATTAATTAATTTTAATTAAATCAAAATTACTAAAATCATCCCTATGTAAAAAAAAAGCATGATCTTAATTTATTTTTTACAATAATGGTCAGCGGAAAATTTCATATAGCCATTTCTGAACTTAGGTCTGTGTTTGGGACCCGGAAGGAAATGTGTATGCAACAGAGGTCAAGGGAAATAATAATAATAATAATAATAATAATAATAATAATAATAATAATAATAATATTAAATTGTTCTCACGAGTACAGACCACACCTTACGAAGGGCTTTATGTATGTAAAATATGTTGTTGTTTTTTAATTGCTCAGTGGAAAATGTCATGATGCCATTTCTGACCCTTAGGTCTCTGGGTGGGAGAGTACAGACCAATAATCAAACGAAATAAAATATTATTATTATTATTATTATTTTTATTTTCTTTGCTTTCTGGCGTTTACACATTTCTTTCCGGGTCCCGCCCAGGGACCTAAAGTTAGAAATGGCATCATGACACTTTCCACTGACAAAAAAAAAAAAAAAAAAAATTACATAGATAAAGCCCTTCGTAAAGTGTGGGCTGTACTTGTCAGAACAATTTTTTGTATCTCCTTGAGGCATGGACTTCCAGGAATCCCTTCAGTTAGTCTACTGCAATCTTTTCCAACCAGTCCTAGGGCTCCAACTACAACAGGGATTGTTGATGTTCCCATATGCCACATTTTCGAGATTTCTATTTCAAGGTATTATTATTATTATTATTATTATTATTATTATTATTATTATTATTATTATTAATAATAATAATTATCATTATTATTAATAATAATAATAGTAATAATAATTATTATTATTATATTAATAATAATAATAATAATAATAATAATAATAATAATAATAATAATAATAATAATAATAATAATAACTAGAATGACCCGTACAAATTTCACAGATTGTCATATTTTAAATTTTTGATGGATCTAAATTAAGTTAATGTCTGAATAAGCTCATGGCGAGTTCTACGACAATAAAATGTCCGTAGAAATTCCCCTGTCGCATCGTTAAATATTTGAGCTTTAAAAAATATTGCGATAAGAATGATTAATATGAATGCTTGGCACTTTGCCGTGGTGTAATGATTAACAGGCTTGTCTCGTTAGATTAATTACGGCTGAGTAGTGAGTTCGATCCTCACTATGTGCACTGTACTTTCGGTTTTGTGCTTCATCTGACCTACGCTTATAAAATTCCTAGTAGCTTTCGACGTGGTGTAATGGTTAGCAAGCTTGTTTCGCTTGAACAATTAGGACTGTGTAGTCAGTTCGATCATCACTAGGTGCCCCACACATTCGTCCTTGTGCGGCATCTATGCTACGCTTAGAAAATCACCGTAAATATGGATGCTGGCCGTTATTTAAAGAAAGGGAGTACAAATGCAAAGATTTGAAATTGACCATTTTTTCCATTTCACTGAAGCAGACGTTAAACATATGAGAGTGACGTCGCATAAAGCCATTTCTGAACTTAGATCCGTGTTCAGACTCGGAATGAAAATGTGTATTCAACAGAAGTCAAGGGAAGTAATAATATAATAATAATAAAAATATTAAATTGTTCTCACGAGTACAGACCAGGCTTTATCTATGTAAAATAGGTGTGAGTTTTCGTTTTTGTTTTTTCAAAATTGGTCAGTAAAAAATGTGATGATGCCGTTTCTGACCTTAGGTCTCTGCGTGGGACCCGGAAAGAAATACACCAGAAATCAAAGTAATTAAAATAATAATAATAATAATAATAATAATATTATTATTAATGGACATGCCAGTCTTTGCAGATTTTAATCTATCTTTGAAGATCTTCAAAATCTATCAATATACGAGGATCTTGAAGTAGATATCTAAAAAATGTGTCACATGAGAACATTTATAAAAGCAATTTAATAATGATAACATCTATAAGAGACAAATTAACACGGAATTTTAAAAAGAATAAAAATATTAAAAACTTAATGTCATTCTAATGAAGATATAAACAAATGAAAACAAATCTTGTAAAAATTCATTATTCATCAAATTTTTTTTTCTTAAGACAACAGTGTCCTTCATATAGATTATTTGTAAAAGCAATTGAAAACTTTTTCTAATTAAATAATGTTTTAAGTTTTGATAGCATTTTTCATTTTAATTTTCGGTAAATAAGTAATTGTTTGAGAAAAAAATGCATGATTTATATTCTCCAGTGAAACCTGCTTTGAATTAATATAAAATAGAAACGAGAGAAAATTTAATTTCTGGAAATTTAATTAATTAAAGGTTGGGGTGTAACAGATGTAAAATAATATTTCTATGTAGATTTTCTAAAGAAAGAAGATTCTAAAATAATTTAATTCATTTGTGAATAGGTCATAAAAGTTTCATTAAAATCTGTCAATTGGATTTTTGCAGTAATTCCCAAATCAATGATTTTTTAACCAGAAAAAGAAGCTAAAATTTCTTAAACTTATCTTAGCTGCCACCGTTTACGTAAGAAAAACAAGATTTTTAACGAATATTTCAAATGTGCAAAAAAGGATTTAAAAAAATTATAAAATTATCAAAAAATACTTTGGCCTTTATTGCATGATAATAATATAAACATTTTGATGATAAAACTTTGTTTTTTTGTTTTTTTTTCAAGTTTCGGGCCTTTTTCATCAGCGAAACTGTTTTTTTTTTGTGGGTGGGACAGTAAAGTTTGAAAGAAAAAGGAAAAAGGATAAAAGGATAGTCTGAAAGAGAGAAAGAAAGAAAGAAAGAAAAACAAGGAGGAAAGAAAGAAAGCGGAAAAAGAAAGAAAGAATGAAAGAAGGAAAGAAAAACATCGAAGAAAGAAAGGAAAGAAAAAAAGAAAAAAGAAAGAAAGAAAAACAAGGAAGAAAAAAAAAGAAAGAAAGCGAAGAAAGAAAGAAAAACAAGGAAGAAAGAAAGAAAAACAAAGAAGAAAGAAAGAAAACGAAGAAAGAAAGAAAACGAAGAAAGAAAGAAACTATCTATCTATCTATCTATCTATCTGTCTCAGTCTCTTTCATATCTATCTATCGATCGATCGATCGATCTATCTGTCAGTCTCTCTGTCTGTTTATCTCAGTCACTCTTCATATCTATTTATCTATCTCGTTCTCTGTTCCTATCTATCTATCTATCTATCTATCTATCTATCTGTCTGCCTGTCTATCTCAGTCATTCTTCATATCTATCTATCTATCTATCTATCTATCTATCTATCTATCTATCTATTGCAGCCTGTTCATTATCTATCTATCTATCTATTCGCTGGCCATGTGTTCTTGGTGACTGTGATTTGCCTACAAGGTGTGGGGTGGCTGTCTACCTTCCCAGATGAGAGTCTGTCCTTAGGCATAGCCTCGTCTGAATTCCTCTCTGTCAGGAGGCGCAGAGGTCGAGAAAAGTTACGTGCAACTCCTAGGAGTTACCAAAGGGAATTAACCTAAACACATATATTCACAAAAGGCCTGGCATGTGGAACTGGAACAATTTACTCCCGTGGAGTAAATAAATATTTTCGGTTCGAAAGTCCAGAAGGTCGCAGCGTACAAAGGCCGAAACGTCTTCAATGTGACAATAAACACGAGGACAATTGTTTAAACGATGTAAAATACTTACTCATCTCAGAAATATAGAAAGACTAGAATATTTTGGACATCATTAAACAACAAAACGTCGAGGGGCAGCATCAGTTATTGGTACTGAAAAAGAATAGGACAATCTTCCCTTCAGGACGTTAACGATCATGGTTCTCCCCAATTTCCTCTCCTTTGTAGGTCATTATAAATTTTATCTTTTGTAATTGTTAAGAGTGCAAGAAGAAGATTATAGTACAATTGTCAAATAAATAATGTCTAAACCCTGGTTTGAACTTGACTTTTTTTGTTACTTTAATTCATCTAATAGCCGCACCAAGAGCCACTCAAGGTAGAAGGGTTCATATAAGTTGACCATAGACTTGAAGAGGTTAAGATACTAGTGATCGGAGAAGAATCCTCTTGGGAGTCTGTTTCAATATTCTAGGAAAGAAACTATGTGAATGAAACTACATTCTGACCAATGGAATACGAAGGAAATTATTCTCTTTTCATATCTATCTATCTATCTATCTATCTATCTATCTATCTATCTATCTATCTATCTCATTCTTTCTTCACATCTATCTATCTATCTATCTATCTATCTATCTATCTATCTATCTTATTCTTTCTTCACATCTATCTATCTATCTATCTATCTATCTATCTATCTATCTATCTAAGCATTTGTTCATATCTGTCTATATATCTATGTTGCTGTTCATATCTATCTATCTATCTATCTATCTATCTATCAATCTATCTATCTATCTATCTATCTATCTATCTATCTATCTATCTATCTATCTCAGTTTCTGTTCATATCTATTTCGTCCTCCATGTCTGACAAAAATAGCCGAGTAAAAAAAATGCTGAAAAATAGTGCAAGATAGCAAAACTCTCTTTTCTTTTCACACATTTATACCTTCTGCTTAGTCTGACAGAAGGCCACTTTTTTGGAGTAGCCAATGTAATTTGATCACACTAGCAACAGAATACAGTACAAGAATGCCGAATATGACAGGTAAATCCAACTCCTTCAAAAGTCTTTCTTGTCTTCTTTTATTTAAGATTCGGTTTTCTTTTCCCTTCTTTCTTGAAAAATTCAAACCGATTTTCTTTCTTTCTTTCTTACCGGTCATTGTACGTTCACCGAAGGCATATCAACACCTCAATGGGTTATTTAATGCCAACAAGATTTTTATTGTTGCTGATATGATCTATCTATCTATCTATCTATCTATCTATCTATCTATCTATCTCAGTCTATTTATATTTATCTATCTGAGTATATATGTTTTGTTTTACAGAATGTCAACAATGGGTTATTCAATGCCGACAAAATTTTTATTTCTGTTAATATTTTTCCAAAAATGTATGTTTACTTTTTCTTCAAAAATGTATTGTTGGTATTAAAACCTATTTTTACACTTTCATAGTTTTTGACACCAATTTTGGCGTTAAGTATTTTCCCATAGTGAGGACCCTAACTGGTACTACCACCCCGTGTCAAGTGTGGACCTGGAAACACCATCAATTAAGAGGTGACTCCACGTTCCTTAAAATCTCCTTATTAGAGGTGGACGTCGTTTATCGTCTTACCCAGGACGCGGACAAGTTTAAGGATTAACTATTAGCCCATTGTTGGGACCCTAACAGGAGCTACCACTACGTCTCAGGTTGGACCTGGGAACACCAGCAATTAACAGTTTGTTCCACTCTGCTCAAAATTTCTGATTAGAGGCCTTGTTTTCAGAAGTTGTTTATCGTCTTACTCAGGACGCGGAAGGAGTTTATCGTCTTACCCAGGACACGGATGTAGTTTATGGTCTTACCCAGGACTCGGATGTAGTTTATTTTCTTATCCAGGACGCGGATGTCATTTATCGTCTTACCCAGCACGCGGATGTAGTTTATCGTCATACCCAGGACTCGGATATAGTTTATTTTCTTATCCAGGACGCGGATGTAGTTTATCGTCTTACCCAGGACGCGAATGTAGTTTATTTTCTTACCCAGGACGCAGATGTAGTCTATCGTCTTACCCAGGGCGCGGATGTGGTTTATTTTCTTACCCAGGACGTGAATGTAGTTTATCATCTTACCAAAGACCAGTTGGGTTCGTTATATTCACTTACGCGCCAATACCCCTGGGAAAGTTAAGAATTCTCCTCCATGGCTTAATAGGCCCTTTACCAAACTTTCTTACTCTCTAAAAATATTGTCTGGCTTTAAATACCCTGCTAAAGGTTGATAAACGATAAAAAATCAAACCAATCAACGAATCTTCTTTTCTTCGCCTCCACTGTTCCTCGCCAACTCTTTCTGTTTCATTTTCTGTTACCGTCTTCATGAGATTTTAATTTCTCAATGAAACACTCCAACGCGAAATGTGACTTCTCTCGACAAACAGACAACGTTCCTGGCTGAAGCTTCCAACCCAACGACAGACACTACTTCGGCTACATACGCCATTTACAAGAACGCAGGTGTCACAGGCGGTTTAATATACAAATGGCATTTTCTCGCTATCAGTACGTGTGTGCATATGCACCTGCCACTACTTGTACACAAGCATAAGTAACAACGTCATGTACAGAATTACACAGAGGTTCAGTAAATATTTCAGGAAATTTTAAGTATAAGTAGTCGTTAAAAAAGACTGGAAAATACACAATTCTACAAATAAAATATTTAAAAAAAATGCTTTATAATATTCTATTTCCAAGAACAGTTCTTTAAATTTGTGTAAGAAAATTTTAAACATGTTTACATTTAGTGTAGTTTTGTCAGATTATTCCAGAAATTGGAAGTAGTTTTATTATATATATATATATATATATATATATATATATATATATATATATATGAATAAAGATATAAGACGCACTTATCTTATCTGGCGCGTTTGTAAGGATTTTATCATTCTACATGCATTTAAAAATAAAATAAAAAATGTTATTTTTTTCAGAATGATTAAAGAAACGCTCATGAATATTCATCAGGCTAACTGCGGTAGACTGTTCTCCTGAGTAGAAATAAATACAATATGGGAACCAGTAATAAGGAGTGCCAGAGAAAAGCAATGATAACAACAAAGTTGCAATATGAGCTCTGGTAAAAATGTTTGCTGAAGACATTAGGTTTATAATATCCAGAAATTCATGCGCAGATGTCCTCAAGGACACATGGCACAGTAGATAAAGGCGTTGGTTGACAAGACCCAAAGAGCGTGAGTTCAATACCCGGTTAAGGCAAGAGGGAAAATTAACAGCTGACATCCATCAAACATGGCACGTGGAACTAGAACAGTCTACGAAATAAAGTGTTCAGTTCGACATTGAAGAAGGCCGGAGCGTACATAAATATGGCGACGAAGATGAGGACAATAGTCCGAATAATGTACATAATACCTCATCTCAGAAATATAGACAGACGCTAAAATATATATATATATATATATATATATGGTTGGAAAGATGTAAGCTTGTGACCCAGGGTTTCACGCTTTAGCGATCGTCAGACATCAGATCGTCTGACAAACTGATTAATTCTAATAAGTACTGCGCATATAATATATAAATAATTATATATATATATATTTATTTATATACACACACTTTTCACACACATACACACACATATATATATATATATATACAGTAGCGTCCAAAACTAAGGGACAAAATTTTAAAACCTAATATTTGTTAGAAATAACAACTGTGAAAAGCTGAAATTTATCATCGTTATCATCCATAATAACATACTAAAATTTGAATCATTTGCAAAGGATAGAAAAAGAATTATAACAATTATTTATTTATTTTCAAAATAGGATCGTCCAAAAGTAAGGGACAAAATTGAGAAAAACAATGTAAAAAGTATGCTATATTCAAATTTTTTGATTTCCTCTAAAGAATAAGTCTTACTTAGTCATTTGTAAACGTTGCATCAGCCGGCACCATGGCGAAACGCCAAAAACTTGATTACTCTGTGAGACAAGCTGTTGTGACGCTACACAAGAAAAAGCACACCATTAGAGAGATTTCAGAGAAAGTGAAACGTTCCAAGAGTGTTGTAGGCAGGGTTGTTAAATCCTACAATGATACTGGCAAAATAGTGCTTTTAAAACCGGCAGACCCCGCAAAACTTCGGCAAGAGAAGATCGAATAATGCAGCGTATGTCATTAAAGGACCGTTTTAAGTCTTGCACAGAAATTAAAGGGGTTATGAATAGTACCTCATGTGTTAATGTGTCAAGACAGACTGTTTGTAGACGACTGCAAGAAATAGGGCTGTTTAATGGAACCCCAGGGAAGAAACCACTTGTTAGTTCGAAGAATAAGAAGAAGAGATTAGAGTTTGCAAACAGGTATGTAATTTGGACATATGAAAATTGGGCAAAATTATTTTTCAGTGATGAAAGCAAGTTTAATTTATTTGGAAATGATGGAAAAAACAATGTAGAGACGTATTGGTGAAAGATTAAGTGCAAAGTGTACTAAGAAAACTGTCAAGTTTGGGGGCGGAAGCGTCATGGTATTTGGAATGTTTTCTAGCCAAGGTACAACGCCTCTTGTCCGGTTACAAACTCGTGTAAACGCGCAGATCTATAAAAACATTGTTCAAGATCATGTTGTGCCAATCATACAGAATTCAGGTTTCGATAGGGCTACCTTTATGCAAGATAATGCCCCATGTCACAAGGCAAAGGTGGTAATGAGTTACCTTAGCGAGCAAGAATTTGGAAATTATGGATTGGCCACCGCAAAGTCCTGACTTAAATCCAATAGAAAATCTTTGGAAGACCTTAGGAGTGAAAGTTATGGAAAGAAATCCCACTAACACGGAGGATTTGTGGGTGAAGCTTCAAGAAGAATGGTTTAAAATTAGTATCGAGGATTGTCAAGAACTGATTCGTTCTTGTAGTCGAAGATGTGCAGCTGTCATTGAGAGTAAGGGCTCATTTAGTAGATATTGATTGAACATGTATTTTTATTGTTTTTTTGCTGTTTACATTGTTTTTCTGAATTTTGTCCCTTACTTTTGGACGTTCCAAATTTGAAAATAAATAAATAATTGTTATAATTCTTTTTCTATCCTTTGCAAATGATTCAAATTTTAGTATGTTATTATGGATGATAACGACTACCAGTTGTCAAAATTTCAGCTTTTCACAGTTGTTATTTCTAACAGATATTAGGTTTTAAAATTTTATCCCTTAGTTTTGGACGCTACTGTATATATATATATATATATATATATATATATATATATATATATATATCCATTCCTTACAGGGTATGGCTTCCAGAAATACCTCCCACATGATTGTAAGACATTAGTGGTAAAGATGTTTACTTTTTGCTGATTGTTTTACCATTCTGTGGGTGGTATTTTTGACGCACCCCGGACACACACATAAACACACGCATATATATATATATATATATATATATATATATATATATATGAAGAATTAATTAATTTATTTTTAATCAGCCACTTTTATTAATTGTAGAGATATTGGTAATATTATAAAGAAATAAGAATAAAATATAAAACAATAATATTAATGAAAATAATAAAATAAAATAAAAAAGTAACATAAAAACGTTGTATAAAATAAATTGAATAAAAATTAAACAAAAAATGTTTTAAATTAAATAAAAATTAAAAATGATAAAAAAAATTCTTCCCAAAATTGTTACTGCTGGATATACGGACATCCCGCCAAAAGTCGTTAAATTTTCTCTCTTCACCAGGAACCTTGGTACGGGCAACACGTGTTCAAATTCACTCTATGATATGGCTTGCAATACTACGGGGTAAATTTTCCCTTTTATCCCCTGTACCATAATACTATTGTAACCTAAAAACATACACAAATACAAACAATGAAAATATAAACACATTGTATGAAAGTAACATACAATTTACCATATTTTCTTCTTATTTCTGTATGTTTTATTTTCTGTCCATTATGCTTTTATCTTGGTGAACACAAGGCCAATTTCTGCTGTTATGTTGTGAGTGAACACCCCACATATTTCAATCGATATTTGTAGCGGATGCCAATACTTGAAATAGATATCTCATCTTTATTAAGATTATCGACTGCACAAGCCGGTAGATGTAAAACACATTGTATAAAATAAAGATGGGGAGTCTATCTCAACTACGGCGATACTCTAAAAATAATTTTTTATATCCATATATATATATATATATATATATATATATATATATATATATATATATATGGATAACATGTATATATATATATATATATATATATATATATATATATATATATATATATTAGGTAATTGATCGAGTCTAGAAGAAACCTTAACAGAATGCAGAAAGCACTGGACGCCCGTTTCTTCCTATATTTGGGACTCATCAGCAGTGCGCATCCACTACCGAGAATTGAAACTCGGACAGTACCAACTGTATCAACGGGCCTCGGTGACGAAGCGGTAGCGAACCAGATTCGATATTGCGCCGCTCGTTCACAAATTCCGTGGTGGAACTCATCCAAGGGGCACAATCCTATGGATAAAGGAACTTGGATGAGTTCCACCACGGAATTTGTGAATGAGCGGCGCAATATCGAGTCTAGTTCGTTACCTCTTCGTCACTGAGGACCATACATGAACGAATGGTAGACTAGTCGGTTCTGGGCATTGAAGTTTATTATTATAGAGTACGCCCAAGCATGTTTCGGAAATGGCTTCCGAGATTTATAAAAGGCGGTTTTGTAGGGTAAACGTGGCAGACCTCAGCAGTGATGAATTTCAAAGTTAGGTTAGCTTGGCTAATTTAAAAATATTAACCCTTCGTGGGGTTATTTATCTCGAATATAAATCTGATAAGACTAGAATTGCAATGGGTTATTAGACATGAAGGCAATAGTCATAATGTTTAAAATAGATCCGGTTTTACAAAAAAGGTTTTAAAAAAGGCTGACGTCTGGTTTTATACAATCGGCAAAAAAAAAAGTAAATATAGATTTGGTTTTACACTTGAGTCAAACAGACGTAGATTTGTTCTTACACAAGTGACAAATAGGATGACAGAGATCATGTTGATACTAAATTGTTAATATATTTGCCTGAACTAGTGCCAAACAGGGAGACCTAGCTCTGGTTTTACACGAGAGACAAAAAGATAAACCTAGACCTTGTATTACACTCGAGTCAAAAAGGGTGCCTAGATACTGTTGATACTAAATTATAAATTATAGATATGTCTGGGGTAAGGAGAGTCAAACCGGTAGATATGGCCTCGTTTTTACACTAGAAAAAGAACAGGATGGTATAGATTCTATACCATCCTGTTTTTGAATCTAAGCTCAACATCAGTTATACTATAGTACATGTTGATACTATATTTAAAATGATAGATATGTATGGTTTAAGGAGAGTCAAAAATCTATACACAGGTCTGTTTTTGCACCAGAATTAAAAATCTTGTTATAGGTTCGGTTTTAAACGAGTGTCCTAAGTATGTAGACATTGGTTCGGTTTTATACTCTTTATAAATATAGATGTAGGACCGGTTTTACAAAAGATTAAAAAAAAGGTAGGCATATGTTTGAGTTGCAGGAAAAAGGTAACTATTAGTCTATTTCAAACTAGACTAGCAGTAGAGCCCGGCGTTGCCCGGGGATGTAACATTAAGAGATAGATCAAGTATCGACCATCATAAAGACTGAAAAATAAAATTGACAAAGATTATTGTTTAAGGTTGACGAACACGCATGTCTTAATTAGTTTTTTTTTTCTTTTATGAATTGGTCAAACCCAAACTCAAACAAAAACATTGTTTTCAATCGTTATGAGTCTACCGATTGAATAGAATTTTATTATAAACAATTGTCTTGTAAATGGAATTTTTAAAGCATTCTGAATGTAAAAATAAAGAAAAAAAAGTCTGCAAGACAATAAGAAACACTACCTGCCAAAAAAAGTGAAGATTTGTTGAAATCGGTTGAAAAATGTAGGAAATCCGATCCCATATATAAACGAACACACACACACACTCATAAACAACCTGGGTTTTAGAATAAGTATAACTCGATATGAGTTGTCTCCCTTTCATTCTGGCGACAGAATCGTGTTTTATCCTGTTTTCAAATTGATTTTGTGCAAAAACAATTGTGTGTTTCCAATTTTTGGCGCGTCACAACCACCGCAAGGTAATTTTACGTAGTCCTGTGAAGTTTTGTTGAAATCGGTTGAAAAATGTAGGAAATCCGATCCCATATATAAACGAACACACACACACACTCATAAACAACCTGGGTTTTATAATAAGTATAACTCGATATGAGTTGTCTCCCTTTCATTCTGGCGACAGAATCGTGTTTTATCCTGTTTTCAAATTGATTTTGTGCAAAAACAATTGTGTGTTTCCAATTTTTGGCGCGTCACAACCACCGCAAGGTAATTTTACGTAGTCCTGTGAAGTTTTGTTGAAATCGGTTGAAAAATGTAGGAAATCCGATCCAATATATAAACGAACAGACACACACACACAACCTGGGTTTCATAATAAGTATGATTAAAGAAAAAGATAGTTCGGTGTATACAGGAATCTGCTAGCATCTCTCTGGGGATCTTTTCTTTTGTCAATGGGGTATCTTACTTTCCTGTAGGGGATGCTATTGGGAACAGAATAATCTTTTTGAAAAAAAAAGTACATGCTATACGAGCAACATGCGAAACTGGAGAAAAATAATAAAAAAACTGATTCAACAGGAAAGAGGTTCATCTGGGCCAGGAATTCTATCGATCATTTCGCTGAGAATGTCACGCAAGAAACGGAAGCTACAAGCTAAAGTGACATTAGGGAATTCTTCCTTGTACGGCGTCTTCTCTCGCACCTGTCACACTCTGAAGGTCACTTACTTCAATCACTACAAGCCAACTTGTCTAGTTAGGGGCTTCAACTCTTTGGAAGTACAGGTATACCTCACCTTACGTTGGTAATTTATTCCAGGAGAGGCGACTTAAATCGAAATAAAAACGACTTAAGTTAAATTTACTTCTCTCCGAATTTACATGTCGCTAGGCGAAACCACAAATAACCATTCTCGGTTCTGTATTTTATTTATAAATGCATTTTTGATGATATATGGTTACTAAGAATGTATTTTAAAGTTACAAACAAATAAATTTTAGTTTTTAGTATAGTACAGAAAAAAGTAATCTAAATTTCTGAATACATGTATATACATACTTGTAAATGTAGATGTTTACAATTTGGTGATCTTTACAGCACATCGCGGACCTTTTATTTGCGAATGTCGTTTGCTCTAAGACATTATAAAATAAAATGATTTTGTAAGGTTAAATAACTGATATGACCCGGATATATTTATTCGAAGTAGCAAAGTGGTTTGGGACTACTGTAGCCGAGTAGGACAATCTAGCAGGTAACCGTAATGGACTGGTCCTCGTCGTAGCGGTAGGCAATAGGGGTCGTCAAGAGACATAGTCCCGAGCCTCCACATCACTCTGTATTTATGGCTGACACCAGCTAATCATATTACTGTGAGGGGGGAAACCCAGATGTATGCATATTAATTATATCAATAACAAATACAGTTCTTAAAATTACTTTGCGATATAGTATAAAATAAAGTAATTTATGTTAAATCTACCAATATTTACATTTCAATATGTTTATTTACATCTCGGATATAGATGACTGTGGATCGTCAGCATCAAAAGTTGATTCTGGCTGTTGTCGTTGTTGTTCGCTACGCTTTTTTAGAAGAAAGTGGGTGAGATTTCATTGATAAATAAGGCGACAACACAAAGGTTTTTATATTTCGTTCTGTCGGATTTATGGTGATTTAATCTAAACTAAACTGGATTTCAATTTAGCGGGAATCACGAGTGGCGCTGACAACGACGCCAAACGGTAGATATTGGAACTACCATGGAAAACGCCAATATTTGAGCTCTTAAAGATCGCTAAATAAGATGATAACACGACAACAATAAGACGACATTATCTGGTTTAACCCACCATGCTACAAAACCTTTACTTACTTTGAATTTATTTAAGTCGAATTTACTTACATTGAATTTACTTAATTTGAATTTACTTAAGTCGAATTTATTTAAGTCGGATTTACTTGAGTTGAATTTACTTAAGTCGGATTTACTTAAGTTGGATTTGCTTAAGTCGAATTTACTTGTCGCTAGGCTAAACCACAAATAACCATTTCCAGACATGTAATTTTTTTATAAATGCATTTTTAATGATATATGGTCAATAAGAATCTATTTTAAAGTTACAAACAAATAAATTTTAGTTTTTAGTATAGTACAGAAAAAAGTAATCTAAATTTCAGAATACATGTATATATATACTTTTAAATGTAGATGTTTAAAATTTGGTGATCTTTACAGTACATCGCGGACTCCTTATTTTGGAATGTGGTTTGCTCTAAGACATTATAAAATAAAATGATTTTGTTAGGTTAAATAAAAAATACAGTCATTAAAATTACTTTGCGATATAGTGGAAAATAAAAGTTATTTATGTTAAATTTACCAATATTTACATTCAATATAAATGACTGTGGATCGTTAGCATCAAAAGTTGATTCAGGCTGTTGTTGTTCGCTACGCTTTTTAAGAAGAAAGTGGGCGAGATTTCCTTGATAAATAAGACGACAACACAAAGGTTTTTATATTTCGTTCTGTCGGATTTATGGTGATTTAAACTAAACTAAACTGGATTTCAATTTCGCGGGAATCACGAGTGGCGTGGACAACGACGCCAAACGGTAGATATTGGAACTACCATGGAAAACGCCAATATTTGAGCTCTTAAGGACCGCTAAATAAGACGACATCACGACGACAATAAGATAACATTATCTTGTTTAACCAAACCATGCAACAAAACCGTCAAAACAAACATAGGTAGGACATTTCTAAACTTAATAGAAAAGCACTTCTCTGAAACAAACCGATTAGCAAAAATATTCAACAAAAATAACATTAAAATTAGTTACAGCTGCACAAAAATATAGCACAAATAATTTGTGTTATATTTGTGACAGACTGACGTAAAGTCGAATAAAATGAAACGACTTAACTCGAAACGACGTAACACGAGGTATACCCGTATATTTCATAAGGTGATTAACAATTAGTTTCTCTGGATTTTTTTAACGGCATCAAGTCTTTATGGGTCATCTAATGGCGAAATTTAATTTTCTTGTGAACTTTGGTCACCCCGACAAAATATATGTTGCTGGGAATTTTCTATTACAATGAAAATGAATTACTAGTAATTTTTTCTAGTATATTTTTCTATTTCCATGATACGACCCCATGGAAAATTATCTCATGGTCATCGAAATATAGGGCAATACTTCGATCAATAAATGATTTATACCTTCTTTTTCTTTTTCTTTTATGTGCCGCGTTCATTAAGGACGTTGGTGATCACGTCTCTCCGCAGTTTCTTTCCTTCTTTCATTCCTTCTTTCTTTCATTCATTCTTTCTTTCTTTCATTTATCTGGAAATATAATTCCTTTTGTTTTTCTCTCTCTCTTTCTTTCTTTCTTTCTTTCTTTCATTCTTTCTTTCTTTCTTTCATCTGTCTGAAAATATATTTCCTGTTGTTTTTCCTTCTTTCTTTCATCTATCTGGATATATAATTCCTGTTGTTTTTCTTTCTTTCAGTTATCTGGAAATATAATTCCTTTTGTTTTTCTTTCTTTCTTTCTTCTTTCTTTCTTTCTTTTTTTCTTTCATCTATCTGCAAATATAATTCCTGTTGTATTTCTTTCTTTCTTTCTTTCTTTCTTTCATTCATTCTTTCTTTCATTCTTTCTTTCTTTCATCTATCTGGAAATATAATTCCTGTTGTTTTTTTTTCTTTCTTTCTTTCTTTCATTCTTTCTTTCTTTCATCTGTCTGAAAATATATTTCCTGTTGTTTTTCTTTCTTTCCTTCTTTCTTTGTTTCTTTGTTTCTTTCATTCTTTTTTTCTTTCTTTCTTTCATCTATCTGGAAATATAATTCCTGTTGTTTTTCTTTCTTTCGTTCTCTCTATGTTTCTTTCATTTTTTCTTTCTTTCTTTCTTTCTTTCTTTCATCTATCTGCAAATATAATTCCTGTTGTTTTTCTTTCTTTCTTTCTTTCTTTCATTCATTCTTTCTTTCATTCTTTCTTTTGTTTTTTCTTTCTTTCATCTATCTGGAAATATAATTCCTGTTGCTTTTCTTTCTTTCTTTCATTCATTCATTCATTCTTTCCATCTTTCTTTCTTTCTTTCATTCATTCTTTCTTTCTTTCTTTCTTTCTTTCATCTATCTGGAAATATAATTCCTGTTTTTTTTCTTTCTTTCTTTCTTTCTTTCTTTCTTTCTTTCTTTATTTATTTCTTTCTTCCTTTCTTTCTTTCTTTCTTTCTTTCTTTCATCTATCTGGAAATATGATTCTTTTTGTTTTTCTTTCTTTCTTTCTTTCATTCTTTCTTTCTTTCTTTCTTTCATTCATTCTTTCTTTCTTTCTTTCTTTCATCTATCTGGAAATATAATTCCTGTTGTTTTTCTTTCTTTCTTTCTTTCATTCTTTCTTTCTTTCTTCCTTTCTTTCTTTCTTTCTTTCTTTCTTTCATCTATCTGGAAATATGATTCTTTTTGTTTTTCTTTCTTTCTTTCTTTCATTCTTTCTTTCTTTCTTTCTTTCTTTCATTCATTCTTTCTTTCTTTCTTTCTTTCTTTCATCTATCTGGAAATATAATTCCTGTTGTTTTACTTTCTTTCGTTCTCTCTATGTTTCTTTCATTTTTTTCTTTCTTTCTTTCTTTCTTTCTTTCATCTATCTGGAAATATAATTCCTGTTGCTTTTCTTTCTTTCTTTCATTCATTCATTCATTCTTTCCATCTTTCTTTCTTTCTTTCATTCATTCTTACTTTCTTTCTTTCTTTCATCTATCTGCAAATATAATTCCTGTTGTTTTTCTTTCTTTCTTTCTTTCATTCTTTCTTTCTTTCTTCCTTTCTTTCTTTCTTTCTTTCTTTCTTTCTTTCATCTATCTGGAAATATGATTCTTTTTGTTTTTCTTTCTTTCTTTTCTTTCATTCTTTCTTTCTTTCTTCCTTCCTTTCTTTCTTTCTTTCTTTCTTTCATCTATCTGGAAATATGATTCTTTTTGTTTTTCTTTCTTTCTTTCTTTCTTTCTTTCTTTCTTTCATTCATTTATTCTTTCTTTCTTTATTTCTTTCATCTATCTGGAAATATAAATCCTGTTGTTTTTCCCTCCTTCTTTCTTTCTTTCTTTCTTTCGATCATTCTGAAAATCTTACTATTTTTTCAATTTTTTACTTTCGATTCATGACTGACTAGGCAGAAGATTTTCTTGCAGTAGGTTGCTATTTTTTCCTGAGGTAGACTGGTTGCCAACCAAGGCTATAGAACCCAATCCATCCGGTTATACAACTGTTGTGTCGTAAATAAGAAATGTTGAAACACATATAGAAAGTTTGTTCCGGAGAATATAGTACACGGTTGCGAACACAGACTAATGAAATAAAAATTTACATGGTATCGGGTTGCTGTCTTTTCACCCCAGGCGAGAATCTGCCCTTCGGCATAGCCTCGTTTGGGTTCTTCAATGTCCGGATGCAGAGAGTTCGACAAGCTCTAAGTGTTAATCAGTAAATCTTCGGTATTTATTCGAGATCTTTCAACAAGGTGGAATGTGGTACAAGGCCGCTTTTTAACGTAGGCCTTTCCCAGCAAGTACACTCGGACAAGAATTCCCTGTAGACCCCGCATACACATGGCTGTCTACCTACCCAGATGAGAATCTGCCCTTCGGCATAATTTCCTCTTCACCCGAAAGCAGATAGACGTCGAGTAGAATAACGATTAATCGTTAACTCCT